>BHDV01065332.1:122384-161851 GCA_005406045.1 Adoxophyes honmai | reverse complement strand
CTAACGCTGTTGCACGGCGTAAATAGCTGCACACGATCTTCATTTGGATTTGTCCATGCACTTTTGCATCCTAGTGTACCTACCTACTATTTTAAGCAGAACTGGCATACGTCAACGCTAATAAAGAAACCGGTCACACCAACATTAAAAGTTAAAATTAGGCTTAGAACTGATAGCACCATCTAATGAAGAGGTTTTAACAAGGTCAAAGAAAAAAGAACATTAATGGAGACTGTGGTAAAGATAAATTGTAGAAGGGGTCATCTATAATTATGATAGAACACTGAGAAGAGGCAGAAGAAGGCCAAGGTCGATCTATTTTTAACCAGGTGAAGGAAGAATTGGGAGTCATGACGTATTAGAAAGCCAAACAGCTAACCAAAGACCGCGTAAAGTGGCGTTTACTCCACCGGAGTGTAGTAGCTGTATGGTATGCTATGTATAGCTCTTAAATTTAGGAAGGAATTGATGACACGAAACTCTTTTATTTCTTGCTGTAAAACTTTTAAACTTAGAGCAAGAAATAAAATGTGTAGTAGTGTAGCTTTGCATAGGGCTATGTGCCACATGCGGATTAGGCATTCGTTTTACTTTCAGTGGTTGCCGACCCGGATGACTGCTTGACTGTGGCCAATGGTGCTTTAGAGAAAGACATCATGTACGACTTCATGAAGTTTACGTTAGGCGAGGGATTGCTCACAGGAGCAGGTGAGCTGATCTGTCTTTTCAGTCTCGTTTTCTAATCTGACATCACATAATAACTAGGTATACTTAAACTTCGATACGTATGAGACTCAGTGAAATGATGCGTTATTTTTTGCAAGTTAACTTAGTTAATTAGATACTTATTTAATTACTTAACCTACTTTAAAATATACTTAGAAAAACAAATTATTCTTATGTGTTTGTGCAAGAATCCCCGGCTTCTAAGTGAAGGTGAAGGCCTTCTCTAAAGAATTCCATTTTTCTCTATCTTAAGCTATTTGCGGCCAGCTTGGGCCAGCTATTTTCTATTTAATCTGCCCATTTCATTTGAGGTCTACCTTTACGCCTCTTGCCGTATAGACTTTTCCAAATCGTTACCCTACTTGTCCCTCTATCTGCTCTTAGCCTCGCCACAAACATGTCCACCCTATTTCCATTTAAATTTTTTGGCATAGGTTAGAACATCTTGGCTTATGGTGAGTGTTCTAATTTTAGTGTGACGGATTTTTTGTATTTTTTTCCATATATTGTGATTATTTCCACTATTTCATCAATGTTGCTTATGCTGATTAGTAGAATCAACAGTTGCCAGGTGGTTGTAATTAAAACCCGTAGCTGAATCAAGATATTAAATATGTTCTACTGGCAAACTGCACGTGCTCTTAATAAAGGAGATAAAGAAACTGACCTAAGTTTCCAAGAGTACATGTACAAGGTACTGAAGTCTCTTGCGAATCCCTATCATTGACATGTTTTATAAACAGGCATAGATTAGTAGGGATGTCTCAGCCAGGACACTTAAGGCAACAGGAAAGGTGGTAGAAAATGGCTATTGTGGTTACGGTTTTCTCACAGTCTTTATACAGACAGACTCAAGCAGATCATAATTTTGTTAGCTAAAAATAGTTTTCCACTGTGAGAGGAGTAGTAGTACAATATTAATGACTTGCCACCTGCACACGTACGGCCAAGGACTTTAATTCATGGGATGTCACTATGACGTTTACTGTGAATTGATTTTAAGGTGGCTCATGATTTTTCTTTCTTGATGATTGGATCACTATGGACGCTTGTTGACGGCGCCGGGCCGTAGTTCTGCCGTCAACAAGCGTCCATAGTGATCCATACAACACTGACGACCGTGTCTACACACGGTTAAATTAACCATAGTTTTTTACGGCTAAAAATCGTCCGTCGAAAAGAGGCCTTAAAGTCCTTGACTGTACATTCCAGTTCCTATATGGAAGGCTCATCGCAAGCTGCTGATGCCAGCGTTCACGCAAGGAGTGCTGGACGGCTTCATAGGCGTGTTCAACTCCCAGGGCAAGAGGCTGATGGCTTCCTTGGACAAGGAGGCCGGCAAGGAGCCCTTCGACTTCTGGAGACACATAGGACCCAACGCACTTGAGACTATTTACTGTAAGTTAATAAATGGAAAGTATTATTATGTAAAAGTATTACGGAGTGTTCCCCGTGTGGTGCCGGGTTAGAATAGCACCTCCCCCTTTCTTCCCGTGGATGTCGTGAGAGTCGACTCTGGGAAAGGGTTAGTGTATTGTGGGCGATGGGCTAGCAACCTGTCACTGCAATATCACGTTTAACCATCTGGTTACCCTGAAATCGCTAAACGTGGCACTGGATTTTTGAATTCACGTGCTCCGCCTACCCCTCTTGGGAATACAGGCGTGAGAATATGTATGTATGTATGTATTATGGAGTGTTGTTCTGAACCTAACACCATATGGAAATAAAGAGGGGATCCCACCGCGGCGTACGCAAAACACGTTTCATACTAATCGACCCACGACAGTTACGTTTTTCTATGGAGCGTGTGTAGCGTGCGCAGCGGTGGATCCGCGCCTTAAGTAAGTATATGGTTTTTTTGACGATAGGCTTCTTAACTTAAAACGTAAAACTATGCTGGAAGCAGCTACGATACGTGAAAATAATCATGGTTTCGTCTATGTAGTAGCATTTTGTATGCTTTACCTGTAAATTTTGAGAACACAGGTGTATAGTACATTGTCTATAGTGGTCAACGTAAACTTCGCAAGATTTCGCTTATAGCTTTTACCTGAAAAACTTTTTTGTGTGGTGGGAAAAATCACACATTTTTTCTATTATTTATTTAACAGTTAGTCGTTTTTTTGTAATCATGACTTGTGTTACCCACAAAAATAGTGACAGCGATGGGAGGTGCCAAAGCCGATGATCGCTTGAGCGATGAATACATACATGCCACGGAGACACTTTACAACGTCATCACTCAGAGGTTCCAGAAGTTTTGGTTGCACAACAGCTTCATTTTCAATCTCAGTACCCTTGGAAAGATACAATCCAAATATGGGAAGATTATCAACGACGTCTCTTACGCGGTGAGTCTCATGAAAATCCAATTCTCATTAGCTGTTTACAACGCTCCTTCCCTAAATAAAAAAATCCATACTTACATTTTCTTTTTACTGTGTTTTATTAACATTGGATTTTCAAACAACGTGTTCTCGATTAACTCGCACATGACTTTATCTACTTTCATACAACGTGTCCCTAGCCTATGGATACAGAATGAAAACCCTAGTAATACTTCTACTCACAAATGCAGTGAAACAGTTTTTGTTTTAATTAGACGTAAAATAAAAAAATATTTTTTTCTAACAAATTTAATTCCAGATAATCAACAAAAAAAAGTACCTATCACTCTGTATTATTGTTGACATAAAGAAAACGAAAAGAGACATCAGTGTGAGTGTAACACGCATGTCAAAGTCAACGGCAGGAATATGTGTGCGTGCAGGCAAGCTGAGCAGGCAACATACACGATCGCAAAAATAGCAGAATTTTTAATTTACCAGCAATAACAGGCCTATTATTTGAAATCTATTATTAAACGATCGAACTAGCAATTACCTATGAATATTAAAATTAGCAAATGTAGGATGGAAGTAATTAATGAAACCAAGTTTACATAAACAGCATTTATTTCATACACAAAAAATAAAAAAATTGAAATGGTCAAAATGGCTAACATTTCTCAGTATGCACATGTGTAAACGCTGCCTCATGTTGCTCTGGACCTTCTAATTTCTATGGTGTTCACATCACTTGAGTAAACTTCGTCCTTTACAAAACCCCACAAAAAAATCTGATCAGGTGTCAGATCCGGAGATACACATACCATTTCGTGTAAAGGTATTTTCATCCGTCCAAATTAGGTATGTCTGATAAAAGAAGGGGTTTCTACGACCTTCTCCTGCAACTACTCTGACAATATTTCACTCTCACTGATCTTTTGCAAGACAAAAGCGGTTGTACTTTGCGAAATTTATAAGGTTGCACTTTTCTCGTTTCAATATTGTATGAACAGCGTTACGGTGAACATTAAAACGGCGAGCCGCTCGCCACAAGCTAGACGTTGGCGTTCGGCGAAAGTGTTCCAGAATACGCTGTTCTTCCCAGATAGGCAAGGCAATTGGCGGGTTACAGCTCCTTCGCAGTACGTTCTTATAGCGAGGTTACCATTCTGATTGCACTCCCCATAAATGAGAATTAAGTCCGATCTTTTCAAACTAGTTTTCATGAGTAAACATGACATTAGTCAGTGTCACTTGATTTAAAAGAAAACCATGCAGTTACCACAGAGTTATCGTGCACTTCTAAAGAGTCTTCACTTCGAAATTGTTATTACAGTTCTACAAACTGTTCAAAAGAGATTGGATTAGCCACATAAATGCGTTTTAATTAACACAGTGTAAATAAAGGATGATCCAAAGGCCAAAACTTTAAAATCATTGTTTTCTCTATAAATACTGAACCGATTGTTTTAATATTTGGCATATTAGTCAAAAATACCCTAATGAACGTGTAGTATTCGTCTATGTCCATAGGCTAGGGACACGTTGTATAATTAGAAAAATTGGCTATACCCTACCAGGGTTCCTGTACTAAACAAATTGTATTTTTGTGTACTTGAATGTTGCCAAATAAATATGAATATGAATAAAACATTTAACGAAAACATTTAAACGACCTAAAAAAATAGTTGAACTTAGAGGCAAAACAGAAGTCCATAATCAAAGCTCACACCCCAGCCACGCCGATCGCATTTTCCTAATTTGAAATAAACTGTTTTGTTTTTTGAATCATCATTTGTTTTAAGATTTTTGGGGAGTAATTATAGAATCGATATCGATTTTATAATGCACTCGTTAGCATCATAATGTTGCCACAAAATACAGGTTTCTCAATATAGGTCATCTCATCTGCTTACTGCATCCAAACGTAGGTATATTAAGAACATTATGATTTGGATGTACTTACTTAGATAGGTAAAGGTTGTACTTGTCGAACGGTTGATTAGGTCGATATTATACTTAACAGAAAATTATGTTTACAGGTATTGCAAAAGAAGAAAAGCGAATTCAAAAAAGATGCAGCTAAAGACAGTGATGATGATAACGAAAAAACAGGTATTAAATATGCTTAATTCGCGCCTCGTGACCGTGATCCAATAAGATCCAATGGCCTTAAAACAACACCCAAAGCTTTTAAGACATGCCCGAAGTCAATTACTCGGGTTCAATCATAGACTCTTTTACTAAAAGTGCATGCGGCATAAACAAACAACTTGCCTAATAGGTACCTATCCCACACCACTACCTATCTCCACAAGATATCCCATTTTGCTAAATATATTGTCCTAATTGTATTGTAGGCCTTCGGAAGTACCCTATTGGCTTTGAGTGCCTTTGCAAATGTACTTTTGAATTTACATACTTCGAGGTAGAAAACTCGGGACACTCTATGGCGCATTAAAATAAATAATGGGGAGATAACTCCATTTGATTATTGTAATCGGAAAAAACACAATTTTACCCTCTTTCTGAAATTCATACCCATGTCAAAAATTAAGCCATTTTGCACTTCAAGTAACTGCTTAATTTCTAGAATGTGTTTGGCAGCTTTACTATAAGCTGATGCATTTTTTTCACCGTTGTAGTGCTCACTTGCTGGTAACTTTTTAGGTTCAAAATTCAAGGCGTTTATTGACCTAATACTGGAGTATTCCGGCGACAAGGGCTTGCTGACGGACCAGGAGATACTGGAAGAAGTGAACACCATCATCGTGGCCGGCCACGACACCTCGGCCAGCACCACGATGTACACCCTACTGATGCTGGGCTCGCATCCCGATGTTCAGGAACGCGTATACAGAGAGTAAATAAACTGTTAATTTGTATAAACATAAGTAACCTAACAATATTGACCAAACCTTTTTGGATTCCTGCCTGCATGCCTCCTTGTAGGTATGCCTAGTTGAATGCTTGTTTGCATGTTTGGCTGCGTGAGATTTAAAAATTCACGAAAGTGCATGTTATTACTAGTACATTCTTACCTAATCAAAGTATACCTAATTGACTAAATAATCACAGTAATATCTTAATAGAGCGGCCAAATCCACGTTAAAACCATGATCATCATCATAATATTCTCGAACTTAAGTACTCAAAGGCTTTCCCATAATTTATTTTCCATATTTTATTATTTGTTATCTTTTTTTTAATGTCTACTCTTTGTTTACTTTCAGAATAGTGGAAGTGCTCGGCGACCGCGACGTGGAGAAACAAGACCTGCCTAAGCTGGTGTACCTGGAGGCGGTGCTGAAGGAGACCTTGCGACTGTACCCCATTGGTTCAATCATCGGGAGAAGACTAACGGAAAACTTAAAACTAAGTAAGATCCACTCGCGTTTTGACATAATTCTTCAAGAATTCCTATTGATTTCATTATGGCAGTTTTTTTTTAATCTATTTAGAAGTAAAGTGATTTAGAGTAGGCATTCTCATTTCCTCCGACTGTCGGTTGATTTCGAGAGAGAGAGGATGGTGGTTTAAAGTTAATCATTTGCAGAAAACTACACCCTGCCTGCTGGTTCTAGTGTGCATCTTGCACTATATGCCCTCCACCGGCACCCGATGTGGGGCGCAGACGCGGGGCAGTTCTTGCCAGAGCGCTGGTTGGACAAGTCACGCATACCAGAGCACCAGGCCGCCTACGCTGCCTTCAGTATCGGCAGGCGGATGTGCATAGGTAATAATATTATCTCGCACTATACGGCCTGCACCGGCACCTGATGTGTCATGCGTACCGCAGCACCAGCCCCCCTTAACCGCCTTCACTATCGGCAAGCTGTTGTGCGTTGGTAATAGCTAATAGTCAAAGGGCGGACAGCGGATGCAATCGGGTGACAAAAGCATAAGATGGATAAGACTTTAATTAAATTTTGAGCAATATTTATTTACAATTTTTTATTAAAAATGTTATATCAGAAATTACAAAATATCTATCCTCCATGGAACAAAATGCGATTATAATGAAATTGCTCGCCACTTGTAAATTATCTCTTCTTGAGACTATTAAGCGTTTAAATCTATTTGGTCTTAGACTTGTCAATTACGTTGACGTTTTCACTTGCGAGTTAATGCGTTTCCTTTATTTTTATATTAAAAATAATCATGGAAAATGAAATCACAATTCGTAAATGGATAGCCATATCCATATTAAGTATATCGTTTGACATGACTTTGACGTACATTGCATCCACTGTCCCCCTTTTAGTAATAGTATATCTCTTATGTTTGCAGGCAAGAGCTACGCCTTGATGGTGACGAAGACGACGCTGGCGCACCTCGTGCGCAGCCTCCGCTTCCGCTCGGACGTGTCGCAGCTTCAGCTGAAGATGGAAATCATGCTGCGCCCGCACGCCGGACACCACATTGCAGTAGAGAAGAGAGTGTAGACGTGTGAATATAAAGACCTGACGAAATAGTATGACAACATCTGGAAGAATCTGAGGAACGCTATTTTGGGTCATTAACGAAAAATTGTTCGCGTCTCTTATGTGGGCCTGAGAGCAAAGTTAAGGGGTTATAGTTTTGTAGTTAATTTTTTGTTGAAAAAGATCTAGATCTAAAAAGTGGTACTTTTCGTGGCTGTTGCCGGAGATCGTGCACAAGGTAAAATGTTTCGCACTTGTGTCTTTTAACTTTCCAATTTTTTTATTCATTTACTTTTGTGTTTGTCATTAGGTTGTTAAATTTAAAATTATTAATAAATCGTATGCTTTAACCGAGTTTAGACATTGAAGTTTTATTTTCACCGGGTTCGCAAGGTTTTGTCACTTTTGGTGTTTGCGCTTTGTCTGCGCTACCAACTTTAAATAAGAACGAGTATGTATACAGCTGTCGTTATCTGCTGGAGGTTGGCGGGAAGTTGCGAGAGGAATTGTGTCTATTTTTATGACTCTCTATATTATTTTCTTAGGCTCTTAAAAAAAATTGATACACGTGCGGCATCGTTATTTTCACTCGTCAAGTGAAGGTAGTTCCCATTATCCAACCTATCTCGCCTAAATTTATATAGAATTTTCGGTGGGATAGGTTGGAAAATGGGAACTACCCTCAAGCGTTCATCGTCCATCAATGAAAGAGGTATAATAGATAGCAACCCTACGAAAGTCAATACTTTTGCTGGAACCACAATTGCTCAGAGGGAAAAATATGCAAAGAATTGTTTGCCTTTTTCGCTACTATTCGACCGAAACTAATAAATCTCCATAAATCACTTCGAAATATCACCATAGCCTTAGTACATTTAACTTAAGTAACCAGCAATAGTAACGAATTATCGGATATGGCAGGAAGACGTGTTGAAAATAATATGCCATCTTGATCTCAATAGTTGTTCAGGTACTGACAGAAAAAATTACAAGGTGTAAGTATAAACGCTTGTTTGGAAAAAGGTTTTTTCCCAGATTTCTAGCTAAAGTGACTCCAATATTTAAATCGGGAATAAAACTAATCCTGAGTCAACCAGGCTCTGTACCTATTAGGTATCAATTTTGTCAAAAAAAATTGAAAAGGTTATTTACTGCCGCTTAAGTATGTAAGTATATCTAACGCAAACTATCTTTCTTTGTGAAAGACAATGATGGTTTTCGCCCTAGATCGAGCAGTGTCCGCAGTCATTGATTTAGCAAGCAATAACAAACGAAGATATCACTAGGTAAAATTATCGATTTAAAAAAAGCATTCGACACCGTCATTAACTTATTTTCGTGAAACTTAGAAATATAGGGATCAGAAGAAATGCACTCAGAATATTTGCATATACATCTCACGGCAAGGCACAGGCCTCCTCTCAGTATGAGAGTGCTTGGGCTATAGTTCCTACGCGGGCCCTAACAACAACAACAAAACACAACCAAAGCACAACCAAACAAGTAACCTGCGGTGTCTCTCTAGGATCAATACTGGGGCCTCTCCTGTTTTTGATTTATATTTATACCATTAACAAGTTACCCCAGCAAGGAGAATTAAGTTTATATGCTCATGACTCTTGCATTTTTTATTTCGGGCATTGTATAAGCGATATGAAAGAGGTGACTCAAACAGTAAGGTCTGTTATATGCTCCATGACTGGTTCCAATGTAATTTACTTAGGTAGTGTTAGCATCGCAAAACCGAGTTGTGTATTATTTAAGACAAAAATTAAAAAGTAAGTAAATTAACAATAAGTGATGTACGAATAAAAGAATCAACGGTCGAAAAATACCTTGGATTAATATAAGACGGTAGAGTGACCTTAACGGAAACCACATTAAAATAAGGTTAACTCCAAACTGTCAACATTTCGTGGTTGTCTTTTCAATACGGTGCATTGTTTGTCGGTTGCGAGACGGCATTTATAGTTATAACTTATAACAGTTTCGTGAAGTCTCTTCTTCTGAATTAGGTACCTTACAAAGTTATGCGGTAGTGCAAAAGTTTGCAGATAGCGCAAAATAAGTTGATAATAAATATTTTTCTGTATGATTCTCTCAATCCAAGCAAAAAAGTTTATTAGGAAACAAAAATAATGAATCTATCAACTTTATTGAAATATAACACTTTAGTGCGGAAAATATGGAATCTAAAAATTTATTAACGAATAACAAACCTAAAATTGATCAGGGATTACGACTTTTACGAAATGCTAACGACTTATTGTCTTCAATCAGCGCGAACAAAATTTGGGGGGAAAAAACATACATAGTCAGTGAAGGGGCACAATTCTATAACAAATTACCGAAACTCATTACAATGTATAAAAACTATGTATGCCTTCAAATGCAAATTAAAAGAATAATATGTACTAATTGAAAATATTTGATCTTACAACATCCATGGAAGAAATCAATAGGTATTCTAAGCCCGACACCACACGGGTTAGTTTTTTTTTTTGATCGTAAACCGCCATTTACCTCTATTTTACCTGGCCAATGGTACGGAACCCTTGACCGGATTTTGCTAAACAACATACAGCCGGAAATGACAGTAAAATTTATAATTTTTATGTGAAATTTTGTTCCGAAAAATGTTACGTTTATTTTGGCGTTATGTAGATCGGTATGACGCAAGCTATGAACTTGGACTGAGCCACAACTACGTCGTCTCTTATAAGCAAATGGTAATTGTTTATGACGGTTATTCGGTGCTGAGATCTCGGCGCGTGCATTTGGTTAATATTTATTTTCGAGTGCGAGGATGTGGTTAGTGGTGGTGGTGGTGTTGGTGGCGCTGGCATACGTGGTGCTGGCGCGGAAGGCGCGGGGGGCGGCCCGGGGCCCGCGCCCGCCCGAGTACCCGGGCGCGCTGCCCATCGTCGGCCACGGGCATCTGTTCGGCAGCGGGGACAGCGTCGGTAAGAGAAATCGGTAGAAGCCTGATTCCTTTTAGAATTTCATAGCCTTACTATTATTGGTCCCATGTGGTGCCAGGTTAGAATAGCACCTCCCTCTTTCTCCCCCTATTACTGAGCCTTCGCTGTCTGTCTGTCCATCTGTCATGTCACCAGGCTGTATCTCAAGAACCACAAGAGCTAGGCAATTGAAATATTTGCACATGGCACATTTTGATGATGTATTTCTGTTGCCGCTAAAACAACAAATACAAAAATTAAAATAATAATAATAACTAAGGGTGGCTCTCATAGAAAAAACGTGATATTTTGACCGTTTTTAGTGGTCACCATTGTGCGAATTATACGCGTAGTAAGGGATTTTCAAATTTGATGGACTAATTTAAGTTTTTGATGGCGTATTTTTAGTTTTGGTGGCGTGACATCAGTTTTGGTGGAAACCTAAAACTTTTAGGTGTTAATATTTCATTAACTACTGAAAAATTCTCGGCGAAATAAGAACATACGTTAAAGTGTACATAGATATTAAGTATTATCACTTTACTTCTGTTAAAATTTACCAAAAAAACGTTCCACCAAAACTTATTAAAATTTGCAATGTTGATATTCACCCATCATCCTGTCTGTCCATCTCTTAAAATGTTTACCAGTCCCTCTGTTCGTAAATTTATCGGTTATATAGCATAATCTTATGGACCGTATCTAAGTGGTACGATAAATCACTATCACTACATATTAGAAACCAAAGTCGCTGTCGCTGTCTTTCATCCCTATATGCTTAAAATCTTTAAAATTACGCAACAGATTTTAAAGCGATTATTTAATAGATAGAGAAATTCAAGAGGAAGGTTTTTATGTAGAATACATGCATAATATTGTTCAGTAACACTGATTAATTTGGAGGCACTCGGGTTGTCAAGTTGTCAGCAGGCGCTCCGCAGGCTTTGCTCCTTCCACCAGCTCTATACAAAGTGTTACATAAGACCGGGTAAAATTGCAATTAGGTAAATTATTAAAGCGAAAAATATTGTAAACCCTAGTAAGCTGTCACTTAATAGAACTGAAGTTATCATGGATTATTTAACAGAAGGTTTTTTTTGATGGATTAAAATTTTTCATTCAGAAAGTTTTGCGAACTATGTTTTTATCAACATTATTTTTTAAGTTAAAAAATGACTATGTTCTCTAATTCAGATATTACGAAACGATGAGTATTTGTTGTTTGTTATGAAAAAATAATATGTGTTAGTTTAAGTTAAAATACTCAACATAAAGTATCTATAGATACAGGTCTCGGGCTCGTACTCCGCCGCTACTGCACCAATTGTCACGAAAATTGGAGTAGAGATAGATAATGAAGTTTCAAAAGTTGGTTTTTAAAATAATGAAAAAATGATCTTTTTTCAACCCCCCTCCCATACAACGAAATTTGAATTTAAAAAATTAAATTGGACTAACTAACCCCAACGTGTGGGATATCTCTGAAAATTTCTTTAAAAATGCAACAAAAATTGCCTTAAAACTATGTAGATCAAACCCTCTAGTCTTGAGATAATTCAAAACAAAGTTAAAATTTGAGATGTGCCCCACCATAACTTTCGAAACATTACTAAAATAAATCTGATAAAAATATAGTATATACCTCAAAGTAACAACAACAACTTTCAATGAAAATTATAGCGGATAAGGTATCATGGATAGTTATTTTTATACAACTCGACCAACTTATGTAGTTCCAGTCGTCCGAACAAAATGTATGGAGTCAACCGCAAAATGAAATTTAGCTACCTACGGAACCCTATCATGTGCGTGCCCGGCACGCTCTTGCCCGTTGTTATTAAGATGTAAGTTTTTATGACATATTGCATAACGTGAATTTGTGACTGTTTCAGTGCTATGGAATTTACTAAAGGACATATACGTTGTTGGAAACACTTGTGGTGGTGTCATCGGCTTTAAAGTAGGGTCCAAGCAAGAATTCAGTAAGTAGATAATTTTAATGAAAAATATATCTTTCCTCAAAACTAAACTATGTTTAGGAAAGGGCCTCCGCCATGAGTTCTTTGGTCCCCAGTTGTACTCGCCAGACGTTTGGAGATTTCTTTTAATGTTGAGTTGTGTCTCGACCCCGAGAGATGTGAAAAGGTATCCAGGGCTGAGATTGTCGTTCCTGGTTCCGAAAAAGTGCCGTGGAGGAGGGACGGCTGCGGTGTATCGACACAAGTTGCATCACACACCAGCACTCGTCCCTGCTTCCACGAAATCAGAGACATTCCATTCGGTCTCTTGCCATCATCTCTGATTAGTCTGATTACACCTGGCTGTTCTGAAAGCGCAAGCACGTTGATGGTAGCAAGAGTTGTTTAGAGCGGAATGCCTGAAAAAGCGGCCAGTAATCTTCTGACAAAAAATTAAACAAAATTAAAAATTTTGAAAAATACCCACGACGATAAAAATCTCATCGAAAAAGAATAAAATAACCCAAAACCCCCGAGTTAACCCAATTATTATGTAAGTTTACCATAATACATAACCGAGGAATGCCCTTCGGGGGCTGCCATTAACACAGCTAAAGTTTTTCTAGTGACGTGAATACAATTATTGCAGAGTTGTAGACGTTTAATGACGACATAAAATACACTTATAATTATGATTAAATTTTTGTTGAAATTTCATATAGGAAAGGCAGCCCCCGACGGATATTCCTCGGTTATGTATTATGGTAAACTTACATAATAATTGGGTTAACTCGGGGGTTTTGGGTTATTTTATTCTTTTTCGAGGAGATTTTTACCGTCGTGGGTATTTTTCAAAATTTTTAATTTTGTTTAATTTTTTTCAGACTTTTTAGAGAGCATATACGAATTATAAATGCACCAATCAACTACGAACAAATTGCTGAAAACCGCACTGAAATCTAACAATTCGATTTAATATTGTTGCAATTTTATTTTGCACTAGTAGTGTAGCGCCCTCTAGAGAGTTAAAGACGTATTTTTTATTGTTTGGAAACATGCATTAAGCTATCACGCACACATTGCTGAAAACAGAATTGTAATCGGACATTTCGTTTTGATTATATTGCAACATTGGTTTGCACTACTATTGTGGCGCCCCCTAGTGAGTTACAGCCATGACACCTATCTAAGAACATGAATTCATCAAACACAAACCAGTTATTGAAAACCGCATCAAAATCGGATCATTAGTTTAGAAGATAGGAGGGAAAATTACTTTGCACAAACACACAAACAAACATCTCTCACCCTAAACGCATAGGTATACCTGCTCCGTTCCGTCGTGGGTAAAAAAAGCCATTGCATCAACAAAGCTACCGCGTGGGACCCATACAATGTTTCATTACCATACCAGGGAGTTACTTTTCTCTGCAGCTGTGCATTGGATCCCTGGCACTCTAATTATTTTCCTGAATTGTTTTATGCCAGTAGGAGTACTTCGATAATACTTTATGCGACTATGCGACTGTTCACAGTTTAGTTAGATCTTCACATTCATGAGTTACCATAACGAAACTCGCTGGACTCATTTAGCAAACCTATAATAGTTAATGTTTTCAAGGCCCGACTTCACTTAACAATTGCGTAAAATTCTTTAACAGTGATATCCGACCCGGACGACTGCGTGACGCTGGCCAACACTGCATTGGCTAAAGATTTCATCTATGACTTTATGAAACCGATAATCGGCGAGGGTTTGCTGACAGGAAAGGGTGAGTGCAGATATTCATCATATCAATATCATCTAGAAAATATCGTTATTAAAAAAATGGATGTAAGAGTAATAGGTACGTTTAAAATTTTCTCTGGTATATTCAATTGAACCGGATATCTAAGGGTTTGCGACGCGGCTAAAGCGCGGAGTATAGTGATGCTGATTATAGAGTGCCTTTTTGTAAGTTATTCTAGGCAATGGGTTCAACAAGACGTCGAAAATTAAACAGAAGTTAGTTTTGAGTTGGGTCAGCCAATGCGTGGGTTATAATCTGGCAGAATTGAAATGGCAATGGAAAAATAATCTTTAACGTCTTAGCGGGTTACTTTTATCTGACGCTGCTGTACCTACGTAAAACGTAAAGTGACAAATTGTTATATTGTATACCGTATGCACAATCTATCGAATCGATATTTTACGGTAAAAATGGAAGTAAAACGTGTCCTAATAATTATTAGATTAATTCAGGGCCAGAGGGCTGTCCTATTTTTACCTTTTGCTTCATTTACTTTTGACCAAAATACCTAGAACTGGTAATATTCCAGTGCCTATATGGAAGACGCATCGCAAGCTGCTGAACCCAGCGTTCGCGCAAGGAGTGCTGGACGGCTTCATAGGCGTGTTCAACTCCCAGGGCAAGAGGCTGATGGCTTCCTTGGACAAGGAGGCCGGCAAGGAGCCCTTCGACTTTTGGAAATACATAGGACCCAACGCACTTGAGACAATTTGCTGTAAGTTTCGTCGTTGGAAACAAAATAGATACGAGAAAAACCAAATATAAAGGTTTCCGTACACCTATCAAAGGGGGACAGCGGACAAAAAAAATATTAATTTGCATTGCTCCAACTACGCGCATTTTATTATCATTATCAACCATCACCCCATTGCATAGTGATGAAATATGAGTGGGGATTGTTAAATATGTGACGAGGTCCTACCTGAGCTGAACCTTTTTTTCCTTTTTGGCCACTACTCTAAATTTATTTTTATTAAATAACATTTCTAAATTTTAAATTCAAAAATCTTTACGTGTTTGGAATTCCTTTGACTTGACGCATTCAGATTCCTGTCCTCAGAGAGTGAAGCCGGATATTTTCACTAAATCAGTCCAATTATCATTGAAATCTAATTCTAATACCCAGTTACAGCATTTATTACCCACAATATCCTACCAGTTATACTTAGTGTTTTTGTGTGTGCTGTGGTTTTATATCGAAATAGTCATCAACCAGTTTATATATTTACCTACAATCGTTCGTTAAGATCGAGGCACAAATTTGTGCCTCCAATTTTTAATTATAAAGAATTGTCCATCACCACTGGCCTTAAATTATTTCACCACGCCACAAATGTATACATTTTAATTGAAACAAAGGTTGGTTATTTACGTGTTTTAAAACAAAATGCGCGGTTGCCCTAATTTTCCAACAATCTCTTTGAAAACAAACTGTCTGGTTAAAATACTTGAGAGAATTAATTTATGATTAAATAATTGCTCTGCAAGTCTAAGTTTGTATTGGTGCGATAGTACAGAAATACATAATCTTTTTCTGTTTAGAAAACTTAAATACGATGGCAGATGTCACTCAATGTGTTAATCAGTGAAATTATTGCTCTAACTGAGACACCCTAATGTTCTTTTATCACGAATTTTCATTATTGAATCTAGTTAAATAAGGAATTAATTTAAGAGTATACATACATACATACATATTCTAATCAAAATTATTAAATCAAAAAAATTAAAAGTACGAATATCGTAACACAAAGCAGACCGTGGGTGTAAACTGAAATATCTTTAAAACTTGAATATCTCAAGAACGGTGGCGCTTTTACTAAGTTTTTGTATTTTATTTGGTAGGTGACCTGGCCAACTATCTCCCTCTTGTTTGTAATACCTACTACTTACAGAACACCCAGTGCACTAGCGTTAAATGTCAGTACCCATAGAAACTAACTCGCCCCCGAGTACGAGTATGTGAATGAAGATTTTTTTTCATGTCATGTTTTAGTGTGGTGCCGGGTTAGAATAGCACCTCCCCCTTTCTTCCCGTGCGTGTCGTAAGAGTCGACTCTGGGAAAGGGTTAGTGTATTGTGGGCGATGGGCTAGCAACCTGTCACCGCAATATCACATTTTACCATCTTGTTACCTACCCTGAATTTGCTAGACGTGGCGCTGGATTTTGAATCCATGTGCTCTGCCTACCCCTCATGGGAATACAGGCGTGAGAATATGTATGTATGTATGTGTGTATGTTTTAGTGACAGCTATGGGGGGTGCTAAGGCTGACGACCACCTTAACAACGATTACATTGAAGCTACTGAAGAATTATACAACATCATCGTACAGAGGTTTAAGAAGTTTTGGCTGCATAACAAATTTATCTTCGACCTCAGCACGCTTGGCAGGAAACAGAGCAAGATTGCGAAGACAATCAATGACGTCACCTATTCGGTGAGTGTAAATTGATATTTTGTATAGATTAAGGTGGTTCACGGAATGTATGATTTTTTTTCTTTGTTATCACGGGGCACCCCTTATTTTTTTTCATTTCCTTATTTAAATATCATATCAAAGTTTCAATTCCTTATCGTAAGGGGAAGGAGGTGCTCATCGACCCTAAAGTTTTAACCATTCGAGTCATAAAAGCCCTCCGCTTGCGGCGTCGGGCTTCTAACAGACTCTCATTTGTAATATCCGCTTTACGGCCCTGATTTCACAATGTATTATTTTCGGGAAACGTCCTTTTATCCGAACTCCCCTAATACTACTTATTTGTTTTAATTAGGTGCTAGTATAATGCCGGGTTGCTTAGACGTTAATATGATTTCCAGGTACTTAACAGAAAGAAAAGTGAATTAGCTGATGGCATTATTGAGGAAAGATCAGGTAAGCAATGACACTATTGCTGTTTAAAAACTATTAGTCGTCGGCAATAAACATGGCCAAATTTTAAAAGGTGGGGGTAAGTTCGCGCATCAGTTATTTAGGTAAAAGCGACGCGCCGCCTCTACCACATAATTGTCGATGTGTTTTAAAATGTTACGCAGAACAGCAATGTCGCTTTTATTAAGAAAGAATCTTGACCTTTTAGTTTTTTTTATAAATACTCCACATAAAACTACCGTGAGACTCACTCATAGTGAAAAATAACGGAATTACTCACGTTGTTTATACCGAGATTAGCTCGACAGGTTTCGGATCAATCCGTGATCCATCATTTGGATGACTCCTCATGTTGTTGACAGAATCAAAATTCAAGGCGTTTATTGACCTGATACTGGAGTATTCCGGCGATAAGGGCTTGCTGACTGATGACGAGATCCGGGAAGAGGTGAACACCATCATCATGGCCGGCCACGACACCTCGGCCAGCACCACGGTGTACGCGCTGCTGTTGCTGGGCTCGCATCCCGAAGTGCAACAGCGCGTATTTGACGAGTGAGTAGAGCTTTAGCTATAAAATCGTCGTTTTTATGGTGGATACTTCATGGCATAATCAACACAACATTTTCGAACAGTCTATTTCGCGCCCTGTCGTGCACAGCTTGCTGAAGTCTTTCGCTCGTTGAAACAAAAATATAACACTCCTGACGTGGCATACGAATTGGTTAAAGAAGCTAGTAAAGCTGTTCTTGGCATTCTCAGAGTAATGGAAGTGCTCGGCGACCGGGACGTGGAGAAGCAAGACCTGCCGAAGCTGGTGTACCTGGAGGCGGTGCTGAAGGAGACCATGCGGCTATACCCCATTGCTCCATTTGTAGTGAGGAAATTGACTGAAGACCTTAAATTAAGTAAGATTTCAATACTTTGATACCGTGATATCTCAAGGGGGTTGCTACTAACGTGAAGGGTCTGCTAGCGTGAGCTGGATGGCACGAATAGTGTGTCGAATTCGCTACGCAAAATAGGCGCAATTAAGTCGTTAAGTTGTCGAAACTGGCCCGTCTAACAACCACAATGCGCACGATATTTCCGAAACCTGGATCTAACAATTATTAGCAGGTTACGGAGTGAATTACAACAACAAGTGGGCAGATGTTTGTATGATGAATACGAATGTTTGCTCTCGAGTCTTGGATGTTTATCTATAATATATGAGTAAGTTTATCCGTTGTCTAGTACCCATAACACAGGCATTAGAATTACCTGCTCTGGGACTAGGTGATTGGTGTAAATTTTGTCCAATGATATTTATTATATATATTTATAAAATAGTAACTTAAGCGCGAAAGTAAAAGATTATGGTGGTTGACAGAGAACTACACGCTGCCAGCTGGGTCGGGAGCGTTCCTCGCGATCCACTCCCTGCACCGGCATGCGATGTGGGGCCCCGACGCGGAGCAGTTCGTTCCTGAGCGCTGGCTGGACAAGTCTCGCATACCAGTGCACCCGGCCGCCTTCGCCGCCTTCAGCATCGGCAGGCGGATGTGCATAGGTAATACTTCACACTTCGCAGCCTGCAGCGGCACTAGATGTGGGGCGGTTCCTACCGGAGTATTGGCTGGACAAGCCACGCATACCATAGCACCAGGCCGCTTTAAGCAGGCAGATATGCGAGGCTCTTTACAACTGGTAGTCTAAATCTGACCATTAGAAAGTTGAAATTAAATTGAATATAACCCTCACGATGATATCAACTTGTTATTAAGGGACAGGTACTAATATCCCGCATTAAACGGCCTGCATTGGCAACCCATGTGTGGTAGTTCCTGCCAGAGCGCTAGGTGGCCAAGGCGCACAAACCGAAGCGCCAGATCCCTTTCGCTCCCTTCAGTGTCGGCAAGCTGCTGTGCGTAGATAATAAATCTCTCATGTTTGCAGGCAAGAGCTACGCCTTGATGGCAATGAAGACGACTCTGGCGCACCTCGTGCGCAGCTTCCGATTCCGCTCGGACGTGTCGCAGCTGCAGCTCAAGCTGGACATCATGCTGCGTCCGGACGCCGGAAATCACATCGCAGTAGAAAGAAGGACGTAGATAACTAATCCAAATCTATACATATAATAAAGCAAGAGAGGGTCGAAAGTTTGTACATGGAAGATATTTACAAAAAAAACTATTTAGGGGGCTTTAGAATCGACAACTGAACACGGCTGTGTAACAATGCCCGACGCTTAAACGCCCAATAGATGACACCCATCTGTCACCTGTCCTACTATGACATAAGGTTGCAAGTGCCATGTATCGGGTCAGTGTCGAGCACAGGGACGTTTACCTTATGACAGCATGATTGTCACTGAAAGGTGCCGTCTAGTGAAGTTCATATTTCGAAGAGGGCACGGAGTGATAGTCTCTGTAATTACTATTTTCTGTTTATAGACAGTAAGTATAAAATCTATTATTATGATTTTAATAAAAATATGTCACGAAAAAGACTATTTTATTATTCTACGAACTCTAGATATAAACAACGTAAAGCACTTGAACATAATAAATAATTTGTTTCGGAATATACCAACAAGTACTTTTTATTAAAATGTTGAAACTGCATCAAATATTTACTTATACTTGCATACTTTTGGATAAGTTAAGAGCGGTTTCAGACTAGCGTTTATGTTTGCGCGTATACGCTTGGTGTTGGCGTACGCGCTCACACGCGCGCTACCTTAAATCGAACATGCGTGTACGAGTACGAGCTTAAAAGAGCATATACGCGTGTATGAAACGCTGGTCGCATGGTCTCGCTAGCGCTTATGCGATACGCGTTAACGCTCGAAGATAACAAAACCACACCTGTGCGTACGTACACGCGATTTCTAAAACGAGCTTGTACGCGCGTATAAAACGCTAGTCTGAAACAGCCCTAAATATTAGGAGTTCTTCGGGGTATAAAGTGACCGACCTGCCTACCTTAACACACTTCCCTTGTAAATTTATTTACACAAACACACCCTTGTTTCATCCATCCCTCTCCAAGTGGTTAAATCAACACGATCCCATGTGGTGCCGGGTTAGAATAGCACCTCCCCCTTTCTACTCGTGGGTGTCGTAAGAGTCGACTCTGGGAAAGGGTTAGTGTATTGTGGGCGATGGGCTAACAACCTGTCACTGCAATATCACGTTTAACCATCTGGTTAACCTGAAGTTGCTAAACGTGACGATTGATTCCTTTTTCGTCACATTCCTTTTTCGTCATATTCCGTTTTCGCCATATTCTTGTTTCGGCACATTTTTTTTAATTAGTTATACTACGAAATACTTGTGTCTTTGCTAGCGTAATAAAATAAAATAATATTTATTAGTAAAATATTATATTTTAATCATAAAAATAGAAGACAAAAGACTAGTATTTCATAGTATAACTTATTTACAAAAATGTGCCGAAACAAGAATATGGCGAAAACGGAATATGACGAAAAAGGAATGTGACGAAAAAGGAATCAATCAATCGTCGTGGCACTTGATTTTTGAATTCACGTGCTCTGCCTACCCCTATTGGGAATACAGGCGTGAGAATATGTATGTATGTATGTATGTACAATGTAACGTACCTAAAACGAAATATTTACAGTAGGAAGAGTAAAATGTACAGTTGGTAGGTTCTAGTTTGACTGGTTGACTATGAAGATACATACATACATACATACATATACTCACGCCTGTATTCCCAAGAGGGGCAGGCAGAGCACGTGAATTCGAAAATCCAGTGCCACGTTTAGCAATTTCAGGGTAACCAGATGGTTAAACGTGATATTGCAGTGACAGGTTGCTAGCCCATCGCCCACAATACACTAACCCTTTCCCAGAGTCGGCTCTTACGACACCCACGGGAAGAAAGGGGAGGTGCTATTCTAACCCGGCACCACACGGGGGCTAACTATGAAGATAACGTAGTAAAATGGGTAGGTACTTACAGAGCTATTATATGCCACTTACGCACAAAAATGCCGTTACGATCTGGCATGATCAAGCTGTACATATTTACACAATAGTCTTATTTACACGTGGAAAGAAGAAGAAAACAGAAAAGGTTACAAATAGCAGAAATAGTGACAAAGATTTACAACTTAAAACTATAGCTACAGTTATTTTATTAGGTCATGGTCCAGTTCTGCAATATACTATTATAATTTGTAGGTAGAATAATTGGTGATAACAAATCATTAATTTAATTTTAGTAAAAATTGTAGGCGCTCTTAGGTTTGATTACCGTTACCGAGCGCGCAGTGGAAATAAAGCCAAATGCGCTCGCGTCGCGTTACTTCTCAGGTGCACTGCGCCCGGCGCCAATCCAACTGGCCAGCAATAATTTATAGCAAAGGAGGTTTCTAGTAAATTTTAGGACCGTTTTTAGTTTTAGAAATCAATGATAGGTACAGTCAAGGACGGACGTTTCATATCGAAACATTCAGTGGAATGTGTTAATCGACCACCTACTCTAATAATATCGTTATCAATAAACGGTTTGAGCTTCATAAGAGCTGGGGAACAACTTTTACCTTGTTTTAAATGATTTAAGTCTTGAGAAAAGTGTCTCCGCTGCACATGACACAACAAAACTCGTTCTACAAAGTCCACATCAGATGACGTGACAGCGCGGTTACTACGACGCGGAAGAATTTTCATGAATCGATATACGTATACTATAATTCAAATTAACTTAGACCATGAGGAAACCCGATCAGCTAACGCCAATATAGAGGAGTCGCATTCGATATTAGCGACGACTGGATGAGCATGAACCTTCTCCTCCGGAATAACTTCCACTTCAGAATCGTCGACCTTGTTTATAGGCCAGTGGCGAGGATCCTGACTGGCCCAGGAGGGCCCAGATAACCATAACGGATGGTCGACCAGTTAATCAGGCGTTAATCCTCTAGATAAAAATTCCGCGGGATTATCGTAATATTCAGCGGGAATATTGTTGATAGTTCTAACAACGCGATTGGCAACAAACGTCTGCCACAGGTGTGGAGAAGAATTCAACCAGCAAAGAGTGACTTTAGAGTCAGTTAAGGCATAAACAGCATTTACGTTATAACGTGGATTGTACGTATCATGTACACGACGAAGAAGTCTAGCCAATAACTCGACTCCACAGAGTTCAAGTCTGGCGGCAGACAGCGGTTTGACAGGTGATACCTTAGTTTTGGCACACAGAAATTGCACCGTGACTTTACTTGCATGGGTGATGTGCGCATAAACAACGGCTCCATAAGCGCGCTCGCTAGCATCGGAAAAGCCTAGCAGGCGAAGTACACAACCATCGGCAACACCTATCGGACGCGTTATACCAAAATCATTTAGGGGCAGCGCAGACGACAGACTTTTGTGCGATCGAGTCTGCGGAGCAATAAAAACTCTGAATGGAAACTGACTGCGCGCCATTCAGAGATTTTATTGCTCCGCAGACTCGATCGCACAAAAGTCTGTCGTCTGCGCAGCGCCTTAGTAGCGGAAGATCATTACAGAATTTGTGTCATAATATGTTTACAATATGACGCGGCGGAACATCGTCCCATCCGAGCTTCAAAAGCCACAACCCTTTGATGAGCAGCTTTGCGTATAAGACAACAGGAGCGACGAAACCCATCAAGTCCCATACGATCCCATGCGAGCTACAGTTGATAAGATAGTGCGTTTTATACAATTATCGTCTGGCGCGGAAATTTTAAATGGAAAACAATCATCGGATTTAGACCAACGTAGTCCAAGAAGTTTTTGTTCCATTGACTTCTCGAACTCTAACTGTCCAGAGACCTTGTGCGAAGCCGGTATACTATCCAGCACAGCTTGTGAATTGCTAGTCTATTTGACTAAATCCCACTGACCCCCTTTGAACAGTTGAATCAGCTGACGCGTAACCTCAATAGCTCGAGATTCCGATCCCACACTGTGCACTATATCGTCCATGTACAGAGAACTGGAAGCCACATCGCGAGCTTCTGGGTACAAGTGCCCATCATCAGTAAGTAACTGCGATCATTGTCGCACTGCACAAAACAACAAAGCGGAGCTTTACGCAGGAACCGTCTCCATAATGACGTAACCCAGCACTGTTTGTATAGCGGGTGGAGCTGACGATTCGCTGCTAACCAAGCCCGGGAGCAGAAGTTGCGAGAAAAGCGAGGCCCCGATTAGCACAATATCAATGCGGCCGGGAACGTGGAATGACTCATCAGCCAAAGGTAAGCCCCTTAAGTGCGGCAGCGCGGTAACGTCAACGCACTCGGTAGGTAAATTATCCGTAATGGTATCTACAATAAGCGACGAAACGTTATATTGAACGTTCAAGTTAAAGCGAGACGAGAAATGAAAATCGACGGAACCCTTAACTGGTTTGCCGTCCCACCAATACCCTTAACCTTTGAACACGCGTTATTTGAATCGTGCGAATTTAAACCTAAACGTTTGCAGCAATCCAAAGCGATAAAATGACTTTGAGACGCGCTATCCAACAACAGTCACACAAAATGTTGCTTGTTGTCGTTGTCGCGAACTATTACCACAGCTGTCGCGAGCAAAACGGCAAGCGGCTGCGTAGATTGCTTGCCTAGCGTGCGTGAGTTCCCGTTAGGTCTCACAATGGACGTATTACATAGCGGAGCACCTGTGTCTTCGCGGGTCTCGGGATGCGCGCAGATGACGGCAGAGGGCGCTCTCGGCGGTGAGTTCGTGTTGTTACGCGGTCGAATATTGTCTTGTTTTGTTACATCATTGGAAACAAATGAAAACGAGTGACATTATCTAATTAAGTTTAGAACGAAACTACTTTCAAAAGTCTTTGTGAGTGGTAATCAGGGGGGTTTTTGCCCCCTGGAAAACTAAATTAGTACCTAGGTAAAATAGTAACTTGGGAAATGCTTCCTTTGTGATACTGATATGATGATACTATTATTAATATTATACTATGAAATCGTAATTTTTTTATTGAAACACCTAACTTATTATTAAGGTCAGGTGGGGGAAAAGAAATTCAGGGGCAGGGCAGGGGTTCTTACCCCTGCCCTGCCCCTGAATTTCTCTTGCCTCTGAATGCCTCTTGGCACCACAGACCATAACTCGTACGAGTTATGAGTGAGTATGGTCTGTAGTGCCCTCTTACCCCTGCGTTTCTCTTCCCCCACCTGACCTTATTGTTTTTTTTTACTACCTTTTGCACGTTTTGGCCGATCTGTATATCTACACACATAATTCTGAAGTCTATTATAAGACTACATTAGTTTCAACTGCAGCCAAGGAATTTACAATACTCGTCATGTAGCCGTTTTGTAGCAAGCATAGGTATTAAGGATTTTTCATTACAAGTTATTATAAGATAAATAAGCCATTTTGCCAAAAGGTTCTTACTCGTAGGTGCATCAGAAGTTAAATTCCTTGGATGTACAAAAACGACGATATTTGAAACGCAACCGCACACCGCAGCGAACTATTATGATACTTATTTTACAGTAAACATAGGTGCATACATGTTTTGAAGCCATCTCAACAATTTTATGGCTTTTACTTTGCCCATACAAGGTTACTTTGCTCACCGATACCAACACATTTTACCAAGCTAACAAATCTTAACCGTTTGACCGCCAAAGACGCCATATCACGTCATCGCAAGTTAGTGCCCGTGACGCCACGACGTTAAATGGTGCGTCGAAGTTATTGCGAAAGAACTGAAATATAAAACACTGCAACATTTTTTCTAGGTTTACTTTATCTATAGGTAGTGTAAGTTATTTTATACCTAATTTAAATATAATAATACAGCACCATTCGAAAAAAAACAAGCATTATCTAAGAGCCGACTCACATCTTTGGCGTTAGGAGCACAGCGTTTCACTTCGCGCCTTGGCGGTCAAAAGGTTAAACAGAAGCAAATTAATCGCATGATGGTGATCTGCACAGTTCATTAATTGAATAAACATGTTTTATGGGTGAGGAAAGTAACCTTGTTGGGGTAAAGCAACCCAGGCTTAAGGTACTCTTATAATTATGAAACAAGTTACAGGGTTGTTCAAACATTCTACTTAATAGGTATAGGTCATAGGTAGTTCGTAAATAATAAAATAGTATTTTTCATAACATTTCTTTTATTTAAATCATCAATAATATATTTTTTACTGTACACACAATAGTAATTTGAAGGTGTGGCAATCTCCCTACTGAGAGGCGCTTCTTCTAAATATATAATCTTCGCTAGATTGCGCCCTTCAAAGAGTCGTGTTGTCATACGTTTACGATGAAATTTATGCCTTAATTACACGTACCGAGTAGAGTGGCGAGAGAGTGTTCTCGGCCGAGTACTCGGTTCGTGTGTACTATTGTTTTCATAGAACACACGAACCGAGTACTCGGCCGAGAGCACTCTCTCGCCACTCTACTCGGTACGTGTGATCAAGGCATTAGATCCCGCTTCCATAGCGCTATCTAGTAAAGCCCTTATTTCGATGGAACACACTTTAGTGTCGAGATTGTCACTTTATGTCAACTAATTTGGGCTAAAGTACTACTAATATACAAAAGTACCCAATTAATCTATGATACCCCGGTGAAATAAATCTAATATACTCCCACCTTCTCTTGTTTCGGATCATCGAGAGCAACGGGCTACGACGGCGGCACGCGCGCAGTTGCGTCATTGCTCATTTAACTCATTTAAAGCATTGGTTGTGTATCTTAGGTATTTCAAATCGATAATTATTATTATTACACATAATATTCTTTGAAAAGTATACACGATAGTAACCCATCGGAGCAGTTTATCACTCATTACTATTAGTTTACATCCTTCTTTCTACTGCAATGTAGTGTCCTGAGTCCGGACGCAGCATGATGTCCAGTTTCAGCTGCAGCCGCGACACGTCCGAGCGGAAGCGGAAGCTGCGCACGAGGTGCGCCAGAGTCGTCTTCATTGCCATCAAGGCGTAGCTCTTGCCTGCAACATGAGAGATAATATTAGCTACGCACAGCAGCTTGCTGAGAAGGCGGCTAAGGCGGCTTGGTGGTACGCAAAAGGTCACAGCACACTTAACAGCTCGGAAAGGGATCGTCACCGTATCGCCTCGAGCCGTTCAGTATTGTTTGTATGAAACTCCCTACTGTAACGCACACTAATTGGAATCGTAACGTACGGTTTGAACCGAACCGCGATGCGATGCGTGGTCAACCTGCAGTTCCCGCGCTTTCGGCTCGTCGTCCCCGCGCTTACGTCTCTTTGTCCACCCTTGTCCCTATCTTGTCAACCAGCAGTCGGCGAGACGTAAGCGCGGTGTCGCCTAGCCGTAGCCGAGTAGTACAAGAGCTGCTGATACGCTTTGGATACGTGCATAAGTTAGGTTAGGTTAGTGATGTTAGACATGTGTGTGGTGTGACCTTAACATGACCAGCGCTCAGTTATGGCTTCGTTACACGTACCGAGTAGAGTGGCGAGAGAGTGTTCTCGGCCGAGTACTCGGTTCGTGTGTACTATTGTTTTCATAGAGCACACGAACCGAGTACTCGGCCGAGAACACTCTCTCGCCACTCTACTCGGTACGTGTGATCAAGGCATTATGCGCTTTGGCAGTAACCGCCACATACAGTGAGGGGTATACTTGTTCAGTGTCCCAAAGCTACGACGGGACATGACGAGAAAGTACCTTAAATATTTAATAAATACAGGATACAGGACTTTATTTAATTTCAAAATCTTAGTAGTTTTACTTACTTTGACTGGGAAGTAACCAAAATTGTCGAATTAATGGACAAAAATAGTAATTCTTCTTTAGTAACAAAACAATCAGATTGCGTCAAATTAATACTGAATTATAAACGATTTTATTGGAAGTAGATTTATTTTTTTTACATTATAATAATTAATTGTCTTTAAAAAAGAAATGCAGTCTATTTCGAGCAAAATGTCATATCTATACTAATATTATAAAGCGGAAGAGTTTGTTTGAACTACTGGTTTGAATTGAAAAATTCTTTTTGTGTTGGATAGACCATTTATCGAGGAAGGCTTTCGGCTATATAACATCACGCTGCGACAAATTGGACCAAAAAACATTGGAAAATGTGGAAAAAACGGGGGAAATTAGTCACTATTCCACGCGGACGGAGTCACGGGCACAGCTAGTTTCAAATATTTATGGTACTCTCCTTTTATGTCAATTATGTCCCATTGTTCAGGGACTTTCGGATTTATTGCACATCGCCTGAAAAGACTGAAGGCAGACTTAATACACCAAAAATCTACATCGTTTTTAATTTGACAGTAAGAGGCCCCGCACACTGGCCACTCAGTGGCGGCCACACTTGAGCGTCTAGTGGCCGCCACAAGCTGCGGACGCGTTTCTCCATACATTTTATACTGCATCGGCGCACACCGAGCGTTTGAGTGGCCGCGTTCGAGCCACAAGCTGCGGGAGTAAAAAAAGTGGCGGCGTGTAGTGGTCTGACTGAACCACTGGTGGTCGCGTTTAGTGGCGGCGCTTAGTGGCCGTAATGTGCGGGGTCTCTTAGTCGCTGACTGACACCGAAACTGTTAAATTAAAAACGATGTAGTAGTGGTGCCAGTCCAAGCCACATAGTGCGAGATATAATACCTATGCACATCTTCCTGAAGAAACTGAAGGCAGCTAAGGCGACCTGGTGCTTCAGTACCTATCTACGCATGACTTGTCCAGCCAGCGCTCTGGCGGGAAGCGCCCCTCATCGGGTGCCGATACAGGCTGTATAGTGCGAGACATAATTACCTATGCACATCCGCCTGCCGAGGCTGAAGGCGGCGAAGGCGGCCTGGTGCTCCGGTATGCGAGCCTTGTCCAGCCAGCGCTCAGGAACGAACTGCTCCGCGTCGGGGCCCCACATCGCATGCCGGTGCAGGCAGTGGAACGCCAGGACCGCCCCCGACCCAGCTGGCAACGTGTAGTGCTCTGTCAACCACCAAAAACTTTAAATAAATAAGTAAATATCCCTTCCTTGACAATTTTTACACCAAACACCTAATCCCAAAGTAGGCAATTTATTGCCTGTGTTATGGGTACTAGACAACGGATGAACTTACTTGTCTTATATATAGATAAACATCCACGACTCGAAAGCCAATATTCGTATTCATTATACAAACATCTGCCCCGACCGGGGATCGAACCCGGGACCTTAAGCTTCACAGTCAGGTTCTCTAACCGCTGGGCTATCCGGCCTTCTTTAACTATCATGCTTAACCTTTGAATCGCCAAACCGACAAATATACTGTCAGCTGCCTTGTGCCGGATCCCTTCCCTCTCAACTGGCTGATTATAGTCCAGTCATTATTGACATCCGAAATCGAAAATTTAACAATAATTCCAAAAGTTTTCAAACTTCGGTCTAGTGAATGGTACATTGAGACAACAATAAATCTCATTTTGCAACCTTGTCCGCAGTCCGGAACATTGTTAAAATTGCAATTTAATTATTTTTTGCTGTATGGTCGTGAAAAAAATTCCAAAAGTTCTGCAAAGTTGGAGTTGTGTTAAATATACTATTTTACATCACGTGTCAAATTTGCAACCAATTCAAGTGTACGGAACATTTTTTGTTATTAAAAATTAATGTTTTTCTTTATTAAATTGAAGGAAAACGTTCCAAAAGTTCTGCAAACTTGACACATACATCGGAAAAATATACCGAACGGTTGTATAAATTTGCAACCTTTTTGGTCGATGCAATACTGGTATAATAAGGATATTTAAAAAAAAAAAAATTGCAAATTTGTAAATGCATCAGAATAGATGTTTTCGAAGTTTGCAACCAAGTTTCAAAACTTTTGTAATTTTTCCGAGACAGCCTTGCTCAAAAAATGACCACGAATTTAAAACGAATTATAAATAAATATGTTCCGGTCGACCAAAAAGGTTGCAAATTTATACAACCGTTCGGTATATTTTTCCGATGTATGTGTCAAGTTTGCAGAACTTTTGGAAAGTTTTCCTTCAATTTAATAAAGAAAAACATTAATTTTTAATAACAAAAAATGTTCCGTACACTTGAATTGGTTGCAAATTTGACACGTGATGTAAAAGGGTCATTCCACGAGCAAGGCAGTTTTGCATGACACTCCGTAGCATAATTTCATTTTATGTTAATCTGTGTTTTTATGAATAAATCGAATAATGCTTCACATCTCAAACGTTTTGCAAAAGGAGGCATCACTTTAAACCTTATAATTATCGAGATAATAAAATTTTCTTTTTTCATATAATACGGTAATCACAAAAGTACAAATAATGGGATGAAATCACGTTTTTTGATTGATATCACAAGACTCTTTATGCTGTACATTTATAGCCTTGAATTATAAACATCTTGAGTAATAGTATAATAATTTTAATTTATGATAACCATTGATGTGAAAAAAGATACGTGAAATTATTATTTTTTAATTAGGTGTAATTTTTTTTTGTGTTGCACATTCATAATCAAGAGAAACACTATTTAAAACTTATATTTTACAGTAATAACTCAATAAATAACCGATATAGTTGTAACCACGTCTATAAAACGACGGAGATCACTCAAATAACGGTAATCACCGTTGCGGTAATCACGTGAGCAATTTAGTTTTTAATTAATTACTTCAAAACGGTTAATAATAAGAACTCAATATTTTTTGTGTAAGTAATTATAACACTGTTATGTCAAAATAATCCGAGTTAAATATATCAACAAAACAAGCGAGAAAAAAATAAAACGGTAATCACTTTCAACTGTGACAAAAAAATCGTGTTGTTTTCTTTCCTTCGTGATTTGGCAGCGACACAATAAGTCACAGGTTCGCACTATTAAGCCGTCGCGGCGTGATAGACTCTTTCTAGGAACGTATCGTCGATGTCTCTCGGAGTGTGCGTTTGAGCAGTACGACGCGTTTTATGGCCAAATTAGGTTAAGACGCAAAACTCGGGACACTTTTTAAAAATGGTTTTAAAAATAAACTAACGTAATAATTATTATTTAGGTAATAGGATTTCATTTATCTTATAATTGGCTTGCTGTGAACAACAAAAACTTATAGTTTCCGCGTTTAGTTTTCGAAGTATTATGTCATCAACTAACAAATTTTGGAGGCGGGACAAGGCCAAAATGTGGACTCCTCTGACTTTAGATTTTTGTTTCGCGCATTTAATAATAAGAATATACTATTATTAGACTTATTCTGAGCAGAATAAAGTGTGAATTACGTACGATATTTTTTTTATAAGGTTATCTGTTAAAATTTGGATTTTACAGGTAGTTGAACTTGAGAACACGAAAAATCGTACGGCTGGAGAACGGCCCAAAATAGTATATTTAACACAACTCCAACTTTGCAGAACTTTTGGAATTTTTTTCACGACCATACAGCAAAAATTAATTAAATTGCAATTTTAGCAATGTTCCGGACTGCGGACAAGGTTGCAAAATGAGATTTATTGTTGTCTCAATGTACCATTCACTAGACCGAAGTTTGAAAACTTTTGGAATTATAGTGAATTGATTGTCTTGACTGACTGGACTAATAGGCGTGCTTATGTGGACCCAACTGCCGCGAGCAAAAATATAGGAAGTAAAACGCAGACATTTGGTTATGTTACCAATGTTGCAAGAATAATTTTGTCTTGGTATATGTCTATCTATCACATCTTTATTCTGAGTTAAATGCAAATAAAAAATAAGCAAGTAAAGCTTTGTGTCGTGACTTATCTGCGGAACGTACGACGCCGAACGTTCGGTTAAATACGGTCACAGTGCGTTTCAAGCCGTGTATGAGTTATGACGCTCAGCTGGTGTGACACAGACGACTTGAAAAGAACTGCGAGCGTATTCAACCGAACGTTTAACACCATACGTTCTACAGATGCGTCGAGACACTTAAATATCAAATTGCAAAATATGAATTAATGATTTGGTGACGGATACGGCACAAAATAGTTGAGTCATTTATACGGATCCGGGACCAGGCGGTTAACGGGTACAAAATTGAAGGCCCTCCGGCATTCGATAAGGCTGTTACTGATCCGGTACTGATTGAAATCTTGTTTAAAGAGACGCGTGGCGTCGAGCGTAATGTGCAGAGACGAAACCCGTATTTGTGACATTATATTATCAGAGCGTTTTACAAGACCGTCCAGGTTTTGGAAGTGTCATCAATCTTAGATACTTAACCAAGTACTGAATTCTTACTTAATTTTATGTCTTCAGTCAATTTTCTCACTACGAATGGAGCAATGGGGTACAGCCGCATGGTCTCCTTCAGTACCGCCTCCAGGTACACCAGCTTCGGCAGGTCTTGCTTCTCCACGTCGCGGTCGCCGAGCACTTCCATTACTCTGGGAATGGCAAGAATAGCTTTCTTAGTTACTTTTTAGGGTTCCGTACCTAAAGGGTGAAATAGGGACCTTATTATTATTACTGAGACTTCGCTGTCTGTCTGTCTGTCCGTCTGTCACCAGGCTGTATCTCAGGAATGGTAAGAGCTAGGCAATTGAAATTTTCAGAGATGATGTGTATTTCTGTTGCCGCTATAACAACAAATACTAAAATCAAAATAATAACAATAATTAAGGGGGGCTCCCATACAAAAAAAAACCGGCCAAGTGAGAGTCGGACTCGCGCGCCGAGGGTTCCGTACAAACCTGCAAGGTTTACAAAGTTCGTTCATTACGACAATCGAGTCATAACTATGGTATTTTTATTATAGATAGCTCTACGCGACTTGATCACGGTTTTATGATTTACATTATGAATATGAATGAGAATGAAGACAGTTTAAAACATTATATAGAGATAATTCAGTTTAAAGTAAATATGTGCATACATATGTCGTCGGATGGCTATCAATCAATGGGGTACTTCAAAACGCAGGCAACAAATGGGGCTTTGTGTTGCCTCGGCAGAGACTCGTGCAGCGTCCCAGGGTGCACGTGGCAGTCTGGTTGAAAGCTTCCTTCAAGGGCGCGGGCGCAGTGGAACTGTCTCCCGTTTTGATAGTTTCCCATGGTTTTGTGCAGTGTTGTAGTGAAAGTGAACAACAAGTGACTATAGTAGTTTTAAGAGAGATTATTGTTATAGAGCAGTAGATAATTAAGCTTGAACAGTTGTCGAAGGCGGATTGTATAATCCGCCGTTTTACATAACGCCTAGCCGTTTTGCAAAACAGCGCCGTTTTGTAATGCGGCGGCTCAACGTTTAGCCGGATTGAATGCGGCTGAACGAAAAACCGCCGGAATGAATTCGGCGCTAAACGTTATTCATTACGGCTAGGCATAATGTAATACGGCGAGAGATTAGCCGCCGCTTTGACCGAGCGAGTGCAGCGAGCGAGGAAGACCACCTCGGAGCGAATACGACTCGGACAGGTTAGGTTAGAAGGCCAAGGCGGGAGCGAAGCGCAGCGAGCGCATATACAAAGAGCTTTCGGCGCGCCTCATAGAGCCTTCCCGTGACCAGAGGGCTGGCCATTATTTAGCCCAGCGAATCAGCATTGCCATACAACGTGGCAATGCTGCCAGCCTTCTGAGCACCCTCCCTTAAGTTAAGTTAACCCTAGAGTAGTCGCGCCTTTTTTTGTAACGCGAGTGCTCGCGCAGGGAGCATTTTGCCGCCCGTACTTCATACGATTTATTTTTGTTAATTATGAGTCTTACGCATTTGTAATTATGTTTTAACGATAAAATAAATCACCAACTATAGGAATAAGAAACATTTATTAAAGTTTTATATTTATAAATTAGTAAAAAATGCTTCGGGAAATCTTAGGTAATTATTTTTGATGTTTTGGAACTTCCGAATCAATTTTTCCACAAAAAATTTAGAAATTAAACTAAACAACAAGATTAAACGTTTTCATCATCTACCGCATGCATTTTACCAAAACAAACCTGGTAAATGCGCATACAATGTTTGTTGCACAGTAACTTTGCACAGATGTACAACCCTTTTTTGTCCCTCTATTTTTCATTGATGGACATACTGCGCATATATACCATCTCGCACTATGGGTATATTTTGATGTTCTGATGGCACAAATTGAACTATTTGTTTCCTCGGATGGTTTTGTAAAGTGTTTACGCCGGATCTCTAATGTTTATATGGTGTAGTTACAGCCAGGACATTTTTTTTTCAGAAATATTCGATTTAACTAATTATAATTGGCCAGTATTTTTTTGAACTATTATTTGACTATATACCATATTTCCTTTAAAATAATAATACTACGCAATGAAAACAATCAATATTTCAACAATAGTAAAAAATTAGATCCACAAATTTTACCTACGTGAGTAGTCGCGCGGTGAGCAATTTGCCGCCAACCGCGACATACCCCTGATAATCTTAGCCTCCTGCGGTCACCCGCGCACCGATTTCATTTTTATTTCTAAAACTAGAAGGCAAGGGACAGAGGGGCAGCTACACGGACGCTTGCCCTTGACAAATGCATAGCGTACGAAATAAAACGAAAACTGTGCCGCGGGCGGCAAAATGCTCATAGCGCGAGCACTCTAGGGTTAAACAATGTAAACAATCTTGACGTGTCTTTTTATTTAAACATACACTTTATAAATCGAAATCATTACATTTTACAATTTACATACATACATACATATTCTCACGCCTGTATTCCCGAGAGGGGTAGGCAGAGCACATGAATTCAAAAATTCAGTGCCACGTTTAGCAAATTCAGGGTAACCAGATGGTTAAACGTGATATCGCGGTGACAGGTTGCTAGCCCATCGCCCACAATACACTAACCCTTTCCCAGAGTCGACTCTTACGACACCCACGGGAAGAAAGGGGGAGGTGCTATTCTAACCCGGCATCACACGGGATTTTACAATTTAGGTATGAAAAAATTGTTTACTTTCATAATTGAATTGTATAGTGTAACGATTTTCATTTTTAGACTGTGTATTTCAACAAAAAGACATTTCAAGATTGTTTATATTGTTTTAACTACCTAAACCGATAAGTATAGTGTAAGATATTTATAAGTTTTATTGTTTTTTCTGTACAGTTATGTTGTTATTTAATAAAGTAAGTTTGTCAATAAAAAAAAATAAAGGCTTTAAATATTAGGTATGTGATATTTTCTAAATTATTTACATACATACATCACACCCTTGTATTCCCATCGGGTTAGGCAGGCACAGCACACAAAATGCTACATAGCCAAAATCGTGAATATTTTACGGAGAAGGTTAAACCAATTTCAAAATTTTGAATTTAAAAACTATTCCATACCCTTTAAGTTTACCATAAAGATTTACCACACAAAATAAGCTCGCTTGTAGCGAAATAACCCTAACGTAATACTCACTCATCAAATACACGTTCCTGTACTTCGGGATGCGAGCCCAGCATCAGCAGCGCGTACACCGTGGTGCTGGCCGAGGTGTCGTGGCCGGCTATGATGATGGTGTCCACCTCTTCCCGGATCTCCTGGTCCGTCAGCAAGCCCTTGTCGCCGGAATACTCCAGTATCAGGTCAATAAACGCCTTAAATTTCGACCCTGTCAATAATAAACAGTTGTGGCTCTGTGGTATTTTGGTAATTTGCGGTTGTAGAGTCTTTACGGCAGTTAAACAGGCTCTACCAGCTAACGATGTAAGATTTTTTGTATACACTTCAGCATTTACACTAGAATAAAACTTTTACCTGGAAAAAGTGATGCGCGAACTTAAAATATTTTCAAGTTAGATGGCGAGGTGTATACTTAGTGGTCTCTTTGTTTGTTAAAATCAAATGTAATACAAATTATTTGAATAGTTTTTTTTTTATGTAAAGGGGAAATATATTTATTGCAAAAAAATATAAACCATAACAAACTAAAAATACAATTAATTTTCTATAAAATGAAAAAGTTGTCCTAAATCGCTGCCAGGGGGCAGGGTGCTCAGACGGCCGGCAGCATTGCCACGCTGAATTGCGATGCCAATCTTCTAGACAAAGAACGAGCCTGCCGTCTGGTCCCCTGTCGTGCTCACGAGCTTTTGATTAATTATTTCTATTAATTAATTTTATTAACAGTTAATTTTGCGAATTGTAACCCTGTACTACAAAACTTTTGACCTCTTTTCAGTACATCATCGATCTGACCTAGCAGATGTCCCTAAAATGTTATCCAAAGGCATACAACCAAAACCGTCAAACAGCTAAAAATTGTGTACACACGACCTTAGTTTCAAATATTATGGAAGTGTGTACATTTTTTTGGTACGTTGACCATGTCCATATACTTATTTGTTGCTGGCTTCATACGTTTCTAAACATCAATTAAGTGAATTTTAGTATCCAAAACAGCAGTGTCGTTGCTTACCTGATCTTTCCCCAATATCGCCGTTAGCTAATTCGCTTTTCTTTCTTTCAAGTACCTAGAAATAAAATTCATTTTAATTATGTGAAATAAAATTTAAATAAATTACAAAAATACATAGTGATAGTGATGACGATAATAGTAATAGCAGACAAACCTAGAAGATATTTCAGTATTGAATTCAAAGATTGGCTGTATGCTGGTAGAGATCCCTAGGTAAGAAATTATTGTAAGAAATCTAGCCGATTAGACTGAGTAAGCAATTTTCCTATAACAGTTAATTATATGAATACGCAAGAAAGGAAATAGGTGTAGGTATGGTGTAGACGACAGGCTTGTATCCTATCATTATCGTACCCCTTTCATGTGTGTTAGAACCAGAGATCGGAAAAATTTGCGACATTGTTTGCAATTATGTGGACATAAAATTATGCTAAAAGTGGTTAGTTTCGCCTGTAAAACGTTTCGTCTGCCTATCCCTTTTGAGAATACAGGCGTGACGTTTTAGTGTTTTGTATGTAGGTAGGTAAGTATATAATAATCAGTGATCGGATCTAGGATGCAATTTCCCGGGGTTCAGGTCCATAATATTAAGATGAAAATTACTTACAACCCCGCGACTTTTTTTGATATTTGACTATCATTACAAAAAATAAACAATTACCCATGATCAACCTCTTTTATTAAATAAAATAACTACTTGAAATAAGCCGTAGATAATGTCTTGACTGATATTTATCATTGAAATTGATCAAATTCTCAACATTATCGACAAATAAGGCACCTGGGTCGAATATGGCCAAGTTAAGGTTTGACACTAAATATAACGCACTTGTATAATAGTAGAAGTGACGAATCTCTATTTATTCGATAATATATGTTTATTTAGGTACTATATGGTAGGCACAAAAAGTTAGGATTATGAATATATTTTTTGAAAGTCGGGAAAATAGCCACATTTCCGACAGTGATTGAGTGATGAGTAATGAATTGATCATAGAAGTAATTTCTATATCTAAGGGAACTTAGTCTTTTGTTATGTACATAACCCCACGCTTGTATTCCTAAACGAGTTAGACAGATCATAGAAAACTTTACATAGACAAATCTATGACTATTTAGACCTTTTGGGGCCACTTTTAAGATCAAATTCACAACATTCCCCGTGTGGTGCCGGGTTAGAATAGCACCTCCCCCTTTCTTCCCGTGGGTGTCGTAAGAGTCGACTCTGGGAAAGGGTTAGTGTATTGTGGGCGATGGGCAAGCTACCTGTCACTGCAATATCACGTTTAACCATCTGGTTACCCTGAAATTGCTAAACGTGGCACTGGATTTTTGAATTCATGTGCTCTGCCTACCCCTCTTGGGAATACAGGCATGAGAATATGTATGTAACCCACTATCCAAAATTTCGGGAAATTATCCACGATAAGCATAACGTTTAAGGTCGTTCACCCCAAAATGCATCCTAGATCCGATCACTGAATACCTAAATATTAATTTTCACTCACCGCATAGGTAACCTCGTGGATTTTCTTTCGTAACTTGTTCTGTTTCCGACCAATCGTGCTCCAATCGAAGATATATGTGTTATGCAGCCAAAACTTCTTAAACCTCTGGATGATTATGTTGTATAACTCTTCAGTAGCTTGAATGTATTCATCACTAAGGCGCTCGTCAGCCTTAGCACCTCCCATAGCGGTCACTAAAACAACACGAGAAACTTAATTCAAATACACGTATTGCACACTGCAAGTAAGTCGCGATGGGTAGTGCCAGCTGAGCTCACGCTTGAGGATATAGTGCATTATGGCATTTCATGGTATTTTACCGAAATTTTCCTGCCCTGTGCGTTTTTTTTCACCGACCTTTTTTCATTTGAGTAGTGCCGTATTCCAAGGTTACTAAATAGAAAAAGATTATGCATTAACTTAAATTAAGTCGAAATCAGATCCGATTTCAAACGATTTTGGATGTCCCATCAAAATTACATAAAGAAATGTAATATAAACGACGCTTTTTGTTCAAGTTACAGGGTCTAGTACTAAAAGTTTCGTGCCAATTCGGCTTTGATCGGCTCAGCCAACCCTTATCAATGCGTTAACACGTTAGCGTATGCGTTGTTTAAACTTAATAATGATGTCTTGTTTTCAACGACAAAACTTACAGCATATAGTTTCGAGTGCGTTGGGTCCTATGTGTTTCCAAAAGTCGAAGGGCTCCTTGCCTGTCTCCTTGTCCAATGAAGCGACCAGCCTCTTGCCCTGGGAGTTGAACACGCCTATGAAGCCGTCCAGCACTCCTTGCGCGAACGCTGGGTTCAGCAGCTTGCGATGCGTCTTCCATATAGGCACTGGAATTTTACAAGTCTCAAGTATTTCAGCACTAGCACCATCTATCTTCGAGTAGTTGAAGTTCTTCTAAAAAGGTCATACACGTTCATCAACTGCCAAAAACTGAGAATAGCGGTGACGGAGTTTCGAAGATCGAAACTGTTTCTCTCTTAGCTCTTAGGACTTCGGTCCACACGCATGACAACTGCCTGGAGAGAGATCTCTCTATTGGAGTCTTTCCCCACATTAATAACCCCTCTGATTAGCCTCTGTTTAACCTTTTGAAAGCCAAGGGGCGAAGTAAAACGCTGTGCTCCTGACGCCAAAGCTACAACCTTTTAAATATTAAAGAACAATAATAGTGATGTCACAACCGCATATCGATATTACCGATATTATAATTGATTGCAGTCATTGAACCCCTTATATTTTACCTCAAACATTACTACACGTTTTACCATGTATTTTTCATGAATTTGGTGCAATTACTGTCATTGAAAACCTTTAAGAATTGAAACTCTGCTGTAACTTTCATTATGATTTTGCAATAGAACCACTTCATACTTTGCTGATAACGTCACGCTTCGACGTGATTCGCCGCCATGGGCGTACCAGGCAGTGGAAATTAGAATAGTACTAATGCAGGGAACGTAATCTAAACAAAAACTTTTTTTTTCGATATTTTCTGGAACTGGGAACTAGGTATTAAATTCGGTAACTGGTAACTGTCGAAAACTGGGTGTTGATTACTGTACCTCTAGTGCGTTCAAAACGATTATGCAGTCGTTAAGTAATTCGTTTGCGAGTTATCGCGGAATTGTATGGAGACGATTCAACCGCGGCAGTTGTGCAAAACGTTCCGCTGGCGGCGCTGTCTCACTAACTCGCAAACGAAATCGTTGTCGACTGCACGATCGTTTTCATTACACTAGACGTTCTGGGGATTCATTGTCGATGACTGGGAGTTGATTTTCTTCTACAATGTTTTCAATATAGCATAGCATAGTGTGGGTGGCAGCTGTCAAAATCATAGAATACAAATATCATGTGGTGTACAAGTGTCGATATTTGAGTCGATAAAACTAATGGCTTAAAATCTTTCATTGTAGCATGATGCAATTGTACAGAGTGAAAGTGTCGAAACATAAATCTACTTTTTTTCAAATTCTAACTTCATAGGCACGTGAGTGACGTATCGTTTATAAGTTATAAGTAAATGTATGATTGATTTTATAATATACTTGTCGGGGCTGGCTGTGGAGGAGCGGTTCCAGAGTCATCGTCTTCCATGATTGTCATGGTTCGGATCGTAGTTTTATGCTTCGACTATCCTTTTAATTGTTGCAAGTATTCAATTACACAAACAAATCAAGATCGATTCGATATAATATCAGAATTTAGAAGAATGTACAAAATCGAGCAAAACACAGAAAGGGACCCGGAAACCATGATAGCACCCATACCTACAGACTTTTGTTCAGGGCACTGAAATCTATAACATGTCAAAATTTAAGAATATTTGACTGAAACCACATTTTCCATACTTTAGGTACGGGGTCCTTTACATTGTAAAACATAACAATTTTATGTTATAATATTTTACGCCAGTCATATCTAAGCAACGAATGAGATTTACTTACTTCCACATTATTTAGAACGCAGCATCTTTTTTTGAGTAAATCGAAACGGCGCCACAAGTACTGCCGTGT
>BHDV01065332.1:94506-106702 GCA_005406045.1 Adoxophyes honmai | reverse complement strand
CGGCCACGGGCATCTGTTCGGCAGCGGGGACAGCGTCGGTAAGAGAAATTGCCAACATTTAAACAGTTTGGACTCATACGCGGTCTGTCTATCTATATTCGGTATTTTTTCGGGTATATCTGCAATTCAATCCATAATATGCGTATTAAATACAGTGTTTTGATAACGTACCCAACGTAATTTATAATGCGAATTTGTGTTTGTTTCAGTACTATGGAATTTATTGAAGGATATATACACAGTCGGGAACAAATGTTATGGTGTCATTGGTTTTAAGATAGGGCCAAAGCAAATTTTCAGTAAGTAAGATAAATCATATTGTTTTTAATTCTTTAATAAATAATTCCCCTTACAAGTACTTAATGAGAATGATAATGTTCTGATGGTCACAAGCGTCTATGCACATTTTTTGGGACTTTTTTAACGTCGGTTTAAAAACTAACGTTAATGAAAAAATTGCATCCATAAAGTCATTCAACACAATTCAGAAATAAGGACCTGGCTCCCGAGTTCTTCCTAACGTTCGCGAGATACCGAGAACCCGGTAGCCGGGTTCATTTTGTGCTAACTACAGAGTACTCGGTTCTGCGCAGATGTTTTGATTTTAGGCTTGGTAGTGAATATGTTAATTGGTACTATAAAAAAAATTACAATTGCATAAAATCCTATAACAGTGATATCCGACCCGGACGACTGCGTGACGCTGGCCAACACTGCACTGGCCAAAGATTACGTCTATGACTTCATGAAACCAATTCTTGGCGAGGGTTTGCTGACAGCAAAAGGTGAGTCCATTTATTTATTGTTTGTTTGTTTGTTTGTTTGTTTGTTTGTTTGTTCCGCTTTCACGCCGTAACTACTGAACCGATTGCTTTGAAATTTTGCAGACGTAAAGATAGAAGTCCGGATTAAATAATAGGCTACTTTTTATCCCGGAAAAAATTGATGTTCCCGAGGGAAAACAAAAATATAGTTTGCTTGATAGATCGATATCGATCGATGATAGATCGATATCAATCAATAACCGATCGATAGATGATAGATCGATGGCGCTGTGTGTCGTTTGAAACGAGAAGTTTTCTTATAGTTGTGCTTTATACCGCAATTTAACCGAGTTCCACGCGGGCGAAGCCGCGGGCGGAAAGCTAGTCATCTATAAAACATATAATATAGCGTAGTGGCATCAATGATCGACACATTTAGGAGATAGTGGACTTCTTGGTCAAATTACAGTCTTATAATCATCTTCAAACCAAAAACATCGATTGATTATAGTAAGGTTTATTACTGAGGGAAAATAGTAGAGATGCCACGAATATTCGGCAACTATTCGGCACTTTTCTTGGTACCAAATGATATACAAAAATGACACCACTTTACATAAGATTTCTATCTATTATCAAATTACAATATATACTTTAATAAGTGAAATTTATGAGTGGTAAATTGTGATAGATAAAAACAAGCTTTTCAGCATTTGATTTTGCATACGATTACGTTTTTCATAGTAAGTGATACACGCTTGCCGTCATGTGATTTACTTTGCAATTGAAACAAAAAGTCAAATGGCCGCACGCCCCCCACCCGCACATGTGGCAGACATGTCGCGCGCGATTTGTCGTATTGTCCTTTATGAGCTCGGCAAGCATGTAACTTTGTGCCGAATATTCGGCGCTTCGGCCGACAGCGTTGCCGAATATTTGGTATTCGGTGTTCAGCCAAATCACTATTCGTGGCAACTCTAGAAAATAGTGTGTATTTTTTTCCTTGATTTTATTACACATACCTAGCTTACAAATCTATCAATGTTTTCAGTAAAGCATGGTGCGGGTGACACTTGAGGCGCCGGCGCCGTTTTGTTTACTCAAAAAAGGATTCTGCGGTCTAAATAATGTTATAACATATTGGTTCTTGTCGTTCATTGGTGCCATTACGTTAAAGTGTATAACGTGTGTACCCTGGAATCGAGTTAAATGACTGACTTTAACTGTCGATTCTACTATCTAATTCGAGTAAAAAAAAATGTCACACGCACAAGAGATATCCGTCGTTTTTATTCATTTTCAATCTGATCAATTTCAAGTATAGCACGTCCATTTATCTGTGAGAGGACCCGTGACGACAAGACTTAGCCACTTTGTACTTTTCCTTTTCATTCTGTCGGCTAAGGAATTGTTCAAAATGAAACATTATAGTTAATTGATTATTTTTGTATGGGAAATATATTAAGCAAAAAAAAACTAAATTGGATCCATGTTTCTTAACTTTAATTGCCACTAATAACATAAATAAATACGTGGTTTATGTCTATCGCATATCTCGTTACAGATGTGTAGTGAGAAACTATTTTCCTTCGTAAATGTTCGGAAAAGTTCGTATTTATCGTTTTCTCTCAAATAGCTTCGGTGCCCATTTTAAAGGGAATTCATTCCGTAAAATATATGGTAGGTAAATATCCACTTTTAAATAATAATTGTAATTGTTTTAAGTAATAAAACGATAAATACGAACTTTTCCGAACATTTACGAAGGAAAATAGTTTCTCACTACATCTGTACCACGGTGCATAAAATGCATTGGCTCTGTAACTGGCTAATGGCTGGGCCTTGTCTCTCTCCCCTCTTAAACAAAGTCTAGTCAGAGGGGTTACCAATGTGGGGAAAGACTCCAATAGAGAGATCTCTCTCCAGGCAGTTGTCATGCGTGGAGACCGAAGTCCTAAGAGAGAAACAGCTTCGATCTTCGAAACTCTGTCACCGCTATTCTCAGTTTTTGGCAGTTGATGGACGTCGATGACGTTTTTAGTTGAACTTCAACTACTCGAAGATAGATGGTGCTAGTGCTGAAATACTTGAGACTTGTAAAATTCCAGTGCCTATATGGAAGACGCATCGCAAGCTGCTGAACCCAGCGTTCGCGCAAGGAGTGCTGGACGGCTTCATAGGCGTGTTCAACTCCCAGGGCAAGAGGCTGGTCGCTTCATTGGACAAGGAGGCAGGCAAGGAGCCCTTCGACTTTTGGAAACACATAGGACCCAACGCACTCGAAACTATATGCTGTAAGTTTTGTCGTTGAAAACATGACATCATTATTAAGTTTACACAACGCATGCGCTAACGTGCTACTGTTAACGCATTGATAAGAGTCAGCTGAATTGGCATGAAACATTTAGTTCTAGACCCTGTAACTAGAACAAAAAGCGTTCCCAAATCGTTAAAATCACATCTAATTTTGACTTAATTTGAGGTACAGATTATGCATAATCTTTTTCCATTTTGAAAACTTGGCATAGGTACGGCACTACTCAAATGAAAAAAATGTTGGTGTAAGAAAACGTACATACATACATACATATTCTCACGCCTGTATTCCCGAGAGGGGTAGGCAGAGCACATGAATACAAAAATCCAGTGCCACGTTTAGCAATTTCAGGGTAATTAGATGGTTAAACGTGATATCGCAGTGACAGGTTGCTAGCATATCGCCCACAATACACTAACCCTTTCCCAGAGTCGACTCTTACGACACCCACGGGAAGAAAGGGGGTGGTGCTATTCTAACCCGGCACCACACGGGAAAACGTACAGAATACGAAAATTTCGGTAAAATGCCATAATGCACTATATCCTCAAGCGTGAGCTCAGCTGGCACTACCCATCGCGACTTACTTGCAGTGTGCAGTACGTGTATTTGAATTAAGTTTCTCGTGTTGTTTTAGTGACCGCTATGGGAGGTGCTAAGGCTGACGAGCGCCTTAGTGATGAATACATTCAAGCTACTGAAGAGTTATACAACATAATCATCCAGAGGTTTAAGAAGTTTTGGCTGCATAACAAATATATCTTCGATTGGAGCGCGCTTGGTCGGAAACAGAACAAGTTTGGAAAGAAAATCCACGAGGTTACCTATGCGGTGAGTGAAAATAAATATTTAGGTATTTATTATTAAATATTTACCTACCTACATACAAAACACAAGAACGTCACGCCTGTATTCTCAAACAGGATAGGCAGACGAAACGTTTTACAGACAAAACTAACCACTTTTAGCATAATTTTAGGTTTTAACACACATGAAAGGGGTATGATAATGATACATAGGATACAAAGCATATCGTCTTCAACATATTGACACATGTTCTAGTTTTGTCTGTGATTACTATAGTCGTCATCACTATCACTATGTATTTTTTGTAATTTATTTAAATTTTATTTCACATAATTATAATGAATTTTCTTTCCAGGTACTTGAAAGAAAGAAGAGCGAATTAGCTGACGGCGTTATTGGGGAAAGTTCAGGTATGCAACGACACTGCTGCTTTGGATAGTAAAATTCTCTAATCTCTATGTAATTGTTAATATTAATTATTAGATATAACTATTAAAATAACTTGTATTTCATTTGACTTTAACAAATAAAGAGACCGCGCCATCTAACTTGATAATATTTTAAGTAGAGTGGTAAGTTCGCGCATCAGTTCTACCAGGTAAAAGCTTTAGTTCCAGTGTAAATGCTGAAGTGTATTCACAAAATCTTCTCTCGTTAGATTCCATTTCATAAGACCCCAAAACAGCAAATTAACATAGGTAATACAACCGCGCTGCAACTGTTTATTGTTGACAGGGTCGAAATTCAAGGCGTTTATTGACCTGATACTGGAGTATTCGGGAGAAAAGGGCTTGCTGACGGACCAGGAGATCCGGGAAGAGGTGAACACCATCATCGTGGCCGGCCACGACACCTCGGCCAGCACCACGGTGTACGCGCTGCTGTTGCTGGGCTCGCATCCCGAAGTGCAACAACGCGTATTTGACGAGTGAGTAACCTTATTTTGTGTTTATTGGTAAATCGTTATGTCAAACTTAAAGGATTTTTAATAGATTTTAATTCGAAATTACGAAATTGGTTTAACTTTCTCCGTAAATGGTCACGATTTTGACTATGGAGCCTCTTGTGTGGTGTGCCCTCTGCCTACCCCGTTTGGGAGTAGGTGTGATGTATGAATGTAAATATTGCAGAAAATATCACAAAATATTTTTAAGCCTTTATTTCACCATAATTATACATATATAAATGACACACACACACACCCTCACGCCCGTATTCCCAAGAGGGTAGGCAGGGCACATTAATTCAAAAATCCAGTGCCGCGTTTAGCAATTTCAGGGTAATCAGATGGTAAAACGTGATATTGTAGTGACAGGTTGCTAGCCGAAGCCTATAATAATTATATAAATAAGTGAAGGCCGAGAAGAACAAACTCAGCAAGTACTTGACTTGATTTGAACTAACAAAGCTGTTCTTGCCATTCCCAGAGTAATGGAAGTGCTCGGCGACCGCGACGTGGAGAAGCAAGACCTGCCGAAGCTGGTGTACCTGGAGGCGGTGCTGAAGGAGACCATGCGGCTGTACCCTATTGCTCCATTCGTAGTGAGGAAACTGACTGAAGACCTCAAATTAAGTAAGAATTCAGTACTTGGTTAAGTATCTAAGATTGATGACACTTCCAAAACCTGGAAGGTCTTAAAACGCTTACGTATAACGGCATAAGTTTGGGTGTATTTCGGGTTGCGTCTCTGCATTCTATCGCAAAATTGATAGTATATAGGGTAAATGAGCAAACATCTGCGGTCTACTTCCTATATTTGATAAGCCTAAGCCGCCTAAGGCAATTGATGGGTGCGTGCATATTATAAGCGTGCCTATCCGAAAGCCTAGTGACGGAAGGGACGGATCTGGCACTAAGCTGCTAACAGTATGTTTGTCGGTTTGACGTGTCAAATGTTAAGCATGATAGTTAAAGTTTATGGTGGTTGACAGAGAACTACACGCTGCCAGCTGGGTCGGGGGCATTCCTCGCGATCCACTCCCTGCACCGGCATGCGATGTGGGGCCCCGACGCGGAGCAGTTTGTGCCGGACCGCTGGCTGGACAAGTCTCGCATACCAGTGCACCCGGCCGCCTTCGCCGCCTTCAGCCTCGGCAGGCGGATGTGCATAGGTAATATATCTCGTACTCAAAGCCTTTGTACGCCGTTAGCGAGCTTTTAAAAGTGCGCCTTTCACAAATGCACGAAATAAAACTAGACACTCGTCTGGTCATTTCGTAGTCTTTGAATGCAGTAGTATTAGGTAAGTACTTAGTAGGTACTTACTTAAAAATAAAATCAAAAGTCACCTTCGAGCAAAATTTCCTACAGTAAACACTTAACATATTAGTTTCCTTTCATCTCCCATAAAATATCTTGGGACCATGTCTTGGGACGCTCTGTATACCTAAGTACATATACCCCTCACTTTACGTGGCAGTTCCTGCCCATAGAGGACAGACCCCGTATAGTACTAATGCCATTTTGATTGTGCGAAAAAGATTTCGCCAAACAATTGAAGCGATCGCTATGCTCTTATTGGCCGGCCCAAGATTGCGCGTAACGCTAGTGCCTTTTTCTCTACGGTTATTGGCTCTGTACAGTTTCTGTGACAGTGACGGTAGGCGTTAGTAAGTTGAAATCAACTTACTATTTGCGGGCCTGGGTGGCCAACATTGTTTCTCTATTGGTTCTGTCCTCTATGTTCCTGCCAGAGCGTTGGCTGGACAAGGCACGCATAGCGAAGCACCAGGCCGCCTTAGGGCCTGCGCGTACTTAGGGTGCGTTCCACCTGGGGCCCACAACGCTCTCGCCCACGACCGCAGAATCTACCATTCCACTTGGGAAAAAACGCCGCGGGCGTTGTGGGCGAGTGTTTCAAGTGGAACGCAAAATTTGAGCACCGTGGGCTTCCAATATGGCGGCATAGAGAAAACTTGCAGGTTTGGGGGTTGTTAGTAAATATTTCGCATGGATTGGAGCAAAATTTAATTAAAGAGGGATTCCCTTTAATTTTTGGTAGCACTAGCTTATGCCCCGCGGCTTCGCTCGCATTAGGTTTAGATTTTTCATACAACGGGATTTTCCCGCTAATTCCCGTTCCCGTGGGAATTTCGGGAATTCCTTTCTTAGCGGATGCCTACGTCATAACATCTACCTGCATGCCAAATTTTAGCCCGATCCGTCCAGTGGTTTGGGCTGTGCGTTGATAGATCACTATGTCAGTCAGTCAGTCAGTCAGTCAGTCAGTCAGTCACCTTTGAGTTATATATATATAGATTTTTCGCAAAACGAATGAGATTCGGTAAATTCATCAAAATCTGATGACATGTGTCACGTGACAGGTGACGTTATGTGAAAGCCCACGCCGACCCACCTACATTTTGCGGGCGAAGTGGGCGCGACGTGGTCGCGAGCAATGACGTCATCTGTCACGTCAAACGATTCGCTCGCAACGACCACGGGCGCCAACCGGAACGCTGAAGTGGGCGATACAATCGTCGTGGGCGCCTACCGGAACGCACCCTTAGCGTCTTCTGAGCGTAGTCGTCTCGTGAACGCTATTGATGCCGCGACGACGCTGCGCAGGCGTTAACGAGACGCTGACGTTCGAAAGACGCCACTAAAGTTGCGGCGCCGGGACTTAAACGTAGCGTCCGAGCTGCGCGGGCGTTTACGAGACAACGACGCTCCAAAGACGCTAAATGGGTGCGGATGTTAGCCGAATTCATTCTCGGCGAGTTGCTGTGTGCAAATAATAAATCTCTTATGTTTGCAGGCAAGAGCTACGCCTTGATGGCAATGAAGACGACTCTGGCGCACCTCGTGCGCAGCTTCCGCTTCCGCTCGGACGTGTCGCGGCTGCAGCTCAAGCTGGACATCATGCTGCGCCCGGACTCAGGACACTACATTGCAGTAGAAAGAAGGACGTAAACTAATACTAATGAGCGATAAACTGTTCCGATGGGTTACTATCGTTTATACTTGCCAAAGAATATTACGTGTAATAATAATAAGCATCGATTTGAAATATCTAAGATACACAACTAATGATTTAAATGAGTTAAATGAGCAATGACGCAACTGCGCGCGTGCCGCCGTCGTAGCCCGTTGCTCTCGATGATCCGAAACAGGAGAAGGTGGGAGCATATCAGATTTATTTCACCATTACTTTTGTATATTTGAATCATGTCATTATACTATAGCCCAAATTAGTTGACATAAAGTGACAATCTCGACACTAAAGTGTGTTCTATCGAATTAAGGGCTTTACTACATTTCAGACTTTTAGGTACTTAAAAAAAGGTAAACAAACCCGACAAAGTTAAAATCGCGTAAGGTGTTGTTTACCTTTTTTTAAGTACCTAAAAGTTTCAACCAAAGTTAGCGCTATACAAGCGGGATCCAAGTTTCATAGTAAACTTCTGACACCACGACTCTTTGAAGGGCGCCATCTAGCGAACATTATATTTAGAACAAACCCCTCTCAGTATTTGATTTATTCTCAGGAGATTGCCACTCCTTAAAATTACTATTGTGTGTTAATATACAGTTTAAAATATAATTATGGATGATTTAAGGCCGGTCACATACATTCGGAATTTTTCCGTTCGGAATCCCGAATCGGAAAATCGAACGCAGTCAATCCATACAAAATCTATGGACCTCCACACACATTCGCAAGCTTTCCGTTCGGAATTCCGCACGGAAGTCTGATTCGGGATTCCGAACGGAAAAATTCCGAATGTATGTGGCCGGCCTAAATAAAATAAATGTTACGAAAAATACTATTTTATTATTTACGAACTATATTAAGCAGAATGTTTGAACAACCCTGTAACTTGTTTCATAATATAAGAGTAAGTTACCTTAAGCTTGGGTTGCTTTACCCCAACAAGGATACTTTCCTCACCCATAAAACTGTGCAGATCACCATCATGCGATTAATTTGCTTCTGTTTAAGATTGGTTAGCTTGGTAAAATGTGTTGGTATCGGTAAGCAAAGTAACCTTGTATGGGCAAAGTAAAAGCCATAAAATCGTTGAGATGGCTTCAAAACATGTATGCACTTATGATTACTGTAAAATATCATAATAGTTCGCTGCCGAGTGCGGTTGCGTTTCAAATATCGTCGTTCTTGTACATCCAAGAAATTTGATTTCTGATGCACGATACGAGTAAGAACCTTTTGGCAAAATGGCTTATATAATTATCTTATAACTTGTAATGAAAAATCCTTAATATGCTTGCTACAAAACGGCTACATGACGGGTATTGTAAATTCCATGGCTGCAGTTATAGCTAATGTAGTCTTATAATAGACTTCAGAATTATGTTTGTAGATATACAGATCGGCCAAAGCGTGCAAAAGGTAGTAAAAAAATAACTAAAGATTTTCATATAAAATTATACAATAATAATAAGTTAGGTGTTACAATTACGATTTCATAGTAAAAATATTAATAATAGTATCACAAAGGAAACATTTCCCAAGTTACTATTTTATCTAGGTACTAATTTAGTTTTCCAGGGGGCAGAAACCCCCCTGATTTCCACTCACAAAGACTTTTGAATGTAGTTTCGTTCTAAACTTAATTACATAATGTCACTCGTTTTCATTTGTTTCGAATGATGTAACAAAACAAGACAATATTCGACAGTTTCCAATAATCGATACACTACTTTTCACTTTTGTTACCCTTGCATTACGATTGAAAATTACTATTGTTGGTACAGTATCGAGCACTAGGTGCTTTCCATTAAGTATTGAACATGTAAATGATGTCTTAACACACCGACGCTCTAATCACTAACAGGCTAATAACAGTAATAACAGGGACTTACATTCGTGTTCAGTGGCGGAAAAACATGTTTACCTTCAAGTAGGCTATTCAAATTTAGTCGCCCTTTCTGACCGAATTTCGATACCGTACAATAACCAAAAGAGTGGAAGAAAAGATTCCCGAACTCAACGACGCCACAAGTCAATCAACAAACATCGAATCTGTGCAATGTAATAATATGTACCATTGAACCAAATTATTCCTGACCCACCATAGACCGTCTTTACAGTAAACTTCGTAGTAATATAATATTGCATTGCTCTGCAAATAAAATCTTTGTAGAGCTTATTGTGGTAAGGCGTTGGGTAAGAAATCAATCGGTCGCCTACCTAATAGTAATAGCAGACGCTTAAATTGTTCTTATACACGACAAACAAAACCATATGCATTAGGCGTGAGGCCGGTGCTGCTACAGATGTTTGCTCTAACGATAACTCAGGAGTTTAATTCCTTAATTCCAAAGACAGCTGATGACCGTCTACGTATTTGAGTAGGAGGTCAAACTTGCGTTTGACTTTGCTGTAGTCTGCTGATATTTTGAACTTCCGTGTTAAGTGAACTAGCATCGTTTTCACTGCCATTAGCGCGTAGGTTTTTCCTGTAAATAAAAATTGGCTAATCAATGAAAATTTGCTATGAAAATCTGTGATGATTATTTATGCCACAATTTTTATGAATTATTCATTGGAAGTAAGCATACAAAAACAATTCGATTATGCAATGTTATTGTATTATTACAATACGTAGGTATGACGACTGGGTTAAAAAAATGTAATTCTAATTAGTCCGTTTGTTATATTATGGAAGAATGAGACACATGCTTTTTCTTTTATCCAATAACTAAACATCGAAAATGTTATAGATTATCAAACATCACATTTAACCATCTGGTTACCCAGAATTTGCTAAACGTGGCACTGGATTTTTTAAATTCATGTGCTCTGCCTACCCCTCTTGGGAATACAGGCGTGAGAATATGTATGTATGTATGTATTATCAAACATCCGGGAGGGGGGCCCTGTGACGTCACGCTTAGGTAAAAATTGTACGTCACGCGAAACTTTCAAGCGCTGTATTATCGTCATTTTTCGTTTGTCAAATAAAATAAAAAATATGTATACAATATTTTTTGGTAATCTGTTTGACGGACTAAATAGTTTTTTTTGTCGTCTAGCCTATTATTTATGTTCATGTGCTGCTGCCAAGTGTAATCTGACTAGCGCCCCAGCGCCACATTCGTCGAATATCCGAACTAAACAATCCTACTTCGCGCTAACGAAGCAGAGCTAAACAACGGACCGATGAGCGAGATAAAAATCTACCAATAGAATTGCATCCACTGAAGAGTTGCGAAGATTTTATGCAATTCTATTGGTGGATTTTTATCTCGCTCACCGCTCCGCTGCCTCGCTCCGCTCCATTGGACAGGCAGTCTTCACAACAGAAAACCATACATACCTATGCAGTTTCTTCTTCCGATACTAAACGCACAATAGGCGCCCGGGCTCTGCGGCAGCGAGGCGGGGTCCAGCCAGCGCTCGGGCCGGAACTGCAGGCGGTCGGGGCCCCAGATGGGCAGCCGGTGGATGCCCCAGAGCGTGACGACGCAGCCACTACCTGCCGGTAGGGTGTAGTTTTCTGCAATAATTAAGTGTAATAATGAAATTTTAATGTACCTTAACCTTTTCCTTAAGTCGCTTCTTACGACATCCACGGAAGAAATGGAGTGGTATTACTATAAACCACACGGAAAGGCAACTTGTCACTATTGTAACTGCCACCTTAAAACCTAAAAGAACTAAGCCCACAAATGGCCACGAAACGTGAAGTAGTCGTGGTTTTGTCCATGTAGCGTTTTGTGTGCTTTGCCTACCCTATTGGGAAAACAGCCGTGGAGTAGGTACGTACGATGTGTGCATATGGCTGCGAAATGTAAAGTACTCATGGTTTTGATTATACATAATTATAATTATAACGCTTCTTGTGATGGCCGATGGGGTCGGAAAGTACTCGAGTGGAGACCACGGACCAGCAAGCGCAGCGTAACTTCCACCTACGAGATGGACAGACGACCATGAAAGTCGCCGGAAGACGCAGGGTGCGGGTCATTTCCAACCGGTACACATGCCATGTGTTTAAATTATTGGAAGTTCAAAAGGGCCTTTGTTCAGTAGTGTACATCCTATGGCTGAGGTGATTAAGACGATGAGTTTCAAGACTTACTAAGTTTAATTTCTTTCTCAACGTCCCGCGCGATGATGGGCGTGACAGGGCTGACGCGTAGCGCCTCCTTGACGACGGCTTCCGTGTAAACCAACTTCGCTAAGTCCTCTTTGTCCACATCCGAACTGCTCCCAAGCACAGACATTATCCTGGAAATAAACAATGGAAAAAACAATGTTAGGGTCATTGTCAAGCCTGGCAATTTTTTTCGCTAAAAAATGAAACACGTGATTTATAAAAATCAAAGGTATATTACGACTCT
>BHDV01065332.1:55908-71124 GCA_005406045.1 Adoxophyes honmai | reverse complement strand
GTAACAACGTTCTGAACGTTTTTATTTTTTCCTGGAAAGTTGTCATTTTTCACTTGCACGTTTATTCGGTGGGGCCATCGATATGGTAAACAACACAGTGTAATCGCCACTTAATTATTATCGTAACTGATTTTCAAAATATACTTACGCTCCTCGACATGTTGTGCAGAGTAGCCATTGCTTCGTCCTCCAGTTTTTTTGTCGATGTAAGTCCATATATGAAGTCTGGATGGAGCCAGAAGCTTGACAGTCGAAGGGCCAGCACGTCGAACGCCGTTTCAACTGCCTTTTTGTACTTCTGATCGATCACCGATTTGTCCTCCAGCGAGATGCCGACCGCAGTTTCTTGGGGGAAAATAGGACGTTAAAATAGAGTTGATTTTCCCTTACGGTCTTGATTTGTACCCGACGTCGGGCCGATTCAACCAAACGAGAGTATTTTTTTGCATTTCTTAATTAAAATTATGTAAAAAATACTTCCTGAAAATTGTCTTTATTGACCTTGTGGGAGACAGTTTTTTTTTTAACTCGAGTTTGTAATTGATTTACTGCCTTTATTTGATCCAGACTGATATTCTTCACATTTGCGAGAAAAAATAGACATTGCAGAAGATGCACGACGTCACGCTATCGCGCTGCGCCGTTCCACTTGCGCTGTCAGTGCGTTTGGATTTATTGTCACTTTTTTTCGAATCACACACTACAAAAAAGAACTCTGTTCCGTATACAATTAGAATACATAGTCATAAAGCCGGATTCTGCCAAAATTAAAAAAAAAATACAAAAAATGTTGTAAAACATGTTGACACGCATTCAAAGCAACAAAGTAACAAAGTTTCAAAATTAATGAGTGCATTAATTGTGAATTTTGCTAATTTGAAAACTAGTCATGTCATTAAATTCGTAGGAACTAACTGTCCATACCCTAGACTCTAGACCTTACCGTGACCTATCCGTAACCTACCCATAACTCTCACGGGTACAATTTAGGCCTTTGTCCTATAGGATATCTGGTAATAACGCTATTGACGAGCAAGTGTATCGAAGAAGAATGAAGCGAGTGGAGATTGTTCAGACTTACGGCACACAGTTTCCAGGGTACGTTCAGTGAAGTACTCCCGAGGGTCGAACCGTCCGGTTCCGGCTAGTGGCTCCAGGTCTTGGGTGAGCAGCGCTGCCTGTCTGTTTATTAATTTTAAATGCTATTACAATTTTTTACTCAATTAAAAGAAACTGGGAGGGAAGGCAAAGGAAAACCAATGTAGGTAATACCTAGCTACTGTTAGTGTACTAAGAGCGTATCAAATAGGACGATGAAAATTTTGTTTAACCATACATCATCATACAATCACGCCTATGTTCCCAAATGGGGTAGGCAGAGCACACGAAACGTGACATACAAAACCGTGATGACTATTTCACGCTTCGCCACCACTTCTAGCATAAATTTAACATATTTTTTTGTTCAACCATCTGAATATCCTTACTATTACTAATATTATAAGTCAGAAAGTGAGTTTGTTTGTTTGTTTGTTTGTTCCGCTTTCACGGCGTAACTACTGAACCGATTGCTTTGAAATTTTGCAGACATAAAGATAGAAGTCCGAATTAAATAATAGGGTACTTTTTATCCCGGAAAAAAAAATGTTCCCGAGGGAAAACAAAAATAGAGTTTGCTTGATAGATCGATATCAATCGATGATAGATCGATATCGATCGATGATCGATCGATAGATAATAGATCGATGGCGCTGTGTGTCGTTTGAAACGAGAAGTTTTCTTATAGTTGTGCTTTATACCGCAATATAACCGAGTTCCACGCGGGCGAAGCCGCGGGCCGAAAGCTAGTTAAATTATACACTTGACATTTATATTTGCTAGTCAGTATAATAGTGTTCGGGATGAAAAATATACCTTACCAAGAATTTTATTCGACAAACTGGTTCATTTGGCAACAGTTTTAACTCGAAAGTGCTTTTTCTGTAACTTTGAAATAACCAGTTTTTTATTGGATCATCCTGGAGAACTCTGTTAGTAGGTTAGGTTTGTCTTAAAACAATTCTGAGGTATTCTTATGTAACTATGTACTCATACTTATGTACACAGTTTCCGAATAAAAAAATGACTGGTTAATTTTGCAGGCACTCTTGGCGTAATTTTAGGTTTTAACATACATACATAAACAAAGCCATGAAGAGCTTCGTAGCTACTTTTAGCATGTTTTAGGTACGAGGTTAGAGAAAACAGGTAAAATAGTGACAGGTTGCTAGCCAATCGCCTAAAACGTACTTTAACCTATTTTTCATAGTCGCCTTTACACACCGATGAAACAGTTTTGTTAGTGAGTTTGCTAGCCTGTTGCTTAAACCACACTTAAACTTATTAATAATAATGGACAGGTAGAATGGAAGTGCGTGGTGTGTGTAAAAGTAAAATTATACATACATACAATCACGCCTGTGTTCCCAAACGGGGTAGGCAGAGCACACAAAACGCTACACGGACAAAACGATGACCATTTCACGTTTTGTGGGCACTTCTAGCATAATATTTTTAAGAGTTTGAGGTGCCAGGTACAATAGTGAATAGTTGCTAGCCTGTCGCCTAAAGTATACCTTAACCTATGCCCTTAGTCGCCTCTTACGACATCCACGGAAGAAATGGAGAGGTGTTATTCTAAATCCACACAAGTAAAATTATGTGTAAAATAGGATACTAACTTGTTAAAAATAACTAAAAAGCCGTCCAACACGTGCTGGCTAAACGTCGGGTTCAGTAGCTTGCGGTTCCGCTTCCACGTGGGTACTGTGAAAAAAAAATCTTGAAAAAACTAAGACCTGAGCTATCTGATTTCATTTTTGTTCATGTCTACAATCACTGTTCATGAAGACAATTGCGTCTATGTTCTCAAGTTAGTTTTATGTTCCCGGGGTCATTTTGAAAATCAGCTTTCCGGCTTGCTGCAATATTAAGGCTGGTTTTCACTTTGGTTAGTGGGAGTGCGAGTGATTAGTGCGAATACAAGGCCAACTAATCACTCGCACTAATCAGTCGCTGTTCACACCTAGGCAACTAAACGCCTGCACTAATTACTCTCACTCGCACTAATCAAAGTGAAACCCAGCCTTTATGCTGAGAGCGGCCCTTTTGGTACTATTTGGCACGGAATTATAGGATTTTTTCTGAGTGTGTGTGGCTGGTCCATAGATGTCGTATGGATTTAGTGCGTTCGGACAGTCCGATTCGAGATTCCGAAACGGAATTCCGTATGTGGCCGGCCTTAAAGTCAGAACTTACCATTAGCAGTGATAAGTCCTTCTCCGACCCAGCTCGACCCCATTTTGTAGAAATAGCTTTTGTCCAGACAGTTGTTGAGCACGTTGTAGGCGTCGTCGGGATCATTGATTACTGAAAAAGTTCATTTAAATCAATACTTAAATTCTTAATGGACTGTTAGTACATACGTACGTTAGTCTCACGCCTGTATTCCCAAGAGAGTTCGAAAATCCAGTGCCACGTTTAGTAATTTTAGTAATTAGTCAGGCCTGCTGGTGATGGAAGGTCACCCTCGTTAGACAAATGCTTTCAGTATATCACAAATTTGAAGTCGTTTTTTTTTTGTTGAAAATTATTGAGCAATGCACTCATAATTCAGAAGTTCACTGTAATTAGGTTTTACGGAGGGTCAGGAAGAGGTCAGTTCGATGGTAGTTGGTTCCTTAATGAGCTAAACTTACTAAACTGCAAGCTGGGCCCCGCCCAAACGGCTAATACACCGCCTTTCTCCTCCGCCGCGTCGCTAAGGTCTTGAACATTCTTCCAAAATTCTGGAACAAAGTGAATTGAGTAAATTTCATTTTGTAAATCCAATGATATACAGTATATAACCAGTTCAAAATTAGAATTCCAGGCCTTTAGTGGTTAGTAATTAAATACCTTAAGAGGGCGCACACATTTTTTACGAACGTAATATAAGATCAGGTGGGGGAAGAGAAATTCAGGGGCAGGGCAGGGGTAAGAGGCACCACAGACCATAACGCGTCGAGTTATGAGTGATTATGGTCTGTAGAGCCCTCTTATCCCTGCGTTTCTCTTCCCCCACCTGACCTTAGTGGTTTTGGACCAATGTTTAAAAAATCGTGAAATGTAAATTAACTCATATTTAGCCATGAAAAAAATATAGTTAGACTAAACATATTCTGTAAATTTACAATAAAATTGTTTCATTTGTAATTACATTAAAATCAATGAGAAAAAAAATAAAGTAATAGTTCAACTTTCAAATTATGTAAAATGATATTTGAATAATAAAAACCAATAATTTGATTCATGTTAATCCGTTAATCCCCAGAAGACTATATTGTCTATCAGATAATAACAAGTTTATATCGTTTATGGTAAATTTTAATGGCAAATTTTCAAGTGAAAGACAGCTCTGACGCGTATTTTTGTGAAAACCCTTCAACAAATTGGCTAAGTAAAAGAAATCTGTGTTGCTAATAAAATATTTTTTTCCGTTAATCCCTAGAAAAAGAGTTTATTTATATGTTACAGTAGTTTTTCTTTAAAAACTTAAAGATTTATAGCTTTCTAAAACATTGGAAAAACATCAAAATCACCGAATTTTGTGTGCACGCTCTTAAAACTTACATATTGGCAATTTACGAAAAATGAGAAAACAATTAAAATGTACCTATTGTATAAATAATTAAAAGTAATATCCCGTGTGGTGCCGGGTTAGAATAGCACCTCCCCCTTTCTTCCCGTGGGTGTCGTAAGAGTCGACTCTGGGAAAGGGTTAGTGTATTGTGGGCGATGGGCTAGCAACCTGTCACTGCAATATCACGTTTGACCATCTGGTTACCCTGAAATTGCTAAACGTGGCACTGGATTTTCGAATTCACGTGCTCTGCCTACCCCTCATGGGAATACAGGCGTGAGTATATGTATGTGTGTGTATGTAATTAAAAGTAAATAATTCGAATGTACAAAATAATTTGAATAATATTTAATTTAAGTTTATTGTTAATTTATTTTGTAAATGCGTGGAATAAAAAGCTTTTATTTTTTATTTTTTTATTTTATTTAATCATATCACATTGCACTAATATTAAATGCGAAAGTTTGTGAGTGTGTGTGTGTTTGTTACCTCTTCACGCCCAAACGGCGGGACCTATTCCTATTTGACATTGTTCTGATGTTGATAGAGCGATGTTACTTTAATTTTATCGAGTAAGCTTTGCGTGAAAAAATAAAAAAAAACACCCACACATTTGTAAAGATTTTTGTGTTTAAAATGATTATGATTACCTACTCTTTCACTGCCCAGTTAACCTGACTTACTTTTATCATTCAAGAACATCGTAATGATATTCAACGGGATTGCTCAATCATTTGATGATGTTCCTGGTTCAAAAAATACTGTCAGATAGCAATTTGAGAAAATGTTTAGCCTATATGTATAAGAAAATTACAAAGTTATATCCCAGATTATTAATTAAATAGCTTTCATTGTACCTACTATTGTGTATCAAAAACAATTTCATAATCAGCTGTGGTTTAGTTTTAGTTTAGTTTTACATTTATGTAGTGTCCTAAGTTATTGTTATTGTAGTTTTGCTTTTTAAATCTCATAAGTTGTTTCTGTGGCCAATAAATCACTTTTTTAATTGCATAGGTTATTACTCGATATTTTGGTTTTTGGAATTGGTTGATACATCATACACCCCTCTAAATATATTATGATAACCAAGTTGGTTTTCAATATGTCGCCTTCATCGTTTAAACCACGGAAGAAATAGAGAGGTGTTATTTTTAATCCGACACAACGTTTCGTAGCGGCTTGCAACATATTTTTTAATTTTGTTTTAAATTAACAGGTACAATAGGGACAGGTTGCTAGTCTGTCGCCTAAAACGTATTAACCTGTTTCTAAATCACCTCTTACGAAATTCACGGAAGGTGCTAGTCATGGTTTCATCTAAGTAGGTACCTATACCTACATAGCGTTTTGTATGTTCTTCCCAGTTCGGGAATACATGCGTCAAAGTATACATGTACATGTTAACGGAAATGTATGTAATCCGTCATTGTAAACAATTCCTAGGAAATGTATGTAATTCCTAAAATCACACGGAAATGTGTGAAATAAATTACACATTACACATTTCCTAGGAAATCTATACAATTCCTAAATCGCAATCGGAAATGTTCAAAAATGGCTGTCGAATCACGCATCGCGCTTATGAAACAGCGATTTTATTTAGGTTAGGTTAGGTTAGATTTATACATTTCCATCCCTGGGACACCCGCATTTCCCTGGGACACCCGCATCTCCCTGGGACACCCGCTGCATTAACGGCAACGAGGGCGGTTGGGTTTTAGTAGGTATTCCTCCCCACACTAGGGGGGCGAGTCCCAAACACCCCCTGGGTTGTCGCCGCGATGCGGAAACGACTCAGGGATAGTGCGTAAATGCGTTTCCCAACCCAAAAAGAAAAAAGTTCATACATTTCCTAATACGATATTGGAATTGTATACAATTCCGAGGAAATTTATACATTTCCTAGGATATCTATGTCTATGCATTAAATAGTTTTTCAAACAATATTTTATACATTTCCTAAATAGTATCGGACTTGTACACATTTCCTAGGATTTGTATACAATTCCTTGATTTCATACATTTCCGGTAACATACATACATGTATGGAAGTATTTTTTTTTATTTTAGATTTATACTCACGGTCACTGCCTCCAACCAGTTTATACGCGTGGCCTACAATAGGCAAATACCCTTTGTACGTCGGGACTAGGGCAGCCAACTCTAGCAATCTACGTCTTTTCTTCAGCACATAGTATCTCACAACATACACACCGCATATCAAAGTTACAAGGAGAAGAATAACGGATAACATGTTCGCACAAAGTTGAAACGCGACCTGGTCAGAAAACGTTATCTCTTTCCTTATATACGGTTCGGGTGCTCAAGTAAACATAATTATCGTGAATTACCATAGCCCGTTTTGCACGTGAAGACAATAATGTCGTTCCAAATACTACGATTATGTTCAAATGTGACGGAATTTCATCTAAATGTGAGTACTGTGTACTTATAATAAAATGCAAACCATTATTTATCTTGGAACATCAGTATTGTTCAAAAGTCTAATAATTGTTTATGTTAAGTATGTTTTTTTTTCAGCAAGCTAATGGAAAACACTTCCAAGGCACTTTGTTTCTTTGAAAAGGTTGCAGAACCATTCCGAGAGATATCTCGGAGATATCACGGACACGATAGTGTCCGTGTGACGTGTGATACATTAGACAGAAGACGAACAATGTTTAAATTGCATTTTAAGTTTGACTATTTTGTAAGACAGATTTTAACTAGTTTTTTTCATTTACTTTGTCTAAAGTAGAGGATCCCGCTATACAGACCTTCACCGAGCTGGTTGATGGATCAAACACATGTTTTATGTAATTAAGTTATCTATTAACCAAACCGGTGAAATCTTAATATCTCACTGAAATTTGCTAGGCACCCATTTGCAATGTATTTTTTGATATATTACATTACATCTTATTATTTATACTAATATTATAAATGTGAAATGTGTTTGGATGTTTGGATGTTTGTTACTCTTTAACACAAAAACTACTGAATGCATTTTGATGAAACTTTACAGTAATGTAGCTTATACATCAGAATAGCACATAGGCTACAATTTTAAATATTTTTTCTTTAATTTTCCAAAATATGACGATAAGTGTCGAGAAAGTAGGAAAAAATCTACTATCTGCTGGCTATTCTGGCGGGCGCTTCCTACTAATAATTCCAAAATCTCTTCTGTGTTAGCCCGAATTTAACGCGTGCGAAGCCGCGGGCAAAAGCTAGTACATAAAAAATATGTTTAAACCAGCTCGATGAAGGTCGTTGTATGGCGGGACCTTAGACTATAATTACTTTGGTGTTGGTTTAGTTACATTCACGGGTTTTTATAAGTAATCAATTAGCACAAACTGAAAATTTAATGCCAAACGGACACAGGCCGGAACGTCAAACGGACATAGGATGAAAGGACGCATTGTTTATTTGCTTAATTATAGTATTATCGTTACCAGAACGAAACGTGTTAACGATAACGAAATGACCTAGTCGCAAAATAGGAAAACGCCTGCTTTTGTTTACTTGTTTTTCCATACTCTACGTCACATGTTTTAACTTTCATAATTCTCTCTCATATTAATTATTCCTGCGCGGGATTTAATCACGTTTTGATATGATTTTTTAATTACCTCGACGTTTCGGACGCGTTACAGCGACCGTGGTCACGAATAGACTCAGACCATCACATACATTCTGCAGCTCCGGCTCCTCGAACTACCCGCATTGTATTACAATTACAATAATAGATAACTAGAAAATACTATTTAGTCCGTCAGATAGACTACAAAAGAACATTGTACCCATATTTTTTCTTTTATTTGACACACGAAAAATTACGATAATACAGAGCCTAAAAGTTTCGCGTGACGTCACGTTTGAGACCAATTTTTACTCAAATGTTTGTCGATGTTTAATTATTTGATAAACTAAAAAATATGTGTCTCGCTGTTTTTCATAATCTAACGTACGGACTAATTAGAATGATTCATCCCTATTATCAACCGTCACTCTATCACACCGACAGTCCGACACACAACACTAACAATGTCAGACGCTCTCTCCGAATGTTAATCTTTAGACTGATGCATACTTATAAAAAGGATTCCATGAAGATGAAAGGTTAAATCCATGACTTCGGTAATTTTTAGGGTTCCGTACCCAAAGGGTAAAAGCGGGACCCTATTACTGAGACTTCCCTGTCTGTCTGTCTGTCCGTCCGTCCGTCTGTCCGTCTGTCACCAGGCTGTATCTCACGAACCGTGAGAGCTAGAGAGTTGAAATTTTCACAGATGATGTATTTCTGTTGCCGCTATAACAACAAATACTAAAATCAAAATAATATCAATAATTAAGGGGGGCTCCCATAGAAAAAACGTTTTTTTTTTGCAGTTTTGGGTCTATTTAAATAATTGTAACAGCTAAATCCTTGAAATGCTCACAGAATATGTAATTAAATATTTACTTTAAAAATAAATAATAAAATTAAAATAAAATTAATATGTAAGGGGGGCTCCCATACAAAAATTCTGTTTTTTTTTGCAGTTTTTGGTACGGAACCCTTCGTGCGCGAGTCCGGCTCGCACTTGGCCGGTTTTTTTGTTTCTTAGTTTATTCGAGCGTAATAATGTCGTTCTGTAGAGAACATTCTGGGATTATGAAGCTCGATCCAATGGTTTGGTCCTCACTCAAACAAATGTTCAGCTATGGCAGATTTGCTAATTTGACTATTTTTAACAGTGGCGATAATTTTCCTTAAGCCTTTCAGCTATAGTCCGCTTCGTCTGTCCAATATAGAAACTACTACGACTGCAATCCGATCCAGTGCAAGTAGATTTTCAAAGTCAAGAGAGACAGCGACGGCAAGGTTACCAAGTACAAAGCTAGATTGGTAGCCAAAGGTTTTACGCAGGTACGTGTACTTCACAAAAGGATCGGCAAATTGTCAATAATCAGTATGATATGATATGATATGATATCTTTATTTCAATTTGAAAATTACATTATATTAGATTTTTCTAAACATAACAAATTCACAAAAAGATCGTCAAAAATAATAAGAACAAATAAAATGAGTTCTATAAATCAAATGTCAAAATAATTTAAAAGAATGATCCAATCATATAAAAAATAAACGTAAAACAAAACGTCAAAAATAATTAATAAAAAAAGTAATAAATGATATGAGTAATCACAAATTAATTCAAAACAATAGAAAACAAGTTAGTTGATTTGAATAAAAATTTCATAATAAAATCAGATTTTAAGTCATCAAACGGGGTAAACAAAAATACTTACATAAACGTCACGCTCCATGCCCTGCGGGGTAGGCAAACAACAGACAACAGAGCACCATTCGCTCCTATTCTGGCATATTTCTCCCGCTTCACTCACATTCGTCAATCACGTCATACACTGTACACGTATCTGGCATGCAAACAATTGTTTTTTTTTTTTACATCAAAAAAATATTAACTACATTTGTCATTCACGCTTAAAATAGTCAAAAAATTCATTTATACAATAGAAGCACCTTTCTACCAGCCATTTTTTGAGAGCTCTTTTAAACATATTGTTTTGTAGTTTCTTAATATCTCCAGGTATTCTATTATAGATATTAATGGCCATACGATAAGTGCCTTTAGCGAACAATTTTGTCTTATGTACTGGGATAGTCAATTTTTCAGGATGTCTAGTATTAAAATTACAAGTGTCTTTACATGTTTTAAATAAACCTGGCTGGGACCTGACAAACAGACAGATTTCTAAAATGTACATACAGGGCATAGTGAGTAATCCCATTTTCTTAAACCATGGCCTGCAAGAAGTCATTGAGTCTATGTTACACATTGCTCGTATACATTGCTTCTGAGCTACAAGTGCTTTATGCACGTAACGAAACTGTTCTGGTTTGATTATATTATGTTTGCCAAGGAACTCTGTTAAGCGTTTCAGCATTACTTTTTCAAAATTTTTCGATAATACTGGTATCAAGGAAATGGGCCTATAATTCCCCAAGATAGTTTTACAGCCTTTTTTATGAAGTGGTTTCATTAATGTTATTTTTAGAGGTTCTGGAAAATATCCAGTTTCAAGAGACATGTTGATCAAATGACTCAATACAGGTGCAATCAGAAACTTGCACGTTTTAAGTATATGTGTTTGTATGTCGTCGTATCCAGTTGATTTTGTAGAATTAAGTGACTGTATGATCTCTATTATTTCCTTGCAATCAGTAGGGATCAAAAATATACTACCTGAACAGGTTTTCAAATTTGATGTGTCAAGATTCTGCTTATCGTTAGTTGATGAATTTGTTATATTTATGGAATAATCATTGAATGCATTTGCTATGTCAATAGGATTAGTTAGTAAGTCATTATTAAATAATACCTCACGAATATCAGCATTTCTGAGACTGTCTTTGGTAACATTTTTGATAATTTCCCATGATGCTTTGCCTACATTTTTCGAGTTTTTGATAAATTTACTATTCTCTATTTTTTGTGATTGGTGAATACATCGTTTTAAGAGTTTAGAATAATTATGATATTGTAATTTTAAGCTATTTATTTTCAGATTGTTACATGATTTATAGTATGTAAAACGCAATTTTCTTTTAGTTTTTACAGATTTTTTTATTCCCTGTGTAAACCAAGTTTTTGGTTTCAGACCTGTAGAATGTTTAATTTTTATCATGGGAAAACACAAGTCATAGAATAACCTAAAAGTAGTGTAAAAATGATTAAATGCCTTTGATGTATCAGGTTCATTGTATACATCTGACCACGATAACGAACTAAGACAAGTCAAAAATTTTAAAACGTTCTCCTCGTGATAGTCTCTTCTGTATTCATACCACACTTTGGGTGGTTGTATCTTACCACTGACGTTAAATATAATACTTTGGGCAGTCTCGTGATCTGACAGGCAAATGTTGTGAGTTGCGCTTTTAACCTCGGGTATGTTTGAAATTATCTGGTCAAGACACGCGTTCCGTCGCGTGGGAGTCAATATATGTAATTTAAAATTGTTATTTGATAATATTCTTGTGAGTTCCGTTACTTTCTCTGTTATTTTTAATGTATTTATGTTAAGATCCACGGCAATTACAACTTTAAACCTAGTTCTACGCTTCAGTTTATTTAAAAGGAAGTCAAATTTTTTAAAGAAAACATTGCAGTCGGCGGTTGGCGGCCTGTATACGCACACTACAATAGTTTTTGTTGAAGGGATCTCTATACCACAACATTCAATTATATGCTCTTCTGATAAACAGAGCACATGAATTCAAAAATACAGTGCCACGTTTAGCAATTTCAGGGTAACCAGATGGTAAAACGTGATATTGTAGTGACAGGTTGCTAGCCCATCGCCCACAATACGCTAACCCTTTCCCAGAGTCAACTCTTACGACACCCACGGGACGAAAGGGGGAGGTGCTATTCTAACCCGCCACCACACGGGGAGGGGCATAATACAGTTAAGTAATCTACATCTACACTAATATTATAAAGAGGAAAGATTTGTACCTATTTTTGTATGTTTGTAATGAATAGGCTCAAAAAGTACTGGGCCGATTTAGAAATTCTTTCACCAATAGAATACTACATTCTTCCAATTTAACATAGGCTACATTTCATTTTGAAAAAAAATTGAGATCCTTGGTAATCGTCAATAATGTAACGAAAGGTGTAAAAAAAACAGCTTAAAAGTGTTATTTCTGTGTTGCCCCGAATTTAACGCGAGCGAAGCCGCGGGCAAAAGCTAGTATAAAATAAACATGAAATAAAGCTATCGACCTTGCACTAGACAGACGATCTGTATCGCAAGTGCCAAATGGGATATAATTAATACTGCTTCCATGTATGGAAAAATTAAAGAGGACTTTTAAATGTTGCAACCTAAAGGCGCAATGACCAAATGTCAAGAAACCAAATTATGCAAGCTTCAGCGATCTTTAGGTACATGAGTTGGAACAAGCATCGAACTCATGGTTCAACGAATTGGGCAGAAAGATGCTAGCGTTAGGTTTTATTCAGCCAAAAATTGAGTGTTGCTTGTGCCAGAAGTGGCTCATTACATCGACATTAATAACTAAAACTAGCCTTTTATTATTAATGACTCATTAATAATAAAAGGCCAGTTTTAGTTATTAATGTCGATGACATATTTTTATTCGAAAATTGCCAAAAGGAATAGCAAAAACTAAAAGCTGGTTTGCTCGAAAAGTTCAAGGTGAAAAACTTAGGACCGGCAAAATATGCCTATTTTAAAAATAACTTTAAAAAAATCCTACTAGTAAACCAGAAGAGTTCCAGCTAGACATTATTGTATATTGTCAGTCCGTGCGGTGTCTAGTCCTTATACATGTCATAAATAGATGAATGAGCTTACGTGTGCGTGTGCGGGGCTGTTTGGCGTCTGGCATTTCAATTTTATGTATTTTTTAATTTTAATTTTAATTTTAAATGTGATGTATAGCTTGGGGAATGCAATGGTGGATAGTTGTGCGTTGCACTGAGTGCATAAAACATTGTTATACATATTAATGTAATCAGGTTTTCTCCGACGCTTACGCACATTTCAGGGCTTCGCTGAAAACCAGCGTTGCTGCACCTTACTGATGCAGCAACTCATGCTGAGCGAAGGCCCATTTTTTGGTTCACTTGCGTCACCAAGACATACGGTTATAGTTGTAAGATTTTTTATTTATTTTTTTGTTACTTTTGTATGGTGATGGTTTGGACCTAAAAATAAACATTTTTCTTTCTTTCTTTCTTTCTTTCCTATTTTGGAAATGAGACAAAATGAGACGAAATAAAAGACGTGAATTATCTAGACCAGATAATGAACAGTTCATTCTGAACGTCTTAAATGACTTAATCATGACAGCTGCCAAGCCAATCAAGCTTGAAAAGTCAGCTGATTCACACTGTAATCTGCCATGTCAAAATTTGATAGAATGTTTATATTATTTAGCCTGTTATAGGGAACAAGTGGAACAAAGTGGTCTCTGCCTACCCCTGTGGGAAAGAGGCGTGACTGTATGTATGTATGTATGTATGTTATAGGGAAATATGATATAAACACATAGCACACGCAGTGAGTGCACTTTCACAATTTAACAAAGCACATTGATATAAAGTATAATTTTATACGAGTGTAATTTGTGTAAATATACATCTGGGTCGATTTCAACAAGATATTTTTTTGTATCATTTCGGTGTTTTTTTATTTATTTTCAATGTCTTCTAAATAAACTGAATTACAAATTAAACTTAAGCCAGTTTTTCTAATATATGCGTGAGAGGAAAGATCAAATATCTACAAAACTTACTTTGATTTTTTTGGATCCACCGAAATGAAAAGTGTCAATCGAAATGAAAAAAGCGTCAACCGAAATGATAAAAGGGTCCATCGAAATGAGAGACAGTGCACGGAAATGAAATAAACCCACCGACATGATACAGCTAAGACTACCGTGCGGAATAACTAGGGTTCCCTACTTTTAAAATATTACTCGCATAGGTCTTGGATAAAATATAAGAAAGATGTCAATTTTAAATTGGTAACAAGACGCGAGAATAATGATTAATTAAATAGATGAAGTTTTTTTTTTGCCAAGGTAGGGAAGTACATACTTCATTAAAAGAAAAATTACAAAACCATAAAACTGTACATTACACTACCGTTATCAGCATTGCCGTGAAATTTATTCGATTGGCCAATTCACCCATCTATTCTACGGATAAAATGATCGCTGACTTATTGACTAAGTCTGTGCACGGCCTGAAGCTTAAGGAATTTTTGGGACAGCCAATGTTGAAAAAATATTGCAATAAGGGGGCGAATGACTAGGTAGATCGACGCTGTATTATTTTATGTTTAGATGTTTTGTGTAGTTGATTAATTTTTCGTTTGTTTTGCTGCTGTCCCTTTTCCTAAATGTAAGTTTTGTATGTACACGTTTTGTCTTTACTGCTCATATAAGGTGTAATGTATAAATAGGCACGAAATTGTAAATTTTAATCTTCACATTGTGTTAGGACAGGCGGGGACAAAAGTCGTGAAAAGTAACAATTCCGCTTTAAATTTGTATTCACCCGTCACGTGAAATGCACCAGATAAATTAATCCCTGGAATGCAAGGAAAATAAAGATGTTTTAATATTTCGTTTTAAATTTTCATGGCCTTCCATTATTCTGATTGTATTTGTTATGTAAAGAAAAATGAACCTTATCAGTGACCCTTTCAATCTGCATCATAAAATACGGCACGTTATTTTTTGTCACATTCTACCGGTTCGAGTCCCGACTGAGGCAAGCGATTTTTCATAAATCCTTAAATGCAGAATTTATTGTTTTTAAAAACAAAGGAGGAAAGTCTCCCTTATACTAAATGTGCTGTTTACAATATTTAAGGTAGTTGCCATCCATGTGGCATTCGATTTTTCCACCCTGTAGATAGTAGGGGAGCCCAGGCAGCTAATTTTGGAGTTGCTCGAGCGTCGTAGAGACCTATTGGGTTGTGGAGCTTAGGTGATAAGA
>BHDV01065332.1:38828-52127 GCA_005406045.1 Adoxophyes honmai | reverse complement strand
AGTCGTAACGACTCTTGGCTCTAGCATCGACCCGGAGTCACCTCTAGTTTAAGTCGTAACGACTCTGGGCTCTAGCATCGACCCGAAGTCACCTCTAGTTTAAGTTGTTGCGACTCTGGGCTCTAGCATCGACCCGGAGTCACCTCTAGTTTAAGTCGTAACGACTCTTGGCTCTAGCATTGACCCGTAGTCACCTCTAGTTTAAGTTGTTGCGACTCGGGGCTCTAGCATTGACCCGGAGTCACCTCTAGTTTAAGTCGTAACGACTCTTGGCTCTAGCATTGACCCGTAGTCACCTCTAGTTTAAGTTGTTGCGACTCTGGGCTCTAGCATCGACCCGGAGTCACTTCTAGTTTAAGTCGTAAGACTCTGGGCTCTAGTATCTACCCGGAGTCACTTCTAGTTTAAGTCGTTATGACTCTGGACTCTAGCATCGACCCGGAGTCACCTCTAGTTTAAGTCGTAACGACTCTGGGCTCTAGCATCGACCCGGAGTCACCTCTAGTTTAAGAGGATAGGAGTCGCACTACTTCTCCATACAAACGTAGTCCCCTGTTTTCTCCGTGAATAATGACAATAGAGCAAAAATTTTTTTTTACATTATATTTGTATTTGTTGTGGCTATGCCCCTACGATTTGCTTTTATCGATATTTTAAATAAAAAATATAAAAAAATTATAAAACCGATAAAAGCAAATCGTAGGGGCATAGCCACAACAGATACAAATTTAATGAAAAAAAAATTTTGCTTGTTCACGGAGAAACTACTACGTTTGTATGGAGAAGTGGCGCGACTCCTATCCTCTTTAGTCGTAACGACTCTGGGCTCTAGCATCGACCCGGAGTCGCGTTTAGTTAAGTCGTAACTTTTTACATTTAAATTAAAATTTACATTTTTATTTTGGGTTTCTCTCAACTAGGTATCCAAATCCCAGCTTATATTTCTCGTTTGCCTATTTTTTCCTCGTAGGATTTTCCTTTTTCCCAATTTTGCTACACCAAGTTAATTGAGGAAAAACAAACTACGGCACAATCAAAAACCATTTCTGGGCAGGCCAGCATTATGCGCTACGTCAATCAACTTTTTCCCCATAACAGTACATCCACTCTCGCGTATATACGCGATATTAATTATCGCGTATAAATTATATAATTTGCAACTTAGTGACCTAACGAAAAAACCCGAACAGATTAGAGATTGAAGTTTCTACTCCGTACGAGAGAATTGTTTAGGTAATAGACTGCTATCGAAATAAAAGGTTACTGTTGAAAAACAATATGAAAACAACTATTTTACTGAATACTTTTTGCGGCACAAACTTGCATTTTCATACGACCTATGTAAATAAAGTGGTCCAAACAGCAGTTATTATATTGTAAGTACATAATTATCGAGCGGTTCGAACTGTGACCTCTAAAGCAGAGGGTCGTGGGTTCAAACCCCGGGCTCGCACCTCTGAATTTTTCGGAATTTATGTGCGATATCGAAATTGATATTTATCACGAGCTATTCGGTGAAGGAAAACATCGTTAGGAAACCTACACACAGGGACGAAGTAATTCAACGTTGTGTGTGAAGTTCCCAATCCGCACTGGGCCCGCGGGGGACCTATAGCCCAAGCCCTCTCATACTGAAAGGAGGCCTGTGCCCTGCAGTGGGACGTATATAGGCTGATGATGATGATGATGATGACATAATTATCATCCGACTTAGGTACACAAATATAAAATATTAAAACGACTTTCTGAGTATTGTCGTGTTTATAAAAACAACTTTCCGTTTCATTCGTGGATGGCGTAAGAGGCGACTGAGAAAAAAGGTTAAGAGGATAGGAGTCGCGCCACTTCTCCATACAAACGTAGTCCCCTGTTTTCTCAGTGAATAATGACATTAGAGCAAAATTTTTTTTTACGATATTCTAAATAAAAATATAAAACAAAATAAAAAAAAATAAAATCGATAAAAGCAAATCGTAGGGGCCTAGCCACAACAGATACAAATTTAATGAAAAAAAAGTTTTTGCTCTAATGTCATTACTCACGGAGAAAACAGGGGACTGGGTCAATCAACTATTCTTTGTCAAATGGTGTCCCGCAGAAAGAAAAAATCATAACGATTAAATTATCCCAAACCAGTTAATTAAAGCAGACGGTACAACTAACTAAGTGAATAATTAAACTAGTAACATCATATAAAACAAGAAATAGTTATAAATTTGTTGTTTTTTTTTGGTTTCCCAGGGGACTACTTTGACTTCCCATACAAAAAAAGTATGTCCCCAACGTTAGTTGATGATGCTTTTTTACATAGCAAAACAAAAAATCATTCTACACACTTTAATTTTAAGACATAATTGAATAGGTATATGTGTCTACTTTCATACACAATGGTATAATTTTGGCTAGCTTTAATAGATTTCTCTACAAAAAAATGTTTTCACGTGTCCCTAAAACATTGAACGTATTCAAGTCCCCTAACTCACCGTACAAAAACTACAAAAAGTCGTCAAGTTTAAGGCGCTTTATGCGCTTAGGCAATAGGAAACCAATCTGGAAACCACATGCCATGGGCCGCTAGCACGTTAGTCTTCAGTATTCTCGGCCATTTGACCCGGACCGCGAAGAGGGGATGGGTGTTTTTATTGTCTGTCCGCTAGCTAACTACGATATTTTGTAAGTGTTTTGCGGATTTTAATTGTTTTTGATATTCAAGTATGGCTTTTGGGTCTAACATTCTATAGCAACATATTTAAGTTAGGTATTTTTGCAAACGTTCCGAAAATTTACGTTAATTCCTTGATTGTCTCTTAGCTGACTGGTCCCCAGAGTCACTTTTCCGGTGACTCAAGAGACAAAAATGGTGACTCCAGAGACATTTATTAGTTAATTTCTGATTACATCACTTAAATATGATGCAATGCATTTTGTACTATTTTGGGACGTATTCAATTGTTGCTATAATACTTCGCTTAGATATATTTGGCGATATACGGCAAAATTTTATTGTTTCGCTTTTGATGTTTTCTACACTAGCCTGACTGAACATCTCTCTTGTTGTTTAAATTTTTTCAAGAAACTGTCTTTGTTTGTTCCATTAAACATCATTAGAGTATTACAAACAAGATCAAAAACAAAAAATCACGCGATGAAGCAAAAATTGTCTCTTGAGTCACCGATTTTGTCTCTGGGAAAACCATGATGTCCCCCAAAAAAATATGTTTATTATTTGCTATAACTCCTTAAAGAAGAGATAAAGTTACAATTATTCTTTTAATTTACAATCGTCGTTTGATTAAGTTAACATAATTTCCGGAAATACTTAGATTTTGTGAGTAATATAGACAATATTAAAAAAAGAAAACTAGTTTTTGTCATCAGTGACTCAGGAGACACAATTTGTCATCATTGTCAAAAAATGGAAAGGATTTTACTTTGTTTAACATTGTAGGAGTTCAAAGTTTTGGTTTATTTATCTAATACATTATTTATTTTTTTGATTTTATGCAGTTTTATTTGATTTATGCAAAGTTACCCAGGGGACATAAATCAAGCCATACCTTGCTTTAGAACAACAAAAAGCATTAAAATACCAATAAAAGTTCGCGTCTCGTATTGAAAAACCAAACTTTAATAAAAACTCTACCCAGTAAAAGCGTAAAAGTATAAGATATTCAAAGTTTTTTTTTTTAGAAAAAATCTCTGTTCGGGACAAGAAAAAGTTGATCGACCCGACTACGTTTATATGGAGAAGTGGCGCGACTCCTATCCTCTTAACCCCTCAAGTGGCAAGAGCGCAAAATATTGTTCCTTGTCACAATGGTCATGGTTTTGTCCATGTAACGTTTCGTGTGCTCTGCCTACCCATATGAACATACATGCGTGTTGTTAATGTTTACGATATGTGACTCTATCTCCAGCAGTGGATGATATACAGGGTGGAATTTTGGTGATGACACCTGAAGGGGAAGTACTGTAGATAGAAAAATTAAAATAAAGAAAACATTTCCTTATTTTTTAAAGAAAGAAAACTGCATTTTTAAGTTTTTTTTTGGCGGTGGGAAAATGGTTTACGCATGCCGCCACGTCTTGGGGACGACGTGACGGTTATGTGGGGCTCTCCTCACTGGGAGGCATACCCACTAAAAATCCACCGGTGGTTCCTGCCTACCAGATTAATAGCCGTCGGGGGTCCCTAGAGATGCACCAGCGGCGCTTTCTGGCCACCCCAGCCTGTGGCGGCATGCGTAAAACATTTTCCCACCGCAAAAAAAATCTATAAATGCAGTTTTCTTTTTTTTTTTAATAAAGGAATGTTTTCTTTCACACATCACGCATCTATGTCCATATGGGTAGGCAGAGCACACGAAACGCACACGGGGAAGTATCTCCCCTTCAGGTGGCATTACAAAATTCCACCCTGTATATTTTGTGTACAGTCCCGGTATCCATGTATCTATCTTTTATGTAGTGGGGGTAAATTCGCACACCATATGTGAAATTCCTTGCTAAAGCGATGCGTGAACACACCCCCATTACTTACAACCTTGCCAAATTACATGCCGGGGCTGAAACGTTTCGTTTATACCATCCCGTTGGAATATAAGCGAGATGTTATTGAGCATTAGCAAAGAATAGAAACTATTACTACGTAAAGAAGCGACACTCACCTCCCCCCGCCAAAATATCGTCGCCTGCGACGCAGCAGTCAACGAGGCAGTCATACCGTGCTTACGTCACACGGTTGTCAGTACTCACAAAATGCGCGGGTAGGAACATTTTCTCTAATATTTTATACTTAGATGTGAAACACGTGAAAGTATTGGCTAGAGAATATAATAAAAATGATTTGCTATTGTTCGGTATATGGGTGTTTGGAAATCAATTCTTCAAACAAGAATCGGAGGTTTTCAGATTTCCATCCGATGAACAAATATAAGGAACGCTCACATTATTCCAAATTATTTGTATAATTAGGCAGTGCTACTATATTTTTGTTATGAAAAATCTTCTTAGGCACTTAATAACTAACTTATTTAATGAGTTCTTATTTAGTTCTACAAAGCTACAAATTGAGTGATGGCCCTACATAGTTTACGCACACACATCGTGTGTGTACAGACGTTATGTTGTTTATGTAGTAGTAGTAGGCTATCTCACGCGGTCAGTTGTATGGAGTGTCGGGGGCCTGGCATTAGTGTGTTTTATTTAATAACCGGTTGATTTTATTACAAACCTGTTCACGGGTGGTTAGGTTGTCACCGCCATCTATCTGATATTGTAAACCTTGTTCTTTATTGATCACCTTACTACATAATAATATTCTACGCAGGCTTCAAAAGGTACCTTCTAAGTTAGTTCAAACTCATTGGAACAGATGGCGGTGTCGGCAACCCAACTTTAATTTTTAGTTTCTTTTTCTGCCGTTTGTCGTGGCTTGATAATAATTAAATGCCGTAAGTGACGTCACTTATTATTGTTTTGTATGCGGCTAGTAGTGCTAATAAATTAACAACAATAAGCATTTTTCTGTATAAATTCATTGCTTAGGTAAATACTTTTAGAATTGAAAAAAAAAAAACAGTTCCTTTAATATTGTTCGACAACTCACTACTGCTACCGACCTGTTATTATACTGCAATAGTGCTGCGTTGGGTTTAAAATCACAAGTCTCTATTTCTTCCGTGGATGCCGTAGGGGCGACTACATAAATAGGTTTAAGGCGTGCTTTCGGCGAGAAGCTAATAACCTGTAAATATTTGGGAATATAGGTGTACGTCATGTTTGTACCTCTATAAATTTAAAAACTACTGAGTGCAAAGGAACTCAGAAAAATCTGTCTATTTACTTAAGAGCGACGATGATGGCAACGAACACAGAAATAAATACAGAAAGGAAAGAGAGAGAGAGAGTGGGGGATGAGGAAGAGGGAATGAGAGAGAGTGATAGGGGAGTGAGGGAGAGAAAGTGAGAGGTGAGGCGAGGAAGAGGGATGGAGGGACGGAGAGAGAGCGGGTTCAATACGTGAACAACTGACAGGAGCGCCACTTTCGCTAGAGCCAGAACTCGGGAAATACTTCACCCAAATATTATTCAAGCAAATTCAAATACTGTGAAATAGTCGATCCAGGCAACACCTTCCGGGTTCAACGTCTCCTGAAACACCCTTCGGGTTGACTCTTCACCTAGAACACCCGATTGATTCCTTTTTCGGCACATTCCTTTTTGGACATAATCCGTTTTCGGCATATTCTTGTTTCGGCACACTCCGTTTTTGGCATAAATCATTATTATACAACAAATATAATCAAAAATGAACATTGATTAAGATATAACATTTTAGTAATAAATATTATTTCATTTTATTACGCAAGCAAAGTCACAAGTATTTCATAGTATACTTAATTTATTTACTAAAATGTGCCGAAACAAGAATATACCGAAAACGGAATATGTCCAAAAAGGAATGTGCCGAAAAAGGGAATCAATCGAACACCCTACAGCCTCATGCATACACCCTTCGGGTCCACGCTTCACAAGGCACACCTCAGCCACGTGACCTTCACCGCCTTCTCCTGGGCTAAGAGAAGAGCCTCGAAAGCTCCCTGAACCAACTGCTCACTCGAACCTCGACCCTGAAACTCGTGCCGCGACCACATGCCTTGTTGGGAGATCTTTTCATATAAACCGTGGTCTTGCTAATCGCGACAAGTTTTATGGTTTTGTCAATGTAGCATTTCGTGTCCTCTGCCCCCCTTTTGGGAATACAGGCGTGGTGTGTGTGAAGTTTCAATTATTCTCGCTTTGCCGGTGGAAACACAACAATTACACGCGCCTCGACTACCCATTCCAAGGCTGTCAACGCAAATTATTGACTGGACGGTAGGTTTTAGTGGTTGTATCGGTGGTTGGACAACACAGCAATAAATCCTGTTTACTTTTAGTTAACCACATAATAAGTAACTTAAGTTTTTTGGAAGTGTTTTTAGGGTTCCTTTGAATAAAAAAGTAAAAATAAACTTTTAAGTAAAACAGTTTTATTTTAGTCTAATCAATGTATATAAAACCGTTTTACTTAAAAGCTTTTTTTTACTTTTTTTTTCGAGTTTTTAGTTTTATTTTTAATTGATATAGTGCACTGTATTCTTCTTGCAAAGACCTTTCAATTGATACCCATATTGATGGGGTTGATAAGGTTTAGGCACGGTTTAGGTCATGCGCCATTTTGTAGCGGCGGCCATTTTTGTATTGTTACCACAACTAAAAGCGCATACCTAATTTGAGATCAATCAGTTGACGGAAAGAGGGTGAAATTTCAATTTCTAAATTTGAACCAACAAAGAACAAAGAATGAATAAAGAATAAAGACTAAAACAAACAGGGTAAGCTAAGTAAAACCGTTTGAAAAAAGCTAAAAATGGTCTCGTTGAATAGTAAACGGATAACACGCGTTTTTAAATCGAGTTTAGCTCGACATGTTTCGGGCTAATTCGTAGCCCTTCATCTAGGAGCCGCGGCGGCTGCTGCTGCCAAACAGTCGCGCGAAGAGAGCGGTGGCGCCCAGTGAGCGTTTGGCCTTCCATTTCTTGGGGGACGGACTAAAAGGACGACTAAGGAAATAGGTCTAGATATTTTTTAGGCATCAGGCAAGCAACCAGGCACTATTGTATCTTTTAACTTAAACCCTAAAAAATATGCTAGATGTGGCTACGACAAACGTGAAATAGTTGTGATTTTTGTCTATAGGTATGTAGCGTTTCGAGTGAACCTACCCCGATTGGGAATACACGCATGATGTATGTATGTATGTATGTATGTTATGTATGTACGTTACGTACTTACGTTACGTAATACATAAATGTAGGGGAAATAAATCAGTGACCTTCCACATCACTGTTTATTTATCTACGAGTAAATAAATAAAATAAAAGTAGTTTCTATACAATACAACGTGAAATAATTATGGTACTCCGGAACCCGGTTGGCGAGATCTCTTCGCTATTGGCTGGTACCTGTTTGTCTATATCTATACTAATATTATAAAGAGGAAAGATTTGTTTGTTTGTATTTTTGTATGTTTGTAGTGAATAGGCTCAAAAAGTACTGGGTCGATTTAAAAAATAATCACTATTAGAATGCTATATTCTTCCGAATTGACATAGGCTACGTTTCATTTTGAAAAAAAAATCCTTGGTAATCGTCCACCATGAAACCAAGGGTGTAAAAAAAAATATATATTATGTAATTCAAAGATCTCTTCTGTTTAGCCCGGAATTTAACGCGAGTTTAGCCGCGGGCAAAAGCTAGTCTAATTATAAAAATAATTATGGACTTTGAAATGAAGAATACTTTTTAACCGACTTCAAAAAGGAGGAGGTTATCAATTCGACCTAATTTTTTTTTTTTTTTTATTAAATTTTTTTTTTGTGTGTATGTTACTCGATAACTCGAAAACCCGTGGACCGATTTTCAAAATTTTTTTTTTAATCGAAAGGGTATAACTCGAAATTGGTTCCATTGGCACGAAACCAGGATCTGATGATGGAATCTTGGAGAAATCGAGGGAACTCTTCAAATTTTATATGGAGATGTACGGCGTTTTCGGTAATTTGTTGATGAAGTCAAGATTTTACATTCAGTAAACGGAATACTTTCAAAATATTGCTAATTTGAAGTCGGTTTTTTTTTGTTTAAAATTATTTTTACATTGGCATTAATTTACAAAGCCTGTTTACCATACTGAGTCATTTATAACATTGGACTTTGAATTATTAAATCGGTTTTTTACATTGATCTAATACTACTACGTATAGATTTGACATCGCCTCACCACGTAATGTCCCACTCAAGTGCGGCCAATTGGCCGCACTGCATTCGCACTGCCAATAGTCGCTCGCCGGCTCTCGAGTTGTGAACGAGTCGTGTTGAAAGACATTTAAAATGCCCTCATGCGTATTAAAAGGTTGCACAAGTAATTCCACCAATACTGCGAAGTGCGAAAGAGTAACTTTCCATCGCTGAGTAACTAAATTATCACTTTAAACCATTTTTAAACATTATTTCGATGAAAATATTTACTTGACGCCATGTTGCGTCATTTGTCATAGACTAAAAATATAAGATAGGACATTCCGTGTATAGATAGGGTAGTAAGTGACGGCCACATGTATTTGAATTTTTATAACTTTTATAAGATAAAAACATATATTATGTGTTTATAAATTAAAAAATCCGGCCCAGTGCGAGTCGGACTCGCGCACGAATGCAATAATAAAAGTTGAACTTTATTCCATAGTGTCTCAGCGTTGGTTGATCTGATAGAAAAGTTTACTTGACGTTTTATGCTTATTTACCCAATTAAATAGGCGGAATATTCGATTGATACGCGACCGAATGAATCTCAGCAACAAAGTGTCGCGTCTACATGACGGCGACGTTGCATCTAATCTTTGACTCGTTAGCCACGCCCCACGCTCCCCGCGCTGTCGGGTTTGCCCCACAGACTTTGTTCGCGTTGTCACTTCTATTACCTATACTTCAATGGTTTTTTATCATCGATGTCATTTATCAGTGTTATGGACTTTGACAACTTGTTTTAATATATTTTTTTTATTTTTTTTTATCATCATCATTATAATTTTAGCAATATAGGCTACACTACACAGACAGTTAGAACTCTTTTTTTGATGTACTAGAGAGCGGGTATAACAACATTATAGTCAGCGAAACTCTACAAAACTTCCTTACAAAATTTTGCTACCTTTTACGTTTAAGGTACGCGGGTAAAATATTTTACTTCGGTAACTCAAGAACTATTTACTTTAAATTCACTGAATAACATGCATAATAAAATATTATTATGATCGTTTTTGAATAATGGAATTAAGAAAATTTAATGGATTTTCAGAAACGTATACCTACCCGACCACTAAATATTTACGGTAAATTTCCGGTAACCCTGTCATCATGATCATCATCATCAGCCTATATACGTCCCACTGCAGGGCACAGGCCTCCTCTCAGTATGACTTGGGCGATAGTTCCCACGCGGGCCCAGTGCGGATTGGGAACTTCACACACAACGTTGAATTACTTCGTCGCTGTGTGTAGGTTTCCTCACGATGTTTTCCTTCACCGAATAGCTCGTGATAAATATCAAATTTGATATCGTACATAAATTCCGAAAAATTCAGAGGTGCGAGCCCGGGTTTGAACCCACGACCCTCTGCTTGAGAGGCCACAGGTGGAACCGCTGGGCTATCACGGCTTTTTTTTTGTTGACCACAGTTAATTTCTTAACGCAATTGTCCACAAATAGAGGAATATGTGAGAGTATAATGGTACTGGTAAAAGTCCAACCAATACAAGATTCGCCTGGTAACACACAAGCGCGCATTTCATGCTCCAAATTAAAAAATATCCCTGAGATGTCGGGTTTAGAATATCACGTAGGTAGCCATTTCTTACATGGATGTTGTAAGAAGCTACTAAGGAAATAGGTTAAGGTAGGCATGCTTTCGGCAACAAGCTAGCAACCTATCACTTTAATACACCTTTGATGTTTCAACATAAAATTATGCTAAAAGTGGCTAATAACCGTGAAATAGGTAGGAATCAGAAGACTTTGATGTTTAGGCGAAATGAGTTAACTTACTATATAAAAAAAAGACACTTAAATCGTGTTTCGCCTTTTTCAAATCATACAGAAATGCTGTGTTTTGGCGAACGGTCTAGATCAAGTCTAGTTTTATTTTTCCGTCGCCATTGAATTGATCATTATTAAGATAAAAATGTATAATTTATTTTAATTTGTATCCTCATCTTTGCAGTATCAAATTCAATTAGCTATGTGTGGCTTTGAGTTTTTTACATACATAAGTACATAGGTACAATGACGCCTATATTCCCAAACGGGGTAAGCGTAAAAAAAAACGAAACGTAACATAGGCAAACCATGATCATGACTATTTCACGCTTCGCAGCCACTTCTAGGTTTGATAACAGATGGAAGAGATTACTATACTTTTTGGTAGGATTACAATGTCAATCCTTACTCCTTACTAATATTATAAGTCAGAAAGTGAGTTTGTTTGTTTGTTTGTTTGTTCCGCTTTCACGCTGTTACTACTGAACCGATTGCTTTGAAATTTTGCAGACATAAAGATAGAAGTCCGGATTAAATAATAGGGTACTTTTTATACCGGAAAAAAATGATGTTCCCGAGGGAAAACAAAAATAATATAGTTTGCTTGATAGATCGATATAAATCGATGATAGATCGATATCGATCGATAGATGTTAGATCGATAGATGATAGATCGATGGCACTGTGTGTCGTTTGAAATGAGAAGTTTTCTTATAGTTGTGCTTTATACCGCAATATAACCGAGTTCCACGCGGGCGAAGCCGCGGGCGGAAAGCTAGTTTTGCATATTTAAATTTTGTATTTGTTTGTGTACGTATAACATGTCAATAAAAATGCTCATAACAATAACATATATTATAACTTGTTATTTTCCTATATTTTACAACAATTTTGCAACATAATATTTGGTGTTCAGGTGTTAAGCGACCAGACGTTACCTTAGGCTCCTAGCAGACTAATTAAACGCGCAGTCGACGCGCAGATGACGTGCGTACACGCGTTTTAAATGAGATTCGAACGCAACCTTTTAATCCTAAGTACACGGGGTGATCGCAAAACGCGCGCCTACTGCGCGTATACACGCAGATACAGCAACACAAACGCGTAGTAGGCGGTCGTACCTGAATAAAAAGAATAAAGAAACTGCTTTTAAAAACGTAATAAAAATAAGCGAATCCATTGGATAAACCCACTTGCATTTCTAACATTCCTTTTGAAGACTTTGTTCGAATATTCGGGCAGTAAATAATTGTATGCAACTGGGTGACTATTTTATTTCTATTATTTTATTAGCACACAATTATTGCTATTTGCAAATGTGGCGTCTTCTGCCGATCGTTTTGCGAGCGCATTTCACACGCGTGTTTGTGTCGCGTTTTAACGTAAAAATCGACATCTACGGCGCCTGTGGCACGTGTTCTTAAAACGCGCAGCCGTGTGCTAGGGGCTTTACCTATTTATTAGGATCTGAACGGACTACAAGTCTACTAGCATATAAGTAGTCTCTACCGTCACTAGAATCTGCTACATACTACTATTTTTTTACGCAGTTAAAAAAAGGTTCATGAATTCTTAATTTGATGCAGGTATCGGCATTTTTAGCTAATACGTTTTCGTTCGATGTATCGATATAAAATATCGAACGAATAAACGGATCTCTAGTAAGTGAAAGATAAGTGAATCACGAATGCTAGTGAGTGCAGGAGGGAAAAAATATGATAGTTATTACGATAGTAATCATTGCTCTTGCATAACACAACTGCTCACCTTAGAATTCTCCCTTTCTTCCATTAATGTCGTAAAAGGCGATCAAGGAAAAATTATTTCCGGTATGGTTTAAGCGACAGGCTGGCAACCTGTCACTGTTATACCTCTTTTATCTAACTTAAGGCCTAAAAACTATGCTAAAAGTAATTATGAAACGAAAAATCAGAGATTTGTCTATGTAACGTTGCGTGAGCTCTGCCTACCCCCTGCCTAGTCTTTTGCACTCCGCATCTTCGTCAACCGCGTAGCATCGCAATATCAAACGATTGCAAATGCGTACGCGCCGACTAATGGGAGTTGCGTACGGGACGTAAGACAGATAAAAAAACAGGGCACAATGACTCGAAAAGCGATGAAACATTTGTCTCCTACAGGGGATATTTTTTTTTAGGAAATATGTTACAGGGATTTTCATATGCGTATTTCCGACCACTGATTAACACATTTACGGCCAATTTCCGGCCACCCTGTTAATGTATCGATATTATATCGATTTTATTTTTCACTTCGGACATCACTATTGATTGATTACCGGCAATTTCTACATAGTCCATGTTGTTCTGTTAACCTGTTGTCATGACCTTTGCGTTTGGTTTCCTAGCCGAACCTATGTTCCACCGTCATCGTTTGAATAAATATACGTAGCCTATAAAAATGTTATACCTATTAATAATTCAAGGCTAACTTTGTAAACAACTTAAAATAAGTGCTCGGGAGTTTTCGACGCTCGCTGTCTTTTTTGGAAACCCACGGAGACGCCATTCTGTTTTTTTTTTTCACTTACAAAATCACAGTGTATAATGAAACTGGTTTCGGCACGGGCTATCCGTTTCCCAAAACATCCGTTCCCAAAACACCCGGTACAAAATATCAGTTTCTTCAAATGAAAG
>BHDV01065332.1:15680-33189 GCA_005406045.1 Adoxophyes honmai | reverse complement strand
TTATATCACCTAAAAGAATAATTTTTTGGAATCCCCTAGATTCTTCAAGTATGAGATCAAGCGATCTGCAAAAGGCTTCGATATTAATAAAATATCTAACTGATCAATTACACATTCTTGTTTAGGGTTCCGTAAGCAAAGGGTTATTAATATTATTATTACCAATACTTCGCAGTCCATCCGCCTGTCCGTCCGTTCACCAGACTGTACAGTCACGAACAGGGATTGTTGAGCCACTTGGCACTGTTCGGAATTTAGACGTGTAATCAATGACCGATGTGACCGACTAGATGTCAGCTATTGGATTAGTATTACACGACCAAGTTACAAACATAAGTAAGTGGCTCAACAATCCCTGTACGTGATGGTACCTCAAGAACCGCGATAGCGACAGTTGAAATTTTCACAAAAAGTGTATTACTGTTGCCGATTTAACAACCGATACAAAAAACAAATCACACTAATATTTGAAATTCGTATGTTATATTAGGTCAGTTAACTAAAGCTGGCGCGTTCACAGTACTCACACTTGTGCAATTTCGCTAAACAGTATGTTTAAAATTAATAATTTTGATCAAATCGGGCAGACTTTTCATGATACGTACCTATGCAGTGCAAAGTCACGCCGCGAGCTAATTCACAGATACTACACAAACGCAATACGTAGGTACGTCTGTTTTATGTGCCAGCTTTAGTTAACTGACTAGTAATTAGGTATATTATGTTTGTTTCCTCTTCACGTCTAAGCGGTTGAACAAATTTTGATGATATTTGGTATGCAGGAACCTGGATTAACACTTAACACACAGGATACTTTTATCTCCGAAAACATGGGATTATTATTTAGTGAAACCCTGGGTTTGAATCCCATTGTAGTTCAAAGGCCTCCTCCATGTTTTCCATTCGTCTCGGATTTAGAAACCACGAAAATATGGAAATATATTTTAGCTAAGACGCAACGGAGTTGCGGGCAACAGCTAGTAAAAATATTGTTTAACAGAGATCCAATACAAAAAACATTTTTTTTTCCTTTTTGCTCGATATCAATAAATGCCTACACTTTGGTACGGAACCCTTCGTACGTTAGTTCGACTCGCACTTGTTGGTCACCTTGCATGTTAATGTTATTATTATTATTGATGGTTGTAGCTTCGAACTGATAAGCCAATTTGACTTCCTAGACAAACGTTCCACAAACCGGAAGTTTTGCAAATCATTTAGTTCCGAGTGCGCCGCTAGAGGTCACTCAAAGATCGGCTAGTCATTTATGACTATGATTAAAAAAACACATTAATTTAACACATCTCTATTTCCATGGATGTCGTAAGAGGTGACTAAAATAGGTTCAGGAAGGTAAGCTTTAGGCGACAGGCTAGCAACCTGTCACTGTTATACTACTCCTTCCATCTGTTTTCAGACCTAATATCATGCTAGAAGTGGCTGCGAAGTGTGAAATAGGTAGTCATCATTCTGATTTTGTCTATGTCACGTTTTGTGTGCTCTGCCTACCCCATCTGGTAACATATGCAAGATTGTATGTGTTGTATGTATGGGTACATTAATAGGAAAACCCAAAAGACAAAAATGCAAAAATAATTTTAAACAAAAAAAAACCGACTTCAATTCTATACTAATATAATAAAGCTGAAGAGTTTGTTTGTTTGTTTGAACGCGCTAATCTCAGAAACTACTGGTGCGAATTGAAAAATATTTTTTGTGTTGGATAGACCATTTATCAAGGAAGGCTTTAAGCTATATAACATCACGCTGCGACCAAAAGGACCGAAGAAACAGTGGAAAATGTAGGAAAAACGGGGGAAATTTGTCACTATTCCACGCGGACGGAGTCGCGGGCACAACTAGTTAGCAATATTTTGAAAGTATTCTGTTTACTGAATGTAAAATCTTGACTTCATCAACAAATTACCGAAAACGCCGTACATCTCCATATAAAATTTGAAGAGTTCCCTCGATTTCTCCAAGATTCCACCATCAGATCCTGGTGTCGTGCAAATGGGACCAATTTCGAGTTATACCCTTTCGATTAAAAAAAAAATTTTGAAAATCGGTCCACGGGTTTTCGAGTTATCGAGTAACATACACAAAAAAAAAAAAAAAAAAAAAAAAAAAAAAAAAAATTAGGTCGAATTGAGAACCTCCTCCTTTTTGAAGTCGGTTAAAAAATCACAATGTTTCTTCGCTAACTTAAAAATAACTTGAATCCGATCGTGCACATATTTTTTTCCTTTTTTTACGAAGTAAGTACACAATTGTTGAAAATTTAACGGATAACTCACGTTTGTTAAATCGAGTTTAGCTCGACACGTTAAATTTTCAACATGAGTGAGTCTCACGGTATTTTAATGTTAAAAGTACACAATTACACGAGAAAATCAGTCGCCTGATGGTGACCGATCACCATTGGCTAAGACATCCGCAATGCCAGACTAAGATGTGACAACAATGTGACAATATGCCGGCTTTTGCGCCGGGACAAAACAGTGGGATCTCTGCTTCAACCTTCTTTTTGTATTTTTTTTAACTTACATAAAATCATGCCTATGTCATAAATAAATAGGGAAGGCAAAGTTCACGAAACGTGACGAAGACAAAACCATGACTATGAATATTTGACCACTAGACCCAACACCATACGCCACAAAATTTTTACTTATTGCCACAAAAACAACTGTTTAGGGCAAATCCACCAACTATGACGTCAAAGCCACAAAAACCAGTGATATAAATAAATTCATTAAAATTCCACCACACGACAGCTTTACTTTATCCTCCTATAGTTTGAGAAATCCTTATGTACTTGCCAAAAATAGACAAGTTTAGGACCAACTTTTAAAACGTTTAGGAAGTTTAATTAGCATAATTATCTTTGAATGATGTTAATTAAAAATAATGTTAACTTTACGGAAAACGCAGTATCCTATTAAAAACCGGGCCAGAGCGTGTCATGCGCACATGGAAGGGTTCCGTAGCTAGCTAAATTTCATTTTGCGGTTGACATTTTGTTCGGACGGCTGTAACTACATAAGTTGGTAGAATTGTATAAAAATTACTATGTTTTATACCGAGTTCGCTATAATTTTAATTTAAAGTAACATTATACATTAAACTACCGTGAGACTCACTCATGTTGAAAATTATCGGATAACTCACGTTTAATAAATCGAGTTTAGCTCGACATGTTTCGGACTAATTCGTAGCCCTTCATCTAGGAGCCGCGGCAGCTGCTGCTGCCAAACGCGAACTGCGCGCCTCGGCTCTCTTCGCGCGACTCCTAGATGAAGGGCTACGAATTAGTCCGAAACATGTCGAGCTAAACTCGATTTATTAAACGTGAGTTATCCGATAATTTTCAACTTAATTGAAAGTACTTACTTTGAGGTATATACCACATTTTTTTCAGAATTATTTTAGTAAATATTTCAATAAAGTACCATTAGGTTGCAACTAAAATTTTAACTTTGTCTTAGATTATCTGAAGGCTGGGGAGTGTGATCTACATAATCTCTAAGCAGTTTTTGTTGGATTTTATAAGAACTTTTCAACGATACCCCACACGTTGGGGTTAGTCCAATTTAATTTTTTAAATTCACTTTTGTTGTATGGGAGGGGGGGCTGAAAACAAAACATTTTTTCATAAGTTTAAAAACCGACTTTTGGAACTTTAATATCTATCTCTCCTCTAAATTTCGTGACAATCAGTGCAGCAGCGGTGGAGTACGAGCCCGGACGGACGGACGGACATGACCAAACTATAAGGGTTCCTTGTGGACTACGGAACCCTACAAATACATGGTGCTCGTGAGCATTGCGAGAAATTTCAACCACGAATTCCAGAGGCTATAAGAAGTAATAAATGTTATATGAACTTAGGTCGAAACACGATTTTTTTTACTATTATTAAGGCACGTTTATACGACATTAGCAATTATTATGTATGAAAATTATTAAAAAAAATCGTGTTTCGACCTAAGTTCATATAACATTTATTACTTCTTATAGCCTCTGGAATTCGTGGTTGAAATCTCTCGCAATGCTCACGAGCACCATGTATATGTTGTACCTATAGTATTTAAACGCACGGCGGTGTTATATGATTTTTATTTTATTTGACACCAGGACTGATGGTTGCAACAAAAACTCTGTGTTTTTTTAAGCATCTTGCAATGATAGTTCAATGATTAACAGGCTATCAACTCATCGATGCCTTTTATGACGACTAATAAACAATAAATGTTTAAATACTCTGTTATTGCAATAACTTGCCATAATGACTCAAGACTCAGCTGACGATAATAAATACAACGAAGTGTGTTGTTGTTGTTACGTCTATTAATAAACAAAAAAATACGACCTTAAGCGTAAATAAAATAAACGATCACACATATATATCACGATATAAATGGGGCCGGCAGGGCTCATGAAACGTTATAGTTAAAACTATGATTAATCCACGTTTCGCAACCACATTTACCATATAGTTAGGTTTAAGCAATAGTGACAGGTTGCTAGCCTCTCGCCTAAAACATACCCTATACTGTTTTCGTACTCACTTTTTATAACATCCACGGAAGAAATGGAGAGGTGTTATTCTAAACCCGATGTCACACGGAAACAGATATACAGAATGTTTAAAATTAACATGACATTTGCTGCCTACCCATGATGTGTAGCATTCGAAAATAGAAAATTAAAATGCAAACAAACAAAAAAATTGCTCGCTCATGCAGGTTTCCTCTATTCGATAGGTCACGGTCAATCTTAAATAAATTTTAATAGCATTTTCTGTTTATTCTTTCGACACGGATAATCAAAAAATAAATAATTTTTAACAAAAAAAAACCGACTTCAAATTAGCAATATTTTGAAAGTATTCTGTTTACTGAATGTAAAATCTTGACTTCATCGACAAATTACCGAAAACGCCGTACATCTCCATTTAAAATTTGAAGAGTTCCCTCGATTTCTCCAAGATTCCATCATCAGATCCTGGTATCGTGCCAATGGGACCAATTTCGAGTTATACCCTATCGATTAAAAAAAAAAAATTGAAAATCGGTCCACGGGTTTTCGAGATATCGAGTAACATACAAAAATAAAAAAAATAGGTCGAATTGAGAACCTCCTCCTTTTTGAAGTCAGTTAAAAAAATAGAGAATGCATTAAAAGCTCCTTAGAATGAAATAAAAAGAAAACACAAGTGGATACTTTTAATGATATCTTTGAGAATTAAGTCCTAAACAAATGGTTAAGAGGAAATGGAGCGGTCATATTTTGTATGGAAACGTAGTCCCCTGTTTCCTCGCTGGATATTACCCGTAGAACAATGATTTTTTACTTCAACAATCTAATGATATATTAGCATGTTCCTATGTTTTCATTTTTTTCTTTATTGAATTATTAAAAGAGATATTAACCTTCAAAAACATGAAAAATTGGTAAGTTTTTTCCGTTGTGTTCAAACCTCTAGAAACCAATTTTAACACAATTATATCAAAATACAAGAACATAGAAACACAGTTATGACATTTTTTAAACATTTAATGAAAAAACATATTTAATCAGTTAAGTTTTGGAGAAGAAATCAGGGGACTACGAAACGTTGTTTTTGGATAATTTTCATAGGTATTTTCGGTCAGAGCTGTAGTTGTTCTTATCGCACTCGACGTCGTCTGGGCAGGTCACGGCGCGACAGCAATAGATTTAGCAAATACCTATTTTTCAATTCCTTCGACCGGCATATTTCCTCTTAATTGAGGAAGAATACGTAAGTAAACATTTTGTACTTAGTACAAAAACCATGAAATACAGAAATCTTACAAGTAAAATTACGACATCAATTTCTTCCGTGGATGTCGTAAGAGGTGACTATGGATATAAGTAAAGGTATATTTCGACAGGCTAGCAACTTCTTACTATTGTAACTTTTAATTTAAAACTCAAAAACATATGCAAGAAGTGGCTACGAATCGTGAAATAGTCACAATTTTGTTTAAGAGCATTTCGTGCGCTCTGCCTACCTAATTTGGGATTACAGGTGTCATGTATGTGTATGTGTGTAATGTCAAATTACAAGATAGACTTAATTTGATACTCGAAAAAGGTGGGGATACAAAATTAAAAAAATTACTTACATCCGCTAATGCGACGTCTGTTTATTAAAAAAAAAGTAAGTATATTTATTTGAATCTCTTACTTATTTAAAAACTTTTGAAATTTAAACATCTCTTAACATCCGAAATCAAGTGCAATAGGCAGAGACAGTAAAAAATGTGTTATGGCGTTAAGAGGCGCCAACACAATATAACATGGATAAATAAAATAAGAATAAAATTAAATATAAATATTTCAATGTAATAATAATCTGTAGGTACTAGAACACAGGGTTCAAGGACCTAAAAAGCAACTTTTGTCTCCCACAAGGTCAACAGTATTTCAGGGAGTATTTTACAGGGGGTTTCAGACGCGTTTACCCGAACAGTGGTTAAAATATTCATGGTAAATTTCCGGCCATCCTGTATTTATATGACGATACGAATGGATAGCAGAAACAAATAACATAAGCAAATCCGTAAGGTCAGTGTGGGTAAGTCCGGCATATATTTTGCAGAGATGACTTTGGGTTGTTCTAACTAAGTAATTTATTAAGTTACGTATGTGTTTGAAATTGCAATAGATAGAGAATTTAATAATTTACAAATTATTGTTATTGTAATATAATTTTAATAATATTTACGCGAAATATTGTCATTTTTATAAAACTTGGCGTGTAGACGGTCTTCCCTTACAGAAGAAGGCAAGTCCGTCTAGTAGCGATTTCTCACCCTATTTAGCTGATATTGAGTTCAAAGACAAATTGGATTATACTCTGAATCATGCCATTGAAAACAATACTCTGATCGCTGCGAAATAAGGTTTGGATCCCTAGTTATCACCATTTTTCTAAATTGAAGGCAAGTCCGGCATATACTACAGAGATGGGGTAGTAAACCTTTTTTTGGGTTATTGAGATAAATATGTACCAATATTTTATGAGCAAAAATGAGCTCAAAAACAATAGATAAGTAATTATTCGAAAGCAGATAGTGTTACTTATTTTTGTAGTTCGGAATTTTATTAAAAACCAACAACGCAACCGTCTAAAAACTTTCTTAAAACCTTTCATCTACATAAAACTGTTGGCAACATTTGCCTCAGGGCAAGTCCGTCATATGACGGAATTACCTTATTGTACTGTAGACGGACTTTCCAATTAGCAACATTAAGATGGTAGAAAATTAATGCTCGAATTCTAAGGAAACGAAAGCAGTTTTTAACGATTGAAGTATAGAATAAAGATAAGCAGTTCTCGAATTACTTACTGAGTTACATTTTTACTGAAAAATCCCATTAAATACATTTTTTCACATTTTTTCAAAAACACTCTGCCAACTCGCATCACGAGTTCAAAACGCGTAATGACTTGTAACGCGCATATCTCTGCCGCTCGATGTCACAGCGCCACCTTTTTTAGAGCGTTGGAACTAGGAAGTGAAACTGCTTTTTTGACATTAGTGTAAGGTGCGTAGCTATTCAAATTCAAGAGTTATAGCAGGTAGACGGACTTGCCTCGTGGACGGACTTACCCACACTGACCTTACCAATATATAAATGTGAAAGTGTGTTTGTTTCACGGCTAAACGGAGCTATGGATTGACGTGGTTTTTTAGGTAGAGATAGTTTTGGGCATGGACAGTGACATGGGCTACTTTTTGTCTCTTCAAAACCCCCCATTTCTCTAAAGTGAGGGGTGGAAGTTTTCAATGTAGAAAGCTATAAAATTGGTATATGTGCTATCTCTTCTGTGATACCCCGAATTTAACGCGAGCGGAACCGCGGGCAAAAGCTAGTATTAAATAAAATAAAAAAAAGAGACGATGTGAGCCATGATTATCCTCTGTTCCCCTGAATATAATCTAGGTACATTGAGAAACATTGCCGGATAGTTAAACCATTTACTAGTTGAAGCCGCACATTGTTCACGATCGTGGAAAAGCAGACAAACACGACAAGACTATTAGATGCACCAGTACCGCCAGGCTTCCGGTTCAAAGATACAAGTTTTTTATGCGGCTAATATGTAAAGCAAGTTTTTAGAGTTAGGCTTGCGAGCCGTACCTAAACGTAGAGACTAGAGTTGCCACGAATAGTGATTTGGCCGAATACCGAATACCGAATATTCGGCAACGCTGTCGGCCGAAGCGCCGAATATTCCCACTTTGCGCACCCTCAACCTAGTCGCGGAAAGCACGGATCTGTTTTTTTGCTCTTTGAATGAATTCACAAAATCTGCCCTCTACAATATCTGCTATAGGCTTGACATGTACGGTTAGATAGATAAGTTAGATGTAGTTACGCTATTGTCTTAGGCATAGTCCTGTAAAAATAGTTGTAAGAGTGTGTAATAAATAAAATAAAAATAAATAAATAAATATTCGGCCGCCGAATATTCGGCACAAAGTACATGCTTTCCGCGCGCGTAAATACGACAAGTCGCAACATGTCTGCGCGGGTTGGAGGCGTGCGGGCATTTGACTTTTTGTTTCAATTGCGAATTTGTGAGTAAGTCAGGTCACGGCACGCTGGTATCATTTTCGACGAAAAGCGTAATCGATTGCTACCATCAAATGCTGAAAAAATGTTTTTATCCTTTTCAACTCACCACTGATAAATTTCACAGCTATTGTAATTTGGTAATAAATACAAATCTTGTAAAATGTGGTGCCTTTTTTGTCTATAAATTGATATTCGGTATTCGGCCGAATAGTACGTATTATTCGGCCGAATACCGAATACCAAGAAAAGTGGCCGAATAGGCCGAATACCGAATAGTGGCCGAATATTCGTGGCATCTCTAGTAGAGACATATAAAGTTAGGTTATGGTTGTCCACCACCATTTCGCGTCCAACCGCTCCCGCGCACCATGTTGCCCGTTGCACTGTTTTTAGTGATATTAGTGTTGGGTGTGTATTTTGTGAAGTTCCGTGTGTCAAAGGAAAGGCGACGGCTTTTGGAACTGGCCGCTCTGGTGCCGAACCACAAGGGAGCGTTACCCTTTGTAGGGCACGCCATAGAAATATTTCGTGGAATCGATGGGAATAGTAAGTTGTTTGTAAATGTGAGAATTTAGTTGAGATATCACACTTTTTATACAGTTTATTGATACTGACTAAGGAATAAATTATGTTCTATCCTATGCTATGTATGGTAACTTCTGTAGAAATGGGGCATAGAAAAATATTTTCAGAATATTTTGTATTTAGTTAGGTTTAGGTAATTTGAAAAAAAAAACACTAGATTTTTTACTGGTGTCTGAAATGTAATAACGCCTTTTTGGATGCTATTTAAAATGAAAAAAAAATAGTTTAGGGCATGGAGAGTGACATAGGCTACTTTTTATCCCGGAAAAATTGATGTTCCCGAGGGAAAACAAAAATATAGTTTGCTTGATAGATCGATATCGACCGATGATAGATCGATATCAATCGATGACCGATCGATCGATGGCGCCGTGTGTCGTTTGAAACGAGAAATTTTCTTATAGTAGTGCTTTATACCGCAATATAACCGAGTTCCACGCGGGCGAAGCCGCGGGCGGAAAGCTAGTAAAATTCAATAGTAATATAATATATCACGGGAAAACATTGTCGATGGTTTCATTTGAAGTGCACCACTAAATAATATTTGGTATCATTAATCATTATCAGAATCTGTGAATTTGACAACTTGTCGGTTTGGTATTTGAGAATAGAAAATAGACCATTATAATAAATGGGAATTTAGATAGCTAGACGCGGCGGTAAAGTTAAGTTGGGGTGTTACCAGACCAATCGAACGATCATCGATTACGGCATCGATCAATGGTGATGGACGTCAATCGATCGATAATCGATCGACGGCGTGGATTGATGGTAGAATGAAAAAGTAGAAGGGAATATAGCCGGGGTTAATCGATCAGTGTCGATCGGTGCCATCAACAGGCAAGCAATCGATTGGTAGATCGACAGATATCTGACGATCAAATAAAGCTACTAGACCAGTCGATCGACTTCGATCAACGTTAACCGATGCTATCCATCGACGATTGATTGGTCTGGTAACTCCCTTACGGAATAACACCGTTGACACTTCCCAGCTAATGTTTTTAACTATAATTGTTTAAGTTAATTACAGAGATATTTGAAAAGCTCGTGGAAGTCACAGATGCGACTGAAAAAGCTGGTGGAGTCCTAGTGGTGTGGATTGGACCCTACCCACAATTTAGTGAGTTTATTATTACATTAATGTTAACGGAAATGTATGTAATCCGTCATTGTATACAATTCTTAGGAAATGTATGTAATTCCTAAAATCGCACGGAAATGTGTGAAATAAATTACACATTACACATTTCCTAGGAAATCTATACATTTCCTAAATCGCAATCGGAAATGTTCAAAAATGGCTACCTAATTACGCATAGCGCTTATGTAACAGCGACTCTGGGACACCCACATTTCCCTGGGACACCCGGATCTCCCTGGGACAACCGCATTAACGGCAACGAGGGCGGTTGGGTTTTAGTGGGTATTCCTCCCCATTCTGAGTCCCACACACCCCCTGGGTTGCCACCGCGATGCGGAAACGACTCAGGGATAGTGCGCAAAATGCATTTCACAACCTAAAAAAAAAAGGTTCATACATTTCCTAATACGATATTGGAATTGTATACAATTCCGAGGAAATTTATACATTTCCTAGGATATCTATGCATTAAATAGTGTTTCAAACATTTTTTTATACATTTTCTAAAGAGTACACATTTCCTAGGATTTGTATACAATTCCTTGATTTCATACATTTCCGGTAACATTAATACAATACAAGACGCGCGTGAATTCGCTAAAGAGATATCCGCGCGCCTTATAGATGCTTCCGGTTACCAGCGGGCTGCCAACTATTCTGGACAGCTGATTAGTCTAATTGCTAAGAGCGAGGAAACGCTGCCAGCCTTCTGGGCAGAATAAGGAGTGACAGTGATCTGGGGATGTCCTTGGATCGCACAATGTTATTTAGGCTATTATTGTTTCGCATAATTCATTTGGGATAACATTACTTTCGCATAATAATATTTTGGCCTAATACTTTTTTACATACTACGCTATTAGTATAATATCTGTTGGACTAGAATTGGCCGAATACTTAATTTATGGATGGTCCCCTATGTGTATAAAAAAGTGACCAATATTTTGTACCAACGCTTGTTGCTGTAAAATCTGATGCAAATGCAACAGCGTAAAAACCGTGTGTGTAGCCGTTTCTATGTGATATAAGTACCTACTGTCATACTACATAATAATATAATTATGTTTTTTTTTATATGTTACAATCAAAAGTTTGATTCAAAACTTGTTACAAAAAATGTTGTTACCTAAATTGCTGCTCCTCTCTACTGCTCATGGGTTGACGGGTTGACTGGAAGAGATCCCTTTTGGGATAAGTCCGCCTTTGTACTATCGAACCAACTGACTCCTGACCCACCGCAGAACGTTGTCACAATAAACGTCATTAACATTTCCTTTGTCAAGCAATGCAATATCACTATGACGTTTCCTGTGAATAGGTTCTATTGTAGGTCAGGAATCAGTTGGTTCGATGGTACTTTGTGTTCTTTTTTTATTAGCAATCTGTAGTCTTTTTTTTATACAATAAAGAGTTTTTTACTTACTTTTACTTACAAATATGTAATGTATTAAATTGATGTTTTCAGTCATCAATGATCCCGGCGACGCTATGACCGTGCTGAACTCCTGTCTCAAGAAGCATTATTTGTACAACACTGGCTCCAAGTTCTTCGGAGAAGGACTGTTCAGTGCAGACGGTTGGTACTCTCATTATTGTTTGTTCAATCATACAGGGTGAAATCTAAGTCGTGAATAGAACTTAACAGCTAAAAATGTGAATGTTTGTTAATTACCTAATAAATAAAAAAAAATCATGCCATCGATAGTAAACAGTGCTATAGTCTTAGCGCAGGCGCTATATTTAAATACTTATTTTGACTTGCTTTCCTACAAAGACATTTTTTATCGTGTAATGTAAGGTCAAATAATAAATATAACTTTGTAATCTCAGTTCTTTATGTGCCAATAGTAAAGTTTGAATATTCTAGAACATTTTACTGAAACCTTTTTCGATTTTTAGATAAGTTACATTACATGGTTGACCCTGGTATCTTACATTATCTACATTACGGCAATGTAAGATTTATATTTGTTTACTATAAAATGTTCCGCTGGCGCGCAGTAGGTACGCGTTTGGCAGCATTCGCCTTAGGCTTAACACGCACTGCGGATTTTTTCTTGCGGTTGCGGTTTGGCGGAAACCGCCGAACCGCGGAGGCACTCGCACTGCGGTTGCGTTTTCGCGGATTTCACGTTCAGTATGACAATGGATTCCGTCAGAGCAGGATGTGTTGTGGCCTTAGTTTTAAGAAATAAAAGAAAAATAGAAAACGTCTTCCCCAACATAAGTACCTACTGGGTGCATCGTCTAACTGATCAAAGATATTTGAGGGGATTTTTTTGTAAAATGTACAGTTATGTACGAGAAAACAAAGATATTTTTTAACTAGGTACTACAGGATGTCAATTAGTAGGTAGTTTTAATAAATTATTGCGAATAACATAATCCGACGACATTATTCACCGCTGTCTGAGCCGAACTGACGAAAAAACCGCTTTTTACGAACCGCAGTGCGGGCGCTGCCATACACGATGTATGGGATACATAAAAACGCGCGGTTGCAAACCGCAAATCGAAATGTAGCAAGTTGCGTTTTTAAAATCAGTCACTGGAAAAAACCGCAAGTGCGTGCGCTTGTAGCGGATGCCATACGTTACATTTTTTGCGGTTGCGGATCCGCTTTTTAAAAACCGCAGTGCGTGTTAAGCCTTAGTTCCGAGATAAACTTAGGACTACGGACTTAAAACGAAACACGTTATTCTAATCTCGATTGAAGACACGAGTTATTGGTAGATATTTTTAATTAAGAGTAGTGTATTTTGTCAATCAACGTATTTTGCTACTCGATTTAGACAGGAGTTTAAATCATGTTTAAGTTATTATCTTTTTGATTTATTAAGCAGTTTAAAACAAATCCAACAGTATCACACCAGTTTCGTTTAAATGTTTTTTTACACTACATAATACTAATTAATTACCTACACTAACTACTCTAATAAAATATTTGCCAGAATATAATATAGCCAGTAAGTAATTTAAATTACGTTTGTAAGTGTTATCTTTTTAAAGATTTGGTTAGCTAATAATCAGAGATCGGAAAATTTTGCGACATTGTTTGCAATAATGTGGACATGACTCCAAAATTAATCAAACTGTTAATTAATTACTCATTGAAATATAATTTGATTTTTTGGCGATAATAGTTTAATTATAAAGTGCTTATAAGCACTATTCTATAATAACTTAAAAAAAAAATTGACGTTACGACGACGATTAATTACATAAATAATTATTAGCAAAAGGTTCATATTTAAAATGGTTATAGTTTCCGTAAATATTTATGTTCTTATAATCAATAAATAACGATTTGGAAAAATTCAGACAATTTTTTTTTAATAAACCTATATTTTCATAAAATTTTGTATTTATTGACTAGGAATCAAATTATATGTCAAGTACAAAATTAAAATAATGATGCTATAAATGGCTGCGGAACGTGAAATAGTTATAATCAAGGCTATGTCTATTTCACGTTAAGCGTGCTCTGCCTACGCCATTTTAGAACGTAGACGTGATTATATGCATGTATGTTTGTATGTAAAAAATTAATTAACTGAATAACATTTTGATTAATTTTGGAGTCATGTCCACATAATTGCAAACAATGTCGCAAATTTATCCGATCTCTGCTAATAATACCTACTAATGGTTTAGGGGTCGTGAAGCAATCTCAAAAACTTGGATAACTCGCGTTTTAAATCGAGATTAGCTAGACTTGTTTCGGACTAATTACCGCAGCCCTTCATGTAGGATTCATTGCGCGTTTGGCAGCAGCCGCCGCGGCTCCTAGATGAAGGTTTAGGGTCAATTCACACCGAGACGAGACGCGGCGCGACGATGCATAAAGCGGTCAGTGGTTTCGCGCTGCGCAGCGAGGCGCCGCGCTACGTCTCGAGGCGTAACGCGACGTACCTGAATGCTCACAATGAAATGTGAACCTTATCGCGTAGCAAATAAAGTATATTTTGAGCTGGCAGCGCTGCGCGCGCAGCACCGCTCCCGCACACCGCGCGGGGGGCGGCGTACCCCGACGCAGCGCTACGCCGCGCGGCGCTGCGCTACGTCTCGAGGTGCAGCGCTACGCCGCGCTACGTATTCTGTATATTGACAATGAAAATATGAACCTTATCTCGTAACAAATAAAGTATATTTTGAGTTGTTCTATTAAAAATTTTCGTGCAGCGCCGCGTCGCATCTCGTCTCGGTGTGAACTGACCCTAACGGATTAGCCTGATACTCTTTACAATGACATACGCACAGATATTGAACTTAAGATACATTTCAGTGCCTACCTGGAAGAGGAACCGCAAGCTCCTGAATCCGACTTTCAGCCAGCACGTCCTGGAAAGTTTTCAGGTTATCTTCAACAAGTACGTACTTAACCTTAATTATTAGTTATAAAAAAACACGCTTCAGATTTACGTACCTGTTTCTTTATTTAAATTGACCAAGCTACGTTCGGTACCGACACGCACGAAACCTGGTTTTTTTCTGTAAGCACTCTTAAGGCGGGTCCAAATTAGTGACAATTCGCCGGACCGAACACCGTGACGTCGCCGCGGACTTGTCACGAATAGTGTGGACGGGTGGAAGTTTGCATAGCATCGGACGCTGGTGATAGCTGAGATAGCTCCGTGACCGTTACAAAGCTCGATGTCTGTAACGATAGTGTGGACGGCATTTGTTACGCGTACAAATGCTAACTGATGAATGCCATTCGTGCGAGGGGCGGGGGAGCGGGTATTGTCCTGTCAAGACGTGCATTCGCGCGATCCATCAATCCCGTGTAGGTACCTGCTCGATGACACGCGTGTGGACCTCTCCCGCATATCGTGACAGTACCGAACATCCTTTGAAAAAAACCCACTTTGGATGGATCGGCCCGTACCCAGTGTCATTAGCCCGTAACAAAACCAAAACATCGTCCCCATTTATCACAACCACATTGTGGGAGTACGCAATGTTTGGGTGTACGGACATTTTGTTCCGGAGAATTGAACGGATAACTGATCGTAACATTTGTACGCGTAACAAATTCCGTCCACACTATCGGTACAAACTCCCGGCTCTGTCACGGTCACGGTATTCGGTCCGGCTAATTGTCACTAATCTGGACCCGCCTTTAGAGTTGATTTACCCAAACTAGAATAAGATTTAGTCTCGGCATAGGTCACTCTCTCGAATAAGTCACTTTTTTCATGTGAAAAAGTGATTTACTCGCGTGTACAGTCCTGGGGATTTAACTTGGCAACATTTTGGAGTAAGTTCGCGCAAGGCTTTTTGCGTGGAAAAGCGAAAGTAGCCCCAAACAGGTACTCAAAATCTTAGGCTAAGTAAATTTCGAGGACTGTAAAGAGTGACTTACCTATTTCGAATTCTGTAAAGAGTGGCTTATTTTGACTGTAGAGAGTGATTTGTTTTAAGTAGGTACTTTAAAGAGTGACTAATTTCGAGTACTGTAAAAAGTGAGTTAAGCATTTCGAGTAATGTAAAGAGTGACATAATTTCAAGGGCTGTAAAGAGTGACTTATTTTGAGGACTCTGGAAGATTGATGATTTATATTATCTGTCGCTGTTTATCAATTTGATAATAACGATCGTTTTGTTTGCTTTACCGAGTTTCAACCCCATTTGGGAATAATACGTGATTTTTATGTGTAAGTTTAATATTTTATTGCATGTATGTGTAACACTAATTTATTTAAATATTACTTAACTAGGAACTTATTTAGTTTTGACAATGATAATGACATATCACAACTAAAAAAATTGAAAAACTTAAACTGTTTTATCTCTGAATTCCTGACACGCCAACTAATATGAGTGTGTATTTTTACGTACAGTCAGCTGTAGATAAAAGTAACCCCCCGCCCATACAATGTTTCATTACCATGGGGTTACTTTTCTCTGCAGCTGTCCGTACTACTTATTCGATTACTTATTTTGCAATGTGTTTGGTTGTTTGTTTATATCACGAACCGTGACAGCTAGAGAGTTGAAATTTTCACAGATAATTTATTTCTGTTGGCGCTATAACAACAAATACTAAAATCAAAATTAATAATAATAATTAAGGGGGCATAGAAAAAACAGCACCACATCGTCCGCAAACGCTTGGCAGTGTACTCGTTAAATACTGTTTTAAACTTTCGTGATATTCACACATATTTATGTTTACGCGGGACTTAATCACGGTATTTTTTAATTACCTCTCGACTTTTTAATTAGCTCCGCTTCAGTCAACTCGTGACCACGGTCGCTGTAACGCGGCCGAAACGTCGAGAGATAATTAAAAAATACCGTGATTAAGTCCCGCGTAAACATAAATAGTGTACTCGTTCCCCGGACAGTAAGTTTAGCAGCGAATATAGGATCAAGTTCCAGAAGGTAGGACCTCCTATGGAGCCCTGAACACAGCCCTTATACCTTGTGCAGTTTGATCCCGCGTAGTTCACCGATACACTCCTGTCCGTCAGGTACGAGCACACCGACAAGTAGTTGTTGTTGTTAATGTAATATTGTTTGGTTTGTGTCATTAACAGATTTGGTGCATTATTGGCTCAGAATCTGGAACCGAATGCAGGAAAAGGCGCATTTGATCCCCGAAAATATTTGGTCGAATGCACGCTAGAAACAGTATGCCGTAAGTAACTTATTTTTCTTATTCATTATTGATCACTATACTCTTGCAGTTTAGGTACTACACTAAATGTAAAATAACTGTAGTTGTCAGATTTGACCGGTTAACGCACGGATCAGAATAAAGAAGGTTGGATGGGCAATATGCGCAGGGCAGGCGCGTCACGGGTATGATTGGATAATCATACTTTAAGAACCACGCGTTCATACTTGTTTAGTCGCTTGTTGTTTGCATCGCAGTGCGAAACTGCTCTAAAATCCTTTGAAAATCCCCTATTTGTACGATTATTACGAGTAGGTTAAAGAGTCAGACGTCAAGTATCAGTATCAAGCATGGAGTAGTTTATTTTGATCGATAAGCATTTAAAAAACCTTCGTTTTATAGTATATTTTTCGAAGAAACTATTTCTAATTACGAGATTCTAAGTAAAAACAACAATGGGTTTGTCGTAGTAGCTAATTGTGTAGGGTACCTGAATGATTGTATAATGTGGGTAGACTCAAGTTAGTAAATAAATCAGTTGTTCT
>BHDV01065331.1:295794-335537 GCA_005406045.1 Adoxophyes honmai | reverse complement strand
CCCTCTTGGGAATACAGGCGTGAGAATATGTATGTATGTATGTACGATGTTACGCAACTCCCTTTTTCTGCTATGATCCGGCCCCGAAATAAGTTATGAAAATCTTACGCAGAATATTAAACTAATTGAACTGCAACTAGCAATTTTTAAGATACCATCGGCAGTTTTCTTTACGGCCGTTGAGCGAGGGCTACGCTCGGAACAGAAAGGGCACTAACTCAACTTTCGCATGAAAAAATCGCATAGAAGTGGGTCTATCGGCTTGGAAAGTAATTCTCCTATTTTTGCGTGGACATTCATTATAAAAACGTGTAAACTAATTGTAGAAAGTCTTGTCTAAAATGAAAAATACCCAAATCTCTATTTCCCTTTCACGGGTTATGCATTTCTTATGATCTAAGAACGCGCTCGGAATCACGATCGCTTTCAATTTGACAGGTCGAAACCAACCTCGATTTAAAATTGAAACAAGTGGTGTCGCGTAACGTCATGATATTTGCAACCCATGCTGAGGCTCATTTGAAGCCAATTGAACGGAGGATCGACCAAAAAATATTTTTGCGTAAGTAAAATGACAGTTGGGGATTGTTACACGAAAAGATTTTACCGAGACGCTCAGAATCTTTATAGCTTTCGACAGTTAAACAAAAACCCCACAGGAAAAGGATCTAATGAAAGAAAAAAAAGAGGCGAAGCCGCGGGCATCAACTAGTACGTCATAAAAGCGTCATACGTAGGTGCATTAATCGAGGTTAAACCAAAACAGGCAGAAGCAACGAATTACTTACGCACCGTGTGTTATTTACATAATTGTATGGCGTATAATGATGCACTGATTGCGATTCCCTTATCTTAATTGAAATTAATAACCACTGCCGCTTTAAATCCGAATGAGCGATATTGAATTAAATTGTTTCTTAAGGTTTTTTTTTTATGTTTGCTTCACTGATAGGCAAAGGTTCACTAGCCACTGTGTCCCCGTCTATTGTCTCCTGCCAATCCGTTTGAAATTCTTTTAATAACTAAAATGATAAAAAGTAAGTGACTTATCAATTATTTAAATCTCATGTTCAAACTAGAAATCGTTACATACTAAACAAATTTTTATGGACTGTGGACGGGTGTATAGAGAGGAAGGCTTAGACTTTTGACAGACGATGCTTGACCAAATTAGGGCTGTGTTTAGAAATGGTCAGGTATGGTCTGGGTTAGTATTTGAAACACTCGTAGGTACATCTAAGTCAATTGAAGCTTATCTCTCTTCTTTCAGTGCTCTAGTTCTATTCCACTCAGCTTCAAGACAGAAACAAAAGTAATCTTGTTAACAATAATACTGTCTCACGTTTTGCGTAAAGCAAATTGACGTGTTACACATACTCGTCGACAATGACAAATGGCGAGTGGTGAAATATGAACATTAAAATGTGACTATGTTTTTGAACTAGTTCCTATCAAAAAACCGCATAGTAAGTATAGTAATTTATCAATGTAAGATATTAGAGGTGCGTTTTTGAGTAAGTAATGCGAACTCCCAGCCGTTGCAGTTGATTTTATCAATATGACATTTCATAATAAACATTGAGATGACATCATTATCTAGAGCATTGGTTCTATTCTACCATTGTTGGATAACATAATCTATCTATGGTTTATTTTTTAATATCAGATGTCGGCAATAAACTTAGCAAGATTTTAAGTGGTGAATGGTTCTCACTATTTGTGGTATCTTCTGCCAACTCCTGTGGGAAGGAGACGTGACGGTATGTGTACGAATTGGTTCTACAATCAAGAAAATGAAATAATCGTCAAAGAAATAAATAATAATTCATTTTTAAAACATATCGTAGTATTTTGAAGTTGAATCTTTAGCATTAATTTTGGAAATCGTTTCATACTTGCAACTGTAAGTAATATTTATTACTATAAAGCATGTTCTCAAACAAATTGAGACCAATCCCACAGAAAAGTTCAATAATAACAGCCGAAGCAGGAAAAAAATCGATATCCGATTTCGAGTTGGCTTACGCACGTCGCTGCCGATTGGAATCCCGTTCGCATCAACCGAGAGCAATCGATTTGATACCGATATCTATCGATAAGAAAATTCTTGCCGGTCAACTTTGACAGATGTTATGTAGTGCAGTGGTTGTTCAAAATTTAATCAAGAAGCTATGTTTAATCCTTGAGCCCACGATTATTAACTTTATAGGTAGATTAAAGAGTAAATTCTTATCAGCATATTCGTGACACGCGAATCTAAATAAAACATTTATTTATGCAAGTAGGTCGTAAAGGCTTTTGGACGTCTTTTGGTTTAATTGACCAGTGCTTTGGAAATTAAAAATCAACAATGGCGACTTTGTTTTTCTATTTTGAGTATCATGACGTGCCCTGGATCTAACGCTAAGTTATTTTATTATTTCCTTTTTACAAGATTGCCCAAAAAATACGAACATTGTTTTTCTGAAAGGATCCCCTGAGTTTGGAGACGACCTCAGCCCTCACATTTCTTTTGAAGCTGCTGAAGATGTCTAATTGATCGCCGTGATCTTGCCATAACCATAACACATGAAAATGTCTCTGAATCTTCCTTCCTGACCTGTCTAAAGTACATCTCTTCTTCTTAGTCGACGTCTTCATTGCTGAAGGTCGTGTCCAGTCTGAAATGCTGGTTAAAGTACATAAGACCCCTTAAAATGAGCAGGTCCTTACCTTCGAAGACAAGTCAGCTATGACCTCGTTCTTCTCATCGATCTGTCGCTCGCGCTCGAGCGCCCGCCGCGCGTGGGCAGCTATGGAGTCGCGCACGCGGGAGCCTTCAAGCGCGGCGTACGCTGCCACGGCGTCCGCGCAGGCCGCGGCCAGGGCGCCGCGTCGGAGCGTCTCGCCGTCGTCTCCGTCCAATGAGGAGATGGACAGGTCGGAGTGGAGGCCTGGGGAGACATATATGGACGTTAGTGATTGCCAAGGGTGTTGTGTTCTTAGGTTAGGTTTATGTTGCTGTTGAACTATTGTTAGAATTGCTACAACAGCTGAAGGCAAGGCTGGGAGGGCCTCACGGCTCTTGCAGCTTCCATGTTACACTAGTGGAGCTAAAACAGCTGGCTGGGAGACTGGGAGAATCTCATGGCATGTTACACTAGTTGTCAAGTACCAACTTATAATAGAAGTTAGCAAACAAAGATAAGATTGGCAAAACATATCAAAGTTCAACGAATAGTGTTTATGATTGATAATGTAGGTGATCAATACTGTCGATCAATAATACGATGTAGCAGCAAATGCGACGTTGGCGCTTAACACGATATAATCCCATGTTAATTAGCCTCTGAAAGACGATAGTCGGTGAAATGCGATGGGATCGACGTCTCTTACATTTTGATAAAAGCCCGCTTTAGGCATGTCTAATTTTGTACAGTGTGATTTAAAACAGTTTACAGTTTCACCGCTGACCAAACAAATGTAATGGATGAAAGAGTCTAGACTAGTCTACTGTTTACGCAAATTCTTGCAGTCAAAATGACCTCTGTAGTGCAAGACTCGACATTACTTTTACAGGTATCTACAAAATGTGATCCTTAAACCACATTAACAATTACCTATCCACAGATTTCGAAGTGGTGAAGGTGGAGGTGATGACACCTCCACCTCCAGCCCAAACACTCAGCCCTCACAATATTCGCGTGTTCTTTCGCCATGATGCCATAAACATGGGAATGGTGCCAGCAGAACAATTAACATAGCCACTGACTGCAGATGAGGTTGTGGTCGCGTTAATACAACTGCTAATTATCTGGTCAGGATTGAAGTCATCGATCGGAGGTTGAGGTCAATGGAAGGCTAGAATTGGGTGGTAACAGCGGATGCCAAACTTCGTCCCGTAAAATAACAGTATTCAACAACACCAAAATCAAATTGGATATGGTTTGCGAAGAGTTTTGATTTATTTATCTAAGTTTGGACCGTCGGATAGCTCAGTGGTTAGAGAACCTGACTATGAAGCATGAAGCTTGTCGCCCGGGTTCGAATCCCGGTCGAGGCGAACTTTTGTATTTGTTTGATGAATTCGAGTATATTTAACCGTGGTCTAACCCTCGACTTTTATTTTCAGTGTTAGTAAAGGATCTTGATCTTCCTTCTTTCAAGGTAATAATCTTCCTTGCGCTTGAGCAAGTTTTAAATACACTACATTTACTTTTTCAGGAAACTAGAATTAGGTACCTACTCACGAACTATCAACACGAGGCTATACTCTGTTTCTTTTAAGATTTGAATTTTCAACGGAATAAAAATATTTTTTCTCTTGAACCCAAAGGTAAAACTAGATATGATTAGTGCAATAACACTTATTACTGTTTGGTATAATGATTTCAATACAACCAGTATCAGTATTTGTGGTGATGTCTTGTGTTCACTGAAAAATGTGTGAGGTTTTGACAGTTAAGATTCAAATCTTAAATGAAACGGAGTATAGTTAATCATTTTCTACTCGTAACGAATAGCAAAAAGTTTATGAATGAGTCTTCTGTCGGGGTTAAAGAAAAACAAACGGACCAACCAAAACGGGGCACAGATTATAACAGCTCTGTAACAATGGGTCGTAAAGCTGCCCATACACGATCGCAGCCATTATTCGGCCTTCCATGCATTGCCCAATACTCATGGGATGTGAGCTTGTGGGAAAATTATAACTGAGGGCTTGAGTTTGCGGTTGTATTGTACATTAGTTGTTCTGTTTTGGAATTGCGATGGATATTTCCGCAGCATTATCATTCACAGTGACCGTATTAGCTGATGGTGGTGGAAACGATTTGTACGGAGATTTCTAACAGTGTAACAGTGCCGACTGTAGCTTGCTATTAGGAGTCCCATTTGCTCATATCTTCCTTACTTCATCATGCATGCCTGTTTCCAAATCCAAAACTATGGCTATTTCTCGTTTTGTGGCCACTTTATATCATGTGGTACAGGATTTAGTACATATAACACCTCTCCATTTTCTCCTTGGACGTCGTAAGCAACTAAGGAAAAAAGTTTAAGTATGCTTTAGGCGACAGGCTAGCAAACAGTTACTATTATCTTCTATCTATCTTTAAAGTTAGAACTAAGCTAAATCCGGGTCTTCTTTATGGTAAAAAACACAAGGCGTGTGGCAACACTAGCGTCTTTAAGTCAATGTGGCGTGGGCCATGTGGCTATGTTCTAAATCGCGCTGATGAAGTTTCGTTAGTTGGATGCATATGCAAATTCCAACGCTCTCTTGGGAATTTGGTCCCAACGCATGCCTGGAGAGAGATCTCTCTATGACGTCACAACTACCCTCAATGACCTCACTTGACCCTACGTCACGTATCCTGGTACGGTTATACGATGCGGTCTGAAAGAGGTTGCGCAAGCGTCGGAGTGCCCTTGCGGTTGGCGTTCGGTTTCATCTCGGAGGATGTGCGTGTGAGGTTACGACGATGCCACAATGTTATTCGGCAAGGAGCGAGCGGAAAGTAACGGAGGGTTCCGAAACATCGTGGAATTTTTCGATGTAACTAAGATGTAACTGTATTTTGGCGGTTATGTCTCTCTTTATCACTCACTCTTTGACATGCTCTCTCTCTCTAAATCAGCTTTAACTCTCACCTTCGCACTCTCATTCAGACTCTTAGTCTTTTACATGTTCTGTGTCTAACTCTCATGCTATGGATATCCTCTTTCTCTTTCTCTCTATCTCTCCCTCTGATTCTCTCTTTATGTGTGTATGTGTCATGTAGCTCTAGAACGGCCAGATTTTAATGCTGTTTATCGAAAGCCCGTTTCCTTGTCTTAGTTCTTGATTAGGTTTGTCAAAATGTAACATGGCAAACCTCCATGCTGCATAACTGGCCGCTCACAAAAGGAATAAATTCTAAATTCTAAATTCCCGATTGGCTTTTGTTTTTTCTCGGACACTGATATCGATTTGGCTAGGCGAATGCCGCTTTTTGGACATTTTTCATCTTAAATTGTTTAATAAAACAATACTTTTATTTAGTTTGTGCTTAAAAAGGGCTGCCACTTATGCAGGTACTGTATTATATTATTGTGAATAGCGTAATTTCCTTTTCTCTTTGTAAATATTGTGTAAAACCTAATCCAAGTCTCGTTTAGTTTAACGTTCACTGGCCTAGGCTTTCTAACGAGACTTGGATCGGTAGTGCAACAAACTGGTGACACGGATCGTTGTTTCCAGCCCTTCCTTTCCTGCTTCGTTTCCTTTATTTCTTCCGTCGCCCTACTGCCTCGGAACAGACCGGCGCTGAATAGTGAAGCCTGAGGGAGCTCCGAGGCGGCACGAATCCTCTGCCTTGTCAACCATCCTTTCTCGAAACCTGACCCATCCTAAGGCCAGTTGTGTTTATATTTTTAATTAATACCTAAGAGCAGTACTGATTTTGATAACTTTTTGTATATATTCCTTTACATTGTATTATAGTCTTTTAAAACCCACTCCCAGTTTCATTTTTCTTCCTGTCTACCCGCTAGCCGGTGACAAAAAATTAAAAATTGCTTCTGATTTTTAAACTAAAATGGTGTGTTTTTCACCGGTAATAGCAGCCAACATCTCTAATCTGCACTGACACATTCATCATGCTTTATTTTCCGATTTTCATTGATCGAAAGTCATCGATTTCCGTTAAATAAGGTACCTGGGTCGAATATGGCCACGTTAAGGTTTGACACTAAATATAAAGCACTTGTATCATACTGGAAGTGACGAATCCCTATTTAATCGATAATGTGTTTATTTAGGTAATATATGGCAGGCACAAAAATATCTAGAATATAATAGGTCAGGGTTGGGAATTAATTTTTTGAAAGTTGGGAAAATGGCCATATTTCCGACAGTGTATGTGAATATGGCCAGGTGATGGGCCATATTAACCGTATGAATTGATCTTAAAAGTAATTTCTATACGTAAGGGGTAAGTCCTTTGTACACATACATAACCCCACGCTTGTATTCCTAAACGGGTTAGACAGATCACAGAAAACTTTACATAGACTAATCTATGACTATTAAGACCTTTTGGGGCCACTTTCAAGTTTGGGCGTAAGGCTGGATATAAATGGTACATTACTAACAGGTTGCTAGCCCATCGACTACAATATAGCTTAACCCATTTCCTCAGTAGCCTCTTGTGATATTCACAGGCGAAATGGAGAGGTGTAATTCTAAACCTCAGACCACACGTGACTTATTGCGATACATTAAAGTAATTAATTACATAAAATGGACAAAAAGAACAAAAAACATTTTTTTTACTAGTAATTAGTAACCTAGTTCCTCAGGTCTATTTTGATATGCATTGTGGAGTTATACAATATTCTGTAAGGAGAAAGAAAGAAATAAAAATGAGAAATACTGAAAACAAATATCTATATGATTAATATGGCCAGCTGCTGCCGAAACGAAAAAACCAATAAGATTAATATGGCCACAAAGTGGCCATATTTGCAGTTGTACCCACATTTTACTTAAAAGTTAAAAAACAAAAATATACAAAAGTAAGCTTGAAAAAAAAACATACCCATATAATTTGCGATTAGTAATGACAAAAATAGACTACATAGATTTAGCTAAAAGTCAACAGAAACCAAAAAAACATTAAAACTTATGTGTGAATATTTGCATCCGTGACGCGTGGTTTCTATCAACTGCCATTGCAGAAACATCGTTGCCGCAGGGAAGATGGTGGCGACACCTGAGCATTACTTACACTTAGACGTAACAATGCATATAAACAAAGTTGTAGATTTCTCTATAGTTATGGCTGTGTAGGGGTGTGGCCATATTTTTCGGCTGGCCATATTCGACCCAGGTACCTTATGATACATGCACCTACAATAATAGATATTGAGTGTAACAAAACAAACAGAAGACGCCATTTACGATTTACACGCGTTATCATTGACGCAATATCGAGACACTTTCTCGTTGCCATCACTTTCGCGATGATGGCTGCTGATCGGTCACAGCTCTCTACACGGTCCATCAAACCATCACATCCTGTCAAATCACCATGATGGTGGAAGAAGTCAGTTACGTGGGAAGTCTTAACTAGTCTAAACTAGATTCTTTAGAGGATACCGAACTTCTGTTTCCAGTGCAAACACTCTGACTGTCACAGGCAGACAGACCGCGTTCTTAAACCACTCCTCTTTATGCGTTGGGGGTTAAGAAGAAGAAAAAGATATACTCATCCGCCTTTGGGGTAACAATCTGTCTGGTTTTGTGCTACCTAACAACCACACCATGGAATTGGGCTAGCTTACTCTAGAAGATTGTGCATATGAAACAAATGACTACACACAATACAGCTGTATTTCGGAATGGGTTAGGCAGAGCACAAGTAACGTAACGTAGAAAACCATTACGATTCTCAGCCACTTTTAGGATATCTTTTAGGGTTTAAGTCAGATATTGACAGATAGATAGAGACAGGTAACAGACTTGTCGCCTAAAACAAACCTTAATTTTTTTTTTCTTTATGTAATAGACAGCAGATCGTCCGCTGTTGTCACCCTTACTGTTAGCTAATGAGTGCCATAAAATTTGCCACAAAATACTCAGTGTAGTAAAGTCTAACAACTTTTCCGCGTTTTACAAAATGCTGTCGTAACTGACACCTCACTCACCCCTCGCATCCCTAACCTATTAAATTCCTTGTGCTCAATTTAGTACAAATTGTCAAAACATGAACATTTTTTTGAGTGACATTAAGCTACAATTTTGGAGTCCATAATAGGGTCTTTGACAACAGTAAAAATAAACTATAATTTGTGGCCATCCTAACAGATTATAGGAAAATTAAACATATTTCACTTTCTTTTGTTCAAAATATTATGCATTTTTAGAGTATTTTGTTCTATTAATTTCTAATATTCGTTAATAATGTATCTGTGACTGAAACGCTTGCGATTGATTGATGACGTCACATACCTTGAAAGGTATTTGTGGTCAAAGTGGACATTGATAATTTGACATGACAATTTTGACAGCTTCTTTGTGTGGTGCCTTTTGTTTACTTGCATTTGACGTCAAACACCGTTTTTGGCGTGAGTTTGAGAATTTGAACTTTAATATTTATTTTCTTTGTTAATACAGACAAGAATCCGGAAATACTAATATATCGTGTTTATTACATAATGAAGAATTTATTAAAAATATATTTCAAAAATGTTCAAAAACCCTATTTTAAGTGGACCTCAGGAGTCTCAGTGATGTCTGACCCACCGTAGAATAATGTTTGATGAAGGAAACAGGTTGAGATATTGCACGTCACTTGATCAGACTATACTTAAGTACTAAACTGACTAAAGTTAGGTTTCTTTAAGTAATCATTCACAATGGCGCTGCAGCATCTTATTGACCCAAATCGCACTGCCAAAATCACGACATTGTTAACGATGATTGCCGATGATCGTCGCTCGCATCAATCAAATTGTCCTGTCATTAGATCGCTGCACGATCAGATTTTGCATTTGAAATAGGGTTGCCATCTTTAAATTTGGTAGCTAAGACAAAAAGCGTGAAAATACCGGATTTTGGTGTTCAACAACCAGACCTTTGTCTTTTTTTTACTGGTTTACTGGTCAGTTTTAAATATCGGAATCTTAGAAACAATGTTTTTTGACATTACTGGTTTAAAGAGTTCTGAAAGTATTCACCTACAAGTAACAGATACAATTCATCAAAGAATATCTTTTAATGTTGTATGTGGGCATTCAAAAATAATTGGAAGTCATTTTTATAGAAATAATGATATTTACACATTTAATTTAAAAGCCCGGATAAAAACCCGGACGCCCTCTAAACTAGGACAAGTCGGGAAAAACCGAACGGGAGGCAACCTTATTTGAATGCAAGTTGCAACAGAGTGACGCAATGATAATGATGACGCTCTGCGGTCATCAGTGAGGCTGATTTAATGACGCGCCCAAACTCTTTCACCTATTTTTAGTCCTAAAACTACTGAAAGTGGCTACGGAACGTGTTATAATCATAATTAGACAAATTTATGCAATTTCTTTATATACTCTGCCTACTCCATTTGAGGCATCGAGTATAAAGGTTTGCATTTAAACTTGCTACACACTTTCAAAAATTTCGCACGATCACGTATTAAATGAAATACCAAAAACAGCAAGCTAAAGCAACCGAAAGTAGGCCGGCAGTCGTCATAAGCGAGCTATAAACTCCTTACGAAGAACGACCTCCTTCCTTTAATGGGGTGACTCACTCGAAAGCTTGGTCGATCGTTTACAGTCCCCGGAACCTAACTTGGCAATATTTTAAGTAATGGGGGCAAGTTCGCGCAACAACTTAAACTTACCCTCATCACTTGGAATCTTGTCTGCAAACCACTATACGTGTTCCTGATCTCTTTAGGCTGAAAAATTACAAATGTGGAATGTGATGAAGAAGGGAGAAGACTAATTAAGAATATGACGAGACAGGAAGAAATTTAGAACAAATAAAGAAACGTCAAGTTACACAAACAGATGTATTTGAAGTAACCACGGTTCACTTGAGGCAAAATTCTGGTTGGCCGTCTGTGTGACTAATAATTTTAACTTTACTAAGCTCTTTAAACTTTCCTTTATCAGTCCAACCAATGACCTCAATTACAAAGTTAACAAAATCAATATTTCAGAATGGGAATCTGTATTTCCAATTCGTAAACAAAGTAATATTGTTATGTTTATCAACACTATCGACGTTTCTCCCGTGCCAGCTGGAGTCGTCGCCGCATCGCATGCCGATTCCGCTTCCAAGACCATTCAGTTTCAACTCTAAATGTACCCGAGAACCCAACCAAATTTTCTGTAAACCGTCCACGTAGCAGTTATTTACATATTTCTGGGTTTGTGTTTGGGTAGACTCAGTAATTCTGGTAGGTACAAAGGATATATGCCATACATTTTTAGAAGTAAAGTTAAATGCTACAAGACATTAGGATTTCTCAGAACATCCTCCTTTTTTTAACTTAGTTAAAAGATCCATAGATGTTTGAGTTTGAGTGGTATACATTGGGAGTTTAACCATTTGTACTCGTATGTTACCTATATTGTAGTACAAAACACCCAAAAACTAGCAATTCAAGAACAACTTTAAAGTACCTACTTAGTTACAATGTGAAGATTTCCCTTAGAGGATCTCTTCCTGCCTGCGAGCGATTGACAAAACATGTAAAATGACACTAACTTCAACTATAACTTTTTGTTATTAACTCCCATCGCAAAAAGTATCTATCTATTTGTCCGTCCCGTCCCGTCGTAGCTCGTATCTACCTATTTGTCCGTGCTATCGTAGCTCTCAAACTAGACTGCTGTGAGTGACTTTTACATGTACCTAAGCGGGAAACGAAAAATGTTCCTTTTTCAGAACACTCAAAACAAAATCCTATCGAATGACAGTTCGACGACTGCCAATTGTTTCCGCAAAGAACTAGATTAGACTATCGTGTCGGTCCGCAGTATATCTCACCAGCAATGTAGGAAGCAAAGGTCGCGGCGGATCGCGTCATAACACCAGTTTAGCTTCGGTTAGCGGTGCCCTACAAACATCACGCGAGCAAAGCTGAACTGAACAGAATATCTGTTAACACGCATTTCCTATTTCAAAACTATTGTATTATTAAAGACTTGAACTTAAGATTCAGACGTAACTGACCGCGGAAGCGGCGCGGTGGCACGGTATCGGTTGAAATATGGTAAATTAAACAAAGGACCGCGCACTTCGCACCGGCAGTGAAATACTCGTAAGCTTTTCGTTCGTACCATCACGCCACCGCGTCGCAGAACCCGATTCCGCTGTCAGTGCATCTGTAGCTAAGTGTGTGCCTTTGTCTTTATACAAAATTTCATTGAGACCCAGTGTTTCCAGACAGCTTTCAAAACGACCAACAGGCCAGCAATATACATACTACCCTATTTAACTAACCCTACAGTACATACCTAATCATATCAAGTAAATTCGATCGTTATTCGCCTACTGTAAATGTGTCTATTAGGACTGCAAAAGCGACGTAAGCTTATTTCTGAATGCCACGAAGGAGTCGCCTTGATGGTATTTATTCAATGTTACCTGATTTTTACGAAAACTCGAACCAAAACTGTTTATTGTTATTGACATAAAGAACTACGCATGATGGAAAAAGTTTGAACGTTAAGTCGAAAGTTTAAAGGTTGTTAACAATCCTTTAAGAAACGCATAAGTTCCGAAGTTTGTTTGTAATCAAAACAAAACTTGCAAGTTAAATTCGATCCACTTCCAGATTACGTAAATCCAATGACGTTTGAAAAGTCTAGTTGGAACACATTGTCTGGAATAGTAACAAAATTTTATGAGATTTTACTGGGTTTGAAGTATTTTCTTAATCAATGCATTTTTACAGCTATGTTTTTGAAGAAAAAATGTATTGATAGGCGTTAAACAAATACCACTAAGCCTAACAGTGCAAAGAGAAACGTACTTGAAGCTCCTAACAATGGACCAACTGTACAAACTGACAGGTACGTCATAGCAGCTGTTGTCGATATGAACTATGGTATGAAAATGCAACCCAAAGTGATAAATACAGTAATACAAGTATGTGAAAAGAATTCAAGAACCAGTAATATTTTCTTGTTAAAATATGATATCTACAAAACTGTGCTAAGAGCTATTGCTACAACAGCATCCAAATACGTTGAAATTTTTGTTTTTATTCTTTTTTTTTTTAATTTCCCTGGTCGCTCTGAAAATTAGTGTTGCGGCTTGCCGCATCATTATGTTGATTGTTGTCCTTTTGGCGCTACTTGGCACCGAATAATACCTATTTCATTTAAATGTCTTTATTTATTTCACTTTTTGAGAGTTACAGGAAAAACCGACACTTAACGATTTAACACATAACAACCTCCTTTTGCATCGGGAATTAAAAACATACCCAATAGCTCTTTAGCATCCAATTACCCAACTGATTCCTGACCCATCATCACCTATTTAGGGCAAACATCATAATAAAATGGCACTACTCAACAAAGGATTCTTTATTTCGTTATGACAAGTATGACAACAGTGGGTCAAACATCAATTTGTTCGGCTCGTATCGTCACTCATACTAACGAAGTGCGCAACGACCAGTTAATAATGGTACTAACTAAAGTAATTACTTATGACCAACTGTGTAACCGTAACCGATAGGGACGCTCCGACCCATACCACGCAACCAGACAATTACAAAATCAACGCTATCCAACGCACGTAATGTAGTTAACGTGTCAAAAGTGTAACTGTCAATAGCGTGATGGACTGCTAACGGAGCTGCGCCCCAAATTTATTAATTGAGGTCGGCTTTCAATTTCTTTGATAGGTGAAGTAGAAAACGAATGAGGTGTCGATCTAAATATCGATGAGGTGGAGAAAAACGCTGACAATTGCCGATCGTGTAGGCATTGTGTGTTCAAATTGGTCTTGGTAAACGTTGATGATAGGACAAAATGATATAAGAGATGGCAAAGCGATCTAGTTAGAGGCAAGGCAACACACTATAAAAAACTTAGTAATAAGAATGGTTTTCCATACATAATGTTCTATGTTATGGGATAACTGCTTAGACAAGTGAACAAACGTAAGCTAATGCCAGCGTCGTTGAACAAGAAACTACCGTGAGAATTTCTAGTCATGAAAAATTTGGAAATAGAAAATGGAGTCTAAGTCGACATGTTTTGGTGTAGTCCGTAGCCCTTTTGTTTTATTCTTTGAACCATCATGTCTTTTTAGATGTTCCAAATTTGGAATGCAAAATTACAGTACAGCGTTTTGATCTATTTTTACAATGTAAATATTGTTATGCTACCGCATGTTTCAGGTTTCTTCATTTAGGCCATTTGCTTATTGCCTCTGAACCACAACAAATATGAACATTATGATATGCAACAGTTATATTAATACCTTTTACTAGAACAGCGTATCACTAAGGACCTAGTCTTACCTGAATCATCATCATGCCCAGTGTTCAGCTGCAACGCCAGCGTCCGCAGCTGCTTGTAGACCTGGACAGCTTCGTTCCTCAGCCATCCCTCGTCTTCCTCTGGCTCCGTCTCCATCTCAGCATGGAGAGACCTGGCGGGGTCAGCCACGTCAGTCGCCTCGGGGCTGCCGATGCGTTCAGCCAGGGTGTCGTGAGATCTTTGGAGACGCTCCAACTCTTTGAGGGTGTTTTGGTAGAGGTGTTCCTGGGGAAGTACAATCTGTGAGCTGTTGTTCTGAAGCTGTTATAGGACGTTGATTTACGGACGATAAATCTATTGGACTGTTTCTGTTTACCTTCCTATAGGTAGGAATATAACATAACGCCTGTACATTAACTCGGAGCCTTACTTATTACTTTTTTGTGAAACTACTTAAGTATGGCTTTGTCTATAGGCCCTTCTAAACGGGCAATATTTTTCTGCAACTTGTGGCCGGCAACTATTGCTATCTTGCTCTTACTTCATACACTAAAGCAAGATGCACATACTAGTTCCCCGGCCACAAATTGCAGTAAAATGTTGCCCGTTTAGAAGGGCCTATAGACAAAGCCATACTTAAGTAGTTCACATTACGCGCCACTTAAGTAAACTAGTCAACCTAAGTTAAAAAAAAAAAAAGATATATTTAGTAGTGACTGGGTGTTAATCTGTGGCCTAAAGCATGCCTCAATCTATTTCCTTAGTCGCCTCTTACGACATTGAATTTTGCTTTTAACTTTGCGAAGAGAGCGGTAAACAGCCGTCGCGGCTCCTGAATGAAGGGCTACGGAATACCCCGAAATATGTGCTATCTGTACTCATTATTAGTGAGTCTCACGGTCCTTGAATTTTCATAAAATTACATCAAGGTTAAATTATATTCTCGATTGGTTGAATCGACCCTTAACCTATTTTCTTTGTGCTTCTAATTGTACGTCGATTTAACATAACCTCAAACGAAGATTTCAAATGAAATCAGCGTCAAAATACATCAGCCAAATCACGATCCGAATTTTCTCGAGTCTGCAATGAAGAACTAAGATAAAAAAACCGGTCAAGGCAACAGAGTTACAGTTGGCAACCGATCTGATAAAACTGCATCACGAAGTACTTATGATTTGTTACTGGGAGACAGTAATGTGATTTTCGCAGCCAAATTATATGATTTGATAGACTGTTAACCAAGGAATGCATTCAGGAAGTGTTTCTAATCGTATTCTAGCTAATGCCAGTGGCCTCGACTGTAGATGTTTTGTTTTGTTTAAAAATCCTCTCCTAGTTATGAAAACAGAACACAAAAGAATTAGCAACATCAGTAAAGCTATGGTTAAGAAAAATATCGACGTTTCAATATGTGATAAGATAGATGTGGATCACAACTTATGTGTCGTATATTTACTGGGTTAAGTTTGTAGGGAAGATTTCTGAATTCGTCGAACCAGAAGTCATAGTATTTAGGTGAATTTTGAGGCCACTCTTTCCACCAATGCAATTCTTGGAGCAAATGGCAATTCAAAATCTATAAACGTTACATTAAAAACTAAAAAAAATATGTCCTCTCATGTTCTCTGCCTACCACATATGGGAATACTGGCGTGATTTTTATGCAGCCATGTTGTTTATGTCGTAAATAGAATCTACGTATCAAGTTTTTAAGTCTCGCAACTTATGTATCATTCATTTATCGGCATCCAAACATTTTTAAATGAAGGCCATTCACTGCAAAACATACAGCCCAGTCTGTGTAAGACAAGAAACATTACCGATACTGAATTTCGTAATACTTTGAGGCAAATCAACAGTATCTTATCATCTGCATCAACAGCTGACAGCTAGAATTCGCTGTCGGCCGCGATCAGATCATCAAGATAAACCAACGTAGGTAATCAGATCACTCGCTTACAAGAACGTAATACAATCGTTCATACAGCTTCGTATTTACATGGAAATTAGATGGTTGATATGACTTGTTACACGGTTTCCTTTTCATATGATCTTAAACTTGCTAAGACAGAACAGACATAAATAACGTGGATACATTCGCGTCTTTGTATCGAGATGAGCTCGATATGTTTCGGGCCAATTTGTGACTAACAACGCAGCAAAGCGCTACTGCGGCAGCGGGTAGCCAGACACAGCACGCCACCGCTCTTTCTGCTCGATGTCGCGATGTTTTCTGATAGAAACATATCGAACTAATCTCAATACAATGACGTGACAATACACAACTCTGATAGCGAATCGCCTAATGCGGGGTAAGACTCCAGTAGAAAGATCTCTATCCAGGCAGAGGTTATGGCTGGGAACCGAAGAGTCAACAGAGAGAAAATTACAAATTGTATTTATGAAACTTCGAAACTTCATTGGCGCGATGTCGAACACTTTGACAGTTGGTGACGTTCGTGGAAGAAGTTCTACTACTGGACGATAGGTGGCGCTAGGCTAGGGTCGCTTCGTTTTACTATTTCACTGAGGTGATATATGTTAACCTGTCTCAAGCCTACCTGTTCTTTCAGCTGTCTCTCCAACGCGGCGATCCTGTCGTTGGCTTCCTCCAGCTGCTGGGCTAGGTTCTCCTTATCCTGGAGGGACCCCGTCAGCCTTCGCTCCAGGTCTGCCTTCTTGTCGCTCACGAGGGCCAGCTCTGCTTTGAGGGACGATAAGCTGTGTACATGGTCCTGTTGGAAAAGGTTCAAAGGTTAGCTTTTTCATTTGTTTACTGTTGTAAAATATGTATAGGCTGGAAGAGACCTATGTAAGATAATCCAGAGGGGTATATTCTCCTAAGGCTCAAGTTACATTGTGATAAGTGGTATTGTTATATTGAGAATATTTCAAGTGTCTACTTGTTTCCTTTCGACCCCAAAAACACCAAAAACATTATGATTGCTGTACCTACGGAAGATTTTATTTAAAGTTTGTGTTGTCATAGCAGCAATAGAAATACATAATCTATGAAAATTTAAATAATCGAGCTAGCACGGTTCGTTAGATACAGCCCCCTGGTGACGTAGGGATGGATGGACGGACGGACAGACAGCGAAGTCTCAGTAAAGGGTCCCGTTTTCGCCCTTTGGAAATGGAATCACAAAAACATCACTCAGGAAGATAATATTTTCAGCAGTTACAAATTGAGTTTGTTACCTGTAGACTGGTTTTCCTCATGGAGCACTGGTCTTTCAGGCCTTCTAGCTGAGCCATCAGCTGTGCTTCTGTCGCCGACGACTCCTTGAGCTGTGCCGTCAGTCGCGAGTTCTGAGCCGTCAGCTCTGCTATCAGACTGGCTTTCTCTTCATCGCGCTGTTGGAGAAAAAAAATCATTAATGCTATGTTTTATAACTATAATCAACCTCAAACAACGGGTTACCGGTGTCGGGTATAGAATAACATCTATACATTTCAAGTGTCGTAAGAAGCGACTGGGGAACTGTCGCTATTGACTAAACAGTTATGCTAGAAGTTTCCACCGCAGACCCACCATACCCCTGGCAATACCCCTGGGGGTAGGGTGGGACTGAACCATACCACCATAGTGCTGTCTACGAAGCATGGAACAGTAATGGTTTTGACTATGTGGTAGCGTTTCGTGTACTATCGAACCAACTGATTCCTGATAGGATCTATGGTGGGTCAGGAATCAATTGGTTCGATGGTACCTTGCCTACTTCATTTGAGAAAACAGACGTGATGTGTGTGTGCAAAGAAAGTGTAAAATTTTAAAACCACCAAAGCCAAGGTTTTATACTACAGTTTATTAAGTGCAGCCGTAATGGACCAAGAAGTTACTGTAGTTACAGTCGAACCAATTTATTCCTGACCCACCTGAGAACGTTGCCACAGTAATAAAAGATTTCCTTTTTAGAGCAGTGCAATGTCACTATGACGTTCACTCTAAATAGGTCCTACGGTGGGTCAGGAATCCGTAGGATCGATGACACAGTCCCGAAATCGCAAAACATTTTCGTAGTACCTACTCTTGATTATATTGATTGTTTAATAAGAAAGATTAAGGAAGTACATAATGTAATAACTATGAAAATGGATTTACATTCACGACAATGTCAAGGCATAGATAAAATAATACTGGATCACAGTCAAGGCGAACTAAAAAAAGATTCACGGCAACGCATTAATGTCGCTAATATCGATCTTATGCAAATTAATGATTCTATTAAAGCAGCCGAGCTGGCTGACAGTTTTTATAAACCTGCCGTTTTAATATTAGAACTAGAATAAGTTTCTTTCATATTGGAACCGAAATGGGGCACTCATTACATTAACATGTGATGATATTTGGTAAACATGTATGTACCATTCTTCCCATATGATTCCTATAATAATCGGTTGCTTATGTCTTAAGACGAAAAGTTACACAGTAAAACCACGGCTATTTCCCGTGTTGTAGCTACTCTTAGTATGATTTGTGGTTAAGTTCAAAGCATACATGAATCTATTGAATTTAATTAACAAAACCTCGATGAAAGCCGTGACCTCTGATCAAAACCTCTACCGTTACCGAAGTTCTAATCGGAGGTGTGATATCAATAAGTTACCCTACTACCAGTAGGCATACATCACACGTTCAGGCGATGGTTTAAGATCGCACGGCTAAAGAAGATCGGGTAATCGGTGCATCGGGGGCTACGGGAAGTGAAGTGCGACTGATCTACCTCGTCGCCATCCACCCTCTTGCTCCTCGGATACCGAATAGACCTAAAATTTGATTACTTTGCTTACCCCTTCTACTTTTGCCGAGCGATCTTACCCATACAGCCCTTTTCACACTTCAAGGGCTATCAGAATTTCTAACGGCCCTTACAAAACTCTTTGCAAACATCTCAAAACTCCGAACCTTAAAATCTCTTTGATCTAAACATCAAGCGTGGTTAATCGTACTAATGGGTGTAACTAATTTCCTCGGCGCAGCCACGGCATTCTGGTCTCTATGTTTAGGTAATTGTGGTGGTTTTGCTGTGGATCGGATTTGCGAAAGAGTTTTTTAACAAGACGGCCTGGAGGACGTCGCGGGGCGTGACGGGTTGCGACACCAGTCGGTACAAGATGCAGACGACTAGCATAATGGGGAATAACATTGACAAATTTTTTGGATATACAATCACGCATATACATATAAACATCACTTTTCACATTCAAAAGCGAATTGGCAGAGCATACTAAACGAAACTAACGTAAAGGACTTAGTTCCCGACGTTGCACCGATAACCAATATTATCAGGCCTTATTCAAAGGTAGTAAAAGTGAAAAGTAGGGTTTCGATCATTGGGTAGGTACCTATGTCTATTCCACGTTTTGTATCCACGTAGCACAATTTGTAACTTTAAAATAGATGAAATGGGTATCATAGTGATAGCATTTGGATTTTATGATCGAAAAAGCGATTTATTATGCCACTTCATCCGTTTATCATCCCTGGTCTCCTCTCCCCATTGATAAACTAAATTTATACTCAAAATAGCTTCAAAACATAGAAAGTCATGTTTTTGTCGTGTTTGTAAAGACACCCTTATGATGCAACTATAGTGCAGTCAGCACCAATATCCGATACGACTCTCGCATTAGGAGCACTAGGCATGTCTCTTTTTTTTTCACACTCCGCCGTGGCAGCTATTAATGCTGGTGACTGTATGTCTCTCTTCGCTTATAGCTTAGAACACCTCAGGTTGGTGCCGGTGGCTGCCCCGCTTCTAATTATTAAGGATGTACCAGACGGAAAACAAATACATTGACATCCTCTGATGATTGCCACTTGCCAAGGACAGGATGGCAATTGGACAGGTACCTATTGTGTGGTTGTTAGTAGTCGTCGTCGTAGTATTGTGATGGTAATTTCAATTAGCAATTACTTTATTTTCAAAAATAATGTGCAATTACATTTGTATGTAATGTATGTAATGTATGTAGGTACTGCTGCTAAACGTGGCACTGGATTTTCGAATTCATGTACTCTGCCTACCCCTCTTGGGAATACAGGCGTGAGAATATGTATGTATGTATGTACCTAACTCTTTATTCTACAAAAAAATGAAGAAATATCAACTACAGAACAATACAAAAGTACAAAGGCGAACATATCCCTTAAGGGATTGCTTGCTGCTGATCTTCGAGCGATTGCGACACACGAAGAAAGTTGAAAAAAAAAAACACTTTGACCACTATATCCTATTTCTGAAATCACCCTAAAACACAGGACACAAATTGACGTAAAACAATGCTATAATGACGTAAGGCCGTCGCGCGTCAACTCCCAAAAGCCTAATGAAACTTATGAAACATCCATTAAAATAGAAAACCTAATCATAGGCAACATTGGCCGTGAAGCGTTGGGACCATGTTCGTGGAATTGCGCAATTTGAATTATGAGGTTTGCGTGCCCTTGACGAGTAGTCCGTGCCTGTACGCAAACAATATGTCACCTTCAATGGAACATCTAACTACAGGGCGTAACAGACCCATATAAGTTGCTGGGGTATATAGTGTCCTGTAAGAAGTACGACAAACTGATGGGGCAAGGTGATCAGGTCAAGTACCAGATGTAAAAAAAATGGTTAAAGAAAAATGCGACCGTTTTGTGAGAGTTCTAAGGGGCAGCGCAGACGACAGACTTTTGAGCGATCGAGTCTGCGGAGCAATAAAAACTCTGAATGGAAACTGTCTGCGTGCCATTCAGAGATTTTATTGCTCCGCAGACTCAATCGCACAAAAGTCTGTCGTCTGCGCTGCCCCTAAGATCATTTCTAAATTGTGGTGCACCCGCAGTCAGTTTTTGAGTTGCGGGATTCGCATCTTTATTTTGCTACTATTGTTGTAATGATCCTGATGATGCGTTATCAGATGCACATAACAAAAACAACATAACTATATTTTAAAAGTATAGGTTACTTTTAAAATATAGTTTATGTAGTTATAAAGAAAAAATGCATAGCTGATAGCAAAAAGCGACAAATTGCTTAAGGTATACGACAGTAGATTAAAACATACGCGTCGTTTTGAATATTAAAGATAGGTTACTAACAAAACTTGTACATAAAGTCCCTGAGAATTACGGGGTTCTATTGCACGTTGTGTCCAGGGTCCAGAAGCAACATATGGCTCTCGAATGTTATTGCCCGTGTATAAATACAAGTGCAAGTCTGCATGACGCGGAACAGTAATGACACAAGCGTTCCAGCTTCTAGACACGGGGTCGCGACTGGTCGTGTCACGAATACCAAAACCCCGACACTAGGGGTCGTCACTGGCTGTTCTGTCAAGATTACCACAACCCCGCTTGCCTCGAAGCCCTGCGTCCACTTGTTCGGCTAATTAGCATTCGGGAAACCGATCGTAATCCCATTTGTAGCATTTGGAAGGATTTGTCGAAGCCAATTTCCGTAATCTGCCCGTTTAACACGTTTTGGGCAACGTGGAAGGAAAGAAAAAAGAAATTCGTGTCAGGTTAACGCTACAGTTGTACAATTTTTTTCGCTCGGCCAGAAATAAAATTTAGTAAAACTAATGTTCAGCTGCTAACATTAATATCTTACACGTCCTATCCCCTAGTAAGGGGCTGACCATAAAGTGTGTCACACTTCAGAGTGTGAGGGGTTTCAGTGACTAGAGCAAAATTCCTGTAAGTTTAACAGATAAAGGACTGGTAGACCCAAATGTTGTGTTAAGTATGGCCCTTAATACAGTCGCATCTGATATTTACACATTTTACACAGCCTTAATATGTCCCATATACTGCTGGTGACTATTCTTCACCCTTCTACACCCTTTACAAGCAGATATTTACATTGGAGGTCAATTTTTATCCGCACGTTAATGATATTTTAAACTCGAATTCGCCGAAAGCCACAGCGCTGGCCTTGGTCCACCTGATATTGTCCGAGGTTCAATGCTGTGCTAATCACATTCGAATCTTTTTGTGGTTAATGTAAGGGCCAAGGATACTGGTATTGTTTTAGTTTAGTGCTATTTGAAGCCTACTCGCTGAGCAAAAAATGCAGCTAAGGCCAAAATACGAGCGCTAGTTAACTAACTCAGTTATTACATCAGAAACTTACTAACGAATATAATAACCTTCTTTTGACAATGGAAACATTCGATCGCGTCCTTGAATTGATGTCGAAGAAGTGAAGATTTTAAACTTTCGACACTCTCCCTCATATCTCTCCCGGTCAGGAGTAGAAATATCGAAGAATAAAAAGATTAAGTCCGATAAATTATGAATTTGTTACTACCATTATAAAGTTACATGTTGGCATCAAAATAACATACGGATATGCAATATTTTTTAAGGAGAACATTTCAGAAGAATAACAGTATTCCAATATCCAGTAAGACGGTAGGTACTAAGACGAAATAAAGGCAAGGATAATATTCCAAAGTTAAAACCAAGCTAATTAAAGGCGTGAAAGACCTGTGAATTTCAAATAATCTTGAGTTAGACAATGATGCACCTTGCCATGATAAGCTAAGGCCAGGGAGGTTTCCGCAATTTAGGCACGCTGCCGGCTAGACCTGGTTAAAGGTCTGCTGATCACAGGTAAAGGGAGAAAGAGACAACAATATTTAAACGACTACACCATAATATGTTCGGGAGCGGACATCTATTGTTCTGTGCTAAGACTGGTTTCTCATCATGACTCACAATTTACAGTAAACTAGACGCCTTGATCGTTGAACTTAAATCCAATATAACCAGAACAAATCATAATCAACAAGCATGAAATATTACCAACACCGATGGACGTCTCGAAAAGTTACAAATCGACGAGTTTTCAAATCAATTGCGACATGACCCTTTGGTAGCCATTGTGTCAAATCAGCGTAGATAATGGACGGAATGCTTGCTTTTCCATGGTTCAAATGGAAAGAATAGCTTTACGTAAGTTTGTCTTATTTGAATATGTCGAATAGCGATAGCAATTTCAGGGTACTTATGGCCTCAATGGATGGGTAAAAACAACTTTTTGTGATGTGTTCCTGTGTGGTGCCGGGATGCTTTAGGCGATAGGTTAGCGGTTAGCTATCTGTCACTATATACCTCTTCCATTTGTTTTCAAACCTAAAGTTAGTAGACGTGGCTATGATCCGTGAGACAGTCATGGTTTGGTCTATGTCGCGTTTGGTGTGCTCTGCCTACCTCATGTGGGAGTGCAGGCATGATGTATGTATGTATTTATGTAGGAACATACCTGTTTGACAGAAGTGTCCCGCGACCCGATCTTGGTGGTGAGCTCCCGGATGTCATTCTGCAGCTCCAGGATCCTGGACTCGTACTCCCCCTGGGTGGTGTCCAGCCGGCGCCGGAGGAGGTGCTTCTCTTGCTCCAATTCCTGGAAGAAGAAGGGTCCGTCAGAACTGGATTTGGTGATAAAGTTAGTTTTCCTTAGCCAAAGACTGTTAGGGTGTTACAGTACCCGGCACCTAAGTTGGCCAGGTTTCGAGTAGTAAAGTGATGACTTTACCGCAGAAAAGGCGGTGCATGAAGTTATCCCCTACATGAAACCTTGTCAGGTAAGATTCCGGAGACTGTATGATTGTCACGTTGTAAATCTAGCAATTGCCACTTTATATAAATAAATTGTTCTTGAATATCGTTGACTAAGATTTTTCACAAATGTAAAAGAAGGTGGATTTAAGAACCAAATGAGTATGAAATTTAGTTTTGAAATAAGCTATTCTTTCCCGTTTTTTGCTTGCGAAAATTTGTTTTAATTAATCAGACATATTCACTAAATCCGATAAGATGGCATGTCACTTATTTAGACCCGATGGACATCTTACAACTATAAATTATATCGAATATTTTAACAAAGCAATTAATAATGTCCCTAGTTTTATTGCATGCCTTCCCGTGTGATTCCGGCATAAACAGCATTTCCACATGTCACAGACAAACAATAGGCGGGAAATGCACAAAGTAAAAAACTGTCGTTACTTCCCCTAGAGGCGGAAACTGTGTTTTTGTTCGCAGCTAATCCCAGTAATTTGATGAGCATTTGTTTTACGAGGAAGCCTCAAACTTCAAGGTTTGCGGATCTTCAATGAAGAAATTGACGAATATGACATGATGCTTGATGAAGCAGAAGAAATTCGTGAAGACGGACGAAAGTCTCATAACAGTCACAATGTCAATAATTAAATGTAAAAAATAACAATAGAAAAACAACAGGTTTGAGATACTAATTTTCTTGCAATTTATTATTTTGGGGATCCATACTTTCAAGAGCAGCGCCCTCGTGCAAACACCTAACGAAATATTAGGTGACTTTACGTAACATGAGTTTAATGCCGAAACAAAAGATTATCAATGAAACATCGACAGATACATCGATGCGGATATTATTGGAACTTGTTGACAAACTGAGTTTAGAGAATTGTCAACAAATAAACAAAAGCAACAGCCTTGACCTAGCTGAGAGACAGTGAGGCAGTTGCTTAGTAAATCTTATATAACACGACATTAAAGCAAAGCAACAGTTAGGGAGAAATGTACGCGTAATTTACTGTATACCTACTGCAATTAAGTTTGCAGTAGATTAGATCATTTATTACGTCCAGTCGCGAGCCCACAGTTATAAATTACTGTGCCACGGCAATTTTAAGACAAACTACCTCCAGATATCACACTAAAGCGGCTTTCTTTAAGAAAATACGCAATTTATTACTAAATAAAACGATAACAAACACGCATGTTAAAACTGCATGCGTTGGTTCTATTACAAACATAACAAGTTTGTTTACATATGTACGCACACAATCACCATAATTTTGAATAATGTACTCTGAATGCTTGCAAATTTCGAGCTGGCTGTATAAACAGATCTGTGCGTTTGAAACAAAAGAACGATACGTCATTGTCTATGTTTGCCGACCGTGCATTTGTGTAAACTGTAAACTATTTGGAAAAAGAACGCGTCGAAAGTAGATACTGGCTTTTGTTCGAATGTCTTCCTTATTTAAATTGTGCCGTTGCAATCGACTTCAATAAATTAAAAAAAAGAAAGCCGTAATTGTAACAGTTGTAAAACACAGAAGAAGACTTTTAAAAGTACGAAAACGTCGTCAAAAAATAAAAGTCACGTAATTACTTTATAATAATGCACGTCTCGAGAACGTAAGCAACAATGGTAAAAAAAACAATTAGAAAATAGAAAATTCTGAGAAATTTGTCTATGGTAACCTTCCGCGTATCATTGCAACGCTTGAGAGGCGCCCTACTTGCCATTCATCTTGCTACATTATCAACTTATGTGAACACGTGAACCATAGACACAGAGAGTAAACTAGGGCGTTTTCACAACCTCTGCCTTGTCTGTGGTACGTCACTTTTACCACGGACAATGAGCTTTTTTATTTTTAAATGTCAACTCTTCCGGTACGATGAACGATGAGGATGAGAAAACTGGGGATCGCTACACAATGCGATCTCTCTTGCGAAATTAAACTGTCTTGTTAAAATCATAACATTATTGTTATTAGAGAAGAGCAAGCTGACATTCAAATGAAACCATAATACGTTCACTTTAACAAGATCCTCTATTATTCGAAAGTGTCTATGGTAAAGTATCTCCGTAATTTAAACAAAAGTTAAGTCAATCACAGACAATTTTTTTTAAGTAGGAGAAACGCTTACGTTTGTATATTACAGAAGCTAATTTTATATTTAACACCTAATCACATTTTTTGTCCCCTGAACGGTGGTGTCAGGTTTAGACTTCCACCTTTCCATTTCTTCCATGGATATCAAGAGGCGACTAAGGAGGATAGGTCAAGGTATATTTTAAGCGACAGGCTAGCAACCTGTCACTATTATACCTGCCAACTTAAATCACAAAAAATATGCTAAAAGTGGCCTAGAAGTGGCGAAACGTGAAATAGTCATGGTTTTGTTTAAGCATTTCTTGTACTAGGGTTTCGTGTGTTCTGCCTACTTCTTTTGGGAACACAAGCATGATGTATGTATGATTGTTTCAACAAGACATGTATCAACAGAAGCAATTAATAGCAAAGACGTTGATTTGGTTAAGTGAAGGCTGGTTGCTAATTATGTCTTGCATTGCAACTATCTGTTCTAATAAATTATTCTGTTTCTCAGTGCCGATAAGCCAGTTACAGAATTCTTAGTTGTGTGTAGTAGCTGAGATTGTTCCTGATCTGTATGGAAAGTTGTTAGCAAACCGGTACAATCAACCAAATTAAATAACATTAATCCCGTGTTACCAACACTGCCGCTTTCCCACGTTTTTGTCCCCAGAAAGAAATGAAAACAATAGAAAAATAACTAATAACTTTTAGTTTCATTAAAGGAAAACACAATTACACAATTTGTGCTAGAGTTCGGCTCGCGAACTAATTAATAAAATACGTCACTTCTTTAGTCCATTTGTAATTAGTACAAGTGAAAAAAATGTGACTATTTTACGTTTACCCTTAATTTCGCAGTGTATGGTATGCCATAGAGTCTGGCTAACGTGACTCTGACCTGAGAAAACGCGGCAAATTTAAAAAATCTTTATATGGTATTACTAACTATAGTAGGAGAAAACTGTTTTGGTACTTGACAATTTTTTATAGGACTTGATTAGTTTTCAAACTAAATGATATAACTATCTATTTATACAGATGAATTTGAAGATGATTTTGATTATGACTCATGAATAAATGGATTTATTACTTTATAAATTTGTTTTAATACAAAATACATTAGGTGTATTAATTTATTATTGACTACTAAGTACTGTAGAGCTACGGGGGTTTAGTTAATAGGTAACTTTATAAATAAAAACTGTTCTTGAGAATATTCTGATTTATTTCGATAGTTTTCTATATACTGACAAATCTATTCTGTTTTTCTGAGTGACATCTTAATATTCTTCTTTTTAATGTATTCCAAATTTACATAATTATATAAAACCTATTCTACATCCCTCCTCCCTACAAATGGAGGGGGATCCTACTCTACCCTATAGCCCTACCTATCGACGGGCATGAACATTACACAGCCAGCCTTTACTAGAGGCTAATCACACACATCTCTATGATTTTAACTATAGAAAAACCGTCGCAAAAACAATAGTTATGAATGCAATCTAATCTGAAACAATTTTCAATACAATATTATTTAAGAAAATATTTAAAAAATGTACAATGTTGAAGTTTAAAAATCCTTATCTCGACTGCTATTCAAACTTATTTCTATCAAGTTTCTTGAGCGTGGCCTCGACCTTGAACACCAATCCAGTGTTCACCAGGCTGCCCTCATGCCAGTCTCCCAGCTGCCTCGATGCTCACCATGAACTTTGACACAGGAAAATAAAATTTTGTTTATACATAATCAACATGCTAATATGCAATGAGTATATACGTTTCAGATTTAAATTTCATTGTATAAATATATTTTCCTTTGAATGCAAACTGTTCTTGTTCAATTGGAGGCATGAGCAACAACCATAAATGCATAAAGGTTAACATATTTATTAATGAATAAAAATAAAATAAGGTTTAAATACCAATTTTGATTTCTCTTCCTCCTCTTCAGGATAATAGGCGTCTGCCTCTCATAATCACTGCCTGCATTCGCTGGAACCTCTGCTCCATAAAATCTTATCCATATCATCTTCTGCAAAACAAGGTGTAAAATGGATATAAATGAAGGTCCTCAACAATTTGACACATCCAAAACAGTGAACTCTTTTTTTGACCAATCACTAATATAACTAGACAAGAAATATTTTTTATCTTTGAGTACATCTTTCCGAAACTAAGCAAATAAATGATTATAACTCTAAATTGATGCAAAACATACCCGTTAGTGAAGATATTTATTTTAAGAATTAACATAGTCTGAGTTTCTATCAAAGATTTCTTCTCCAAATTTTAAGACTTCTTATTAGTGTTTCGACGGTCTTTTTAATATCGCAGAGTCCTTGAATATCTTCAAGATTTTCTATAAGCAAGAAATAGTATTATAATATAGTAAATACAACATCATTTAATAATCCATAGAGGATACATGCAAAAAAATATCAAGATTAAAGGTCATACTAACCTAAAAAATCTGAGATCGTAAGTAAACATTGTTCTTTTTCTTGGAAAACAATTTCTTTCTCCTCTTGTTTTTGTCTAAACTTACTAATCATCGTATTTAGCAATTTTCTCACGTTACTTTCCAATGTTTTACCCATAATAAAGCAATTTATTAAAATTAAATATAAATCGTAGCACAACACTGACACAACGTTTGACGTAATGAGACGTATCTTTGGCAGATTAATAATGTTGCCATATAGAACTTTTTAGAAAAATCCCAAGTCGCAGACTCGTTAGTTCTACTCTACATACCATGAGACTATCTTTTTCTAATTTTTTTTACAATTAGTTTTTGTAGGATGACAACGAGACAGTGAGGCTTGAAAGCTAGTTTTTTTTTAATTCTGCCAAATTAAGGGTTAACACTTTTAGAATATTTTTTAGGTTTTGATTTGTCTGGTATGACAGAATAGTCTATCGCCTAAAATATACCTTAACCTATTTCCTTAGTCGATTCCTATAACATACACGGAAAGGAGAGGTTTTATTCAAACCCGACACTACACGAGAATTTTTAGTCTTGTAAATAAGTAGTGACTTATGATGAGTGAATTTAGTGAAATTCGCGAGGAAATCAGTTTTTCATATGAAGCGAGCGGATAAGAATAACTTATATTCCAGGACATTTGTTCTCGTTTGGTTAAATCGACCACATGCAGCAGACTTAAATTAAAAATAATCCATCTTAAATTTCTTACTCTATCGAATAAAAAACGCATCAACCTCGCTCGCCTCGGACCATGAAATCGAATGCAGTTCCTTTGTATAGCATAGCTAAGTGACGTTTCTCGACCTCCATACTTACATTACCATCCCTAAATCGCACCAGACATTAAGCCACATAATAACAGGTTCAATTTTAAACTGTCATAAGTAACTAAACGACGCCAATTTACTTTTAACCTTATAGCAGTGCTGTCAAGGTAGACTTTTAAAGCGATAGACGTTATGATCGATTAGGATGCGCAAGAGTTTGTCACGATTGCGCTAACGCGGGGCCGGACTTGGGCGGTGTTAGTAATGTATCCGGTTTTTTTGTACCACATAGCGCATCTCCAAGGCCCGATCTATAGACCTAGATATAGACTATTTGTGCGATCGAGTCTGCGGCGTGCAAAAAGTCTGCATGGATTGTGCGAAAAAGGATGCATTCTGCGCCGGACTTTTTGCGCGTCGTGTGCGCTACTGCATATAATAGGTTAGAAAAGGCTTGGTAGAAAAGGATAGCACCGAATGGGGATACAGGTATGCAAGATAAAGAACATTTCCAATAAAACAACCTGTCACTATATTACTTCTTTTCCCTAACTTGGCACAAAAAAAAGCTAAAAATGTCTGAGAAGCGTGAAGTAGGGACTTCAGCTTTATCTACAGAGAGTTTAGTGTGATGTCCTACCCCGTTTGGAAAACCAGGCGAGATGTATGTATGTAAGTTATCAAATGAACAAGCTAATACAATCCGACCCTGTGCTCGCGCCGCTCACTGCATATTAGTGTCTAATGTCTAGCACAAATGGGCATCGGGGTATCCTGCACTTTCACTGCGTGCATGGCGACCTGACCTTACCTGTGTTACGGGTTGGATGAACAGGATAGCACTAAGTGACAGGATCTCAAGAATTTCTAGAAATTTTCACAAGCTAAAAACCAACCCAAACAACGAGAGCTCTTTGATCGGGGATCAAACGACCATTCACAGTCGACTTTTCTACCCACCAAAATATACAGCCGTTTAAAAGGAATTGTAAGATTTGTAGAGACTGATATACGTAACATAGGGTCGTAAACTGTCGTGTAATACAAGATCTACGAAGAAAGTCAATATCAATACGGGGTCGGATACAGGGTGAAATCAAATTGGTGATAGAAAATGTGTGTTTTTATCCAGTTAACGCCGCACAACATAATGCATTTCAATTGTTAAATTATCCAAATATAATTTAGAATTTTCATACTGAGGTGAATCAAAATCACGACCTATGTATTAAATACTTACATTTAATAAGAATAATAAAAACAATTGAGTAGGTGCATTCCATTGTCCAACATTAGATAGTTAGGAAACATTTGCTTTGTATCACCATTTTGATTATGTACATGGTGTGCGGTCGAACCAATTTCATTCTGTTTCAACTCAGAATTTGGTCACAATCAACGTAATAAAGTTTTCCTTTGTAGAGCAATGCAATATTACTATGGTGCGACAAGTGTTAATTATTTTTAGTGTATAGTGTGTACAGATATTCAGCATTAATACCCGTCACAGAGGAGCGTGCAAAAACATAGTACAAGAATACTTAGTCGTGCCACCACTAGTACTATTATTGTATCAAATATTTACGCCGCTCTGTAGACTCAGAAATTAGTGCTGGTTGTACAAGTTTGCAATAAAACTGGTTATCTGATATTAACGACTTTACAAGCACCTATAAATAATATACACAATGCCTTACAAAATACTGACGAAACGTGGAGTTGCAGTGAAAATGTAAAGAATAGTAGATTACCGTGTTAGGATGGTATTAAAGTGTTTTGGGACAATAATGTAATGTTTTATTGTTTCTCTGATGCTGTGGTCACGAATCACGAATCTAATAAGATCAGTGAACAAATTATTTTTATGAAAGTTTTGTATGCACGTGGCGCACATTTTAAACGAGATTAGTTGCTCTCCAATTTTAAGAGGCGACTTATTCCTAAGCAGTAGAATCTATACATAGGTACCTACATACCTACATTATGTTCCCAAATGGGGTAGGCAGAGCACACAAAACGTGACAGACAAAACCATGATTATTTCACGCCTCGCAGCCACTTCTAGTATAAATTTAGGTTTGAAAACAGATGGAAAATACATCTTAACACATTCACTGCCACCAAAATAATCAAAATCTTTCCCTGGGTGCCGACAATTTTTAAGGCAAATTTGGATTAAGTACTTATGAATGTTTCAAAATATGGATACATGTATATTGTTATTATTATTATTTTAATAAAAAAAACGCCTTTTTCGGATCCGAGTGGTCAGCACACATCCCGCTGGATGCGCCTAATGCACCAAAAAAATGCACCTGACGCTCGCTCGGATCCGAGTGGCGGGCACCGCTACTATAGCCCTGCCACACTCGGATCGGATCCGAGTGGTCGGCACTGAATGTGTTAACCTGTTTCCTTACTCGCCTGATATGACAAACACGGTTATTATTTTAAACCCAACACCTTCTGTCAGTTTTTTTACGTTAGCTTGTCAGTGACCTGCCTAGGCTACGGGCAGTATTATAGCTAGATTACACATCTCTGAATTAGTTTTTATGAAACATCACATCTTTGAGCTAAATCTCATCCTCTCGTAATTTGTTTTCGTAATGGAAGATGTTTTTTGATGTATTTGATTAGGTAAGTGATTAAAACAATGGAAGAAGGCTATTGTGGGAAAAGAAGAGGTCAAGAATAAACTTGACTTCAATAGCTGTGGTAGTGGTAGCCCAGCGGTTTCACCTGTGGCCTCTCAAGCAGAGGGTCGTGGGTCGTGGGTTCGAACACCGGGGTCGAAATTCAGAATCTTTCAGAATTAATGTGCAGTTAATAGGCGATAGATCAGCAACCTGACACTATTATAACTCTGAACTTAACTAAAAATTAGACTCAAAGTGACTGCGGACTGCGGAATAGCATTTCGTGTGTACTGTCTAGTCTAACCATTCGAGAATACAGGCGCGAACCGGGGTCGTTGAGCCACTTGCCACTGTTCGCAATTTAGACGTGTAATCTATGACCGATGTGACCGACTAGACGTTAGCTATTGAATTAGTATTACACGACCAAGTTAAAAACTTTGGAAAGTGGCTCGACAACGACAATCCCGGTTCGCGACTGTATCTACTTATCTATTTAATGTAGGTACAAAAAAACAGACATTATTATTATCCATGACTGACTAGTTTTTCATCACAGCAAAACTATGTCTGTTGTAATACTGAGCGTAAGAACTTGCCCCACTATCATGTAAACATTCCTCTATGTTATGATAAAATTTATCTGCATATATCTTTCAGGAAACCGCACTTCAGCGTAAATGGACCACTTGACTTTAATCTGTCACTGTGAGTCACAGGTTTTTCGCAATATATTTTGCATACAACCAGCTTAGCACGGAAAAAACTCTAGTCGCGTCGTGCGCGGGTTAGTCTACCCGTCACTTTCTAACGTCTCTAGTCAAACAGTGACAGGTATAGTCTATCTCGCGCGTATCTCTTCGCGCCCTGTCGTGCTAAGGCGGTTGAGTGATACAGGAAGGCGAATGGCGGTTTGGTCCTAGCTGGTTGCCTTTCGATTCCCTTGACCGAATTATCTAGAAGGTTTGTAGAAAAAAAATTACATAAAAAAATTGCTGTTATGGCTCAGTGGTGTAATTGATGACTTCTCCAGAATTTACGTTACGTGTGAAATTTTACGAGTGAAGGAAAAAATGCGTCCTCCGTCTCCCGACGATGTTTTTTGGCCATTGGCAACTATACTGAAAGCCCTCTCGTGCTGTGAGGAGACATCCATAAGCGAATGAAATTATTGATGAATTTGATGATAACGATAAGAGTATTTTAGTTATCGAACGAATAGTTTATTTTTCCTTACTTGAACGTTAGGCATAGGTACAATTTTCCTTGTAAAAAATGTGAAATGATTGCGATGTAGCAACCTCGTTGTTACTAATTATTACTGGCCACTTAGAATGACGTCGGCCGCAGCGCGGCCGAAAAACTAAAGCGGCGCGACCGGCTTTTGTTTCTTTTCGCGGCGCGCTCTGTCATCTCGATACACGAGCGCCTATCAATTTTAACTAAATAAAATTATTATCCTCTACAGGAATTCTTCTATTCTATAGTTGTATATAAATAAAGTGCGCATCAGGACCCCTACTAGGGTGAGTGTTGTATATATTGTAGATAGCTGTAAGTAATAGTATAATCTTAGTTTTAAGTTTGTACATAGTCTTGCTCACTATTCCTTTTACATCTTTACTTAAATTCTTTCTATTTTCCTTAACCTTTCCCTGTGTAAATATGTGTATAATGTAAATATGTACAGTCTGGTCATGCTAGAGCGTAACGGCCTTTATAATTAATTGATGCTAAGCCGCTCCGCCTACGCATGACCAGCGCCGCATAGCCGGTCTAAGCCGTCCACTCATGCAGCCAATATTCTGCAGGGTTCTGGTACCTACCTATCCTCAGCGCTGCATCCTTCGTACCATTACCGATTCCTGTCCTACTGCCCGGCCTGAACCCTGCTGCCTGCGGACCAGACTGACGGCTCTACCGGCGGTCTGCGGCGTGCAAGGGGAGTGGCATAATATTTCTATTCTATCTATTCGTTATGTTCATAGTCCAAAACTAAACCCACGACCTCTACCTACATTATATACCTATCTTCTGTAAATACTTGTTTCTACCTTTCTAATAATGTAAATATTTTCTCTACATTTTTATTGTTAGCTGTTAGGTTTTTTTATACTTTTTATTATACATTGTACAGTCTAAGATTTGTTTTATTTGTAAATACTTGTAAATACTATCTTGTACCGGCTGAACCGTTACAGCGAATGAAATCAAATATCTTTAAAAATTATATCACCCGCAAATATAGGTATGCATATTATTGTATATGCCTTTGTTGCGTGACAAATTTTCACCTAAACAATAACATTTAGAACCTATTAAAAACATATTAGGAAGTAGTAATTCTCTAAGTTATTTGAGGTTAGCCATATAATCACATACTCGATATTTATCTTTATTACTACTGACAATAACTACGCAGGCTTCGTTGACAGAAAACAACAATAATTAACTTCTAATACAACCATTTTCTACTTTATTACTTTAAGTAGAAAATCCTCCCACATACCAACTCCGGCGGACTTTGCAAGACAATCGTCAATAAAATTAAAAATGTCCATTTACTAACTATGTCATACTTATTACCCGTGGGTAACTGAATTTAGTTAACCCAAAACTATTGTAAAGTAAAAACTATGGTGCTTTCATTTGTGCAAGAATGTCACGTCCTACTGCTCTTCATAATATTTTAATTGTATCTTAAAATTAAGGCCGAAATAAAGATTTAATCTTGCCGATATAATTACATTTTAAGGTGCAAGTTAGAGAAGCAGGCGATTTTAAATTAAATACAAATACTATCAAAAACTAAAATAGTCCGTGTGCTGTCGGATTTAGGATAACACCCCTCCATGTCTTCCGTGGATGTCGTAAGAGGCGACTAAGGATATAGGTTAAGGTATGCTTCAGGCAACAGACTAGCAACTGCTAGTAACTTGTCACTATTATAACTACCTCTTTCATCTGTTTAATAAACCTTAAGTTATACTGAAAGAGCCCATGGAACGTGAAATTTTAATGGTCATAATTCTATGTTAAATATTCTATACTCAGCCTACCCCATTTGGAAATATAGCCGTGATTGTATGTACAGTCACGAACCGGGATTGTTGAGTCACTTGCCACTGTTCGCAATTTAGACGTGTTATCAATGACCGATGTGACCGACTAAGTGTTAGCTATTGGATTAGTATTACACGACCAAGTTACAAACATAGGCTCAACAATCCCTGTACGTCAACAAAAAAAGACATACGAAATCCAACAAATCAACAGAGGCACTAACCCGCTACCCGCTCCGCTCCCCTCTCCGCTCGTCGCTCGCCCCAAGCCCCAAAGGTCGCACGAAACGCTTGAGCAACGATTTCCGCAAAAAGTGAGCATTGTCTTATTTCGAAATGCGCGGGAGTGCAACTGTTTGTTTTAATCGGTGAGAAGTATTGTTGATTGGCTACTAAGTAATTGTCAATGGTAAGAAACGCGAGCGGCTTAGATATTTAGTTGTATAGCTATGTTTAGCAGAAAGTTTGCCGTGTGGTGTCGGGTTTAGAATAACATGTATCCATTTCTTCCGTGGATTTCGTACGAGGCGGGATATAGGTTAAGGTATGCTTTAGGCGACAAGCTAGCGACCTGTCACTAAAATATTGTACCTGCTAACTTAAAAACTAAAAATATACTAGAAAGAGCCGCAAAAGATAGAATAGTCACGGTTATGTCTACGTAGTGTTTCGTGTGTTCTGCCTACCGCATTTGGGAATACACATGTGAATACAAGTATTAGTAAGAAAACATTTGAATTAATTAGTATAATTAGGAGTTCAGATGGACAAATTAGAACGGAAAAATGAGGTCTGCAGATACATAAAGGGCTGCTAAATATATGTGTCTAGGTTAGTGAAGATAAGGAATTTATTTATTCTCTGCGGTGCTATTCAGAAGTCTTGAGACCTTACAGTTGCCGCGAAAGTTTTATTTCGTTCATACATGACGCATTGGTTCTAGCGAAACTCGGACGTAATCCAGAATTATCGCTAGTATAATTTTAAACAAAAAAAACCGACTTCAAATTAGCAATATTTTGAAAGTATTCTGTTTACTGAATGTAAAATCTTGACTTCATCGACAAATAACCGAAAACGCCGTACATCTCCATATAAAATTTAAAGAGTTCCCTCGATTTCTCCAAGATTCCATCATCAGATCCTGGTGTCGTTCCAATGGTACCAATTTCGAGTTATATCCTTTCGATTAAAAAAAAAATTTGAAAATCGGTCCACGGGTTTTCGAGATATCGAGTAACATACACACAAAGAAAAAAAAATTTGGTCGAATTGAGAACCTCCTCCTTTTTGAAGTCGGTTAATAAAATCATTTTACATCTCTCTGTATGGTGTCGCGATAAAATAGCACTTCTCCATTCCATGGATGTCCTGAGAGGTAACTAAGGAAATAGGTTTAGATATGCTTTAGGCGACAGGCTAGCAACATGTGACTGACTATTACACTACCACTTCCATCAGTTTTCAAACGTGATATTAAGCTGCCAAGCGAGAAATAGTCAAAATACATCATGGTTTTCTCTATGTCACGTTATGTAGAGTTTTTAGTGGGTATGCCTCCCTTGGGAGGAGAGCTCCACATAGGCGAAGGCTAGACGTTCAATAAATATTGTCATCCTTCAATATTTATCTAATATTGTGATATATATTGATCGTCTAATCTTGATATTATATTGATGGAAAATACACTGAATTCATGAACAGATTGTGATCCATCAGTATTCTCATATTGAAGGATCACAATATTTATTGAACGTCTAGCCTTTGCCATAGTCGCGTCGTCCCCAAGACGCAGTATGCGTAATGCATTTTCCCACCAACAAAAAAATGTAAGCATCCTTTCTCATTCGTTTGCGATAGCTATTTTAGTACAAAACAAATGCGAACACCGATCAAGTTAAACTTCCCGATCATCAACTATTTCTTTGTTGTCTCCCATGTTACAGTATTTCGCTAAGAATTCGTTGAAAGTGAGAAAATCATGGGAAACGTACCATTACGTTGTAACAATATGTCGTTAGGGTTTTGTCGGGTTTATGTAGACACATAGTTAGCTAATAAGTTTGCTTAAGCGCGAATTAATTAGCCACCTAGAAACAACATAATGACAAGAACTCGCTAAGTTTTACATAATACTGTCAATGATTGATTCTACGCCATACTAGCACAGAGATATGTACTCGAGTTGAATCGCGCGCGGTAATATACCTGTCATTTTCTGACCATTGCAGTTAGACAGAGACAGGTATCGATTGTGACGCGACTCGTGGTTATGTAGGTAAAACCATGACTTTTAGGTTTTATCTAAAGGTTTAAAGTATTAAAATGAGTTTTTACTTCACTATCATCATCATCATCATCATCAGCCTATATACGTCCCACTGCAGGGCACAGGCCTCCTCTCAGTACGCGAGGGCTTGGGCGATAGTTCCCACGCGGGCCCAGTGCGGATTGGGAACTTCACACACAACGCTGAATTACTTCGTCGCTGTGTGTAGGTTTCCTCACGATGTTTTCCTTCACCGAATAGCTCGTGATAAACATCAAATTTGCTATCGCACATAAATTCGGAAAAATTCAGAGGTGCGAGCCCGGAGTTCGAACCAACGACCCTCTGTTTGAGAGGCCACAGTTCGAACCGCTGGGCTATGACTTCACAATAGTTTTATGTTATCTAAATTCAGTTACCCACGTTATAACGTTAAGTAGGTATGACATGGTTAGTTAACGGACAATTTAAATTTGATTGACGATTGTTTATTATTGTTTCTATCAATAAATTACGCGTGGTTATTGTCAAGTGTAATAAATATTAGTAACTTAGAGAATTGCTACTTCCTAATATCTTTTTAATAGGTTTTAAACGTTATTATTTATAGGTGAAAATTTGTCACGTAACAAGGATATCGACCCTGAATGAGAGACGAAGGGTGAGGATGAGTCCTAAGAATCAATTGCCATAAGCCATAACAATAAATTTACATAATAAAAAAAATACTTAGAAATGAAATAGGTTAGTTAGAAGATAGTTTTTTTTCATGAGCATAAAGTCATGGCGGAGCGTCAAATCAATCGTACCTGAAATAAAATGTTTAGGAAAACTAAAGTTACGGCATATGAGTTTTAGGATAAATGAGTATTATGACATTAAAAGTTAGGAAATCCTTATCCTTACCAATATATAAATGTGAAAGTGTGTTTGTTTGTTTGTTTGTTTGTTTGTTTGTTTGTCCGTCTTTCACGGCTAAACGGAGCGATGGATTGACGTGATTTTTTAGGTAGAGATATTTTAGGGCACGGAGAGTGACATAGGCTACTTTTTATCCCGGAAAAAATTGATGTTCCCGAGGGAAAACAAAAATATAGTTTGCTTGATAGATCGATATCGATCGATGATAGATCGATATCAATCGATAACCGATCGATAGATGATAGATCGATGACGCCGTGTGTCGTTTGAAACGAGAAGTTTTCTTATAGTTGTGCTTTATACCGCAATATAACCGAGTTCCACGCGGGCGGAGCCGCGGGCGGAAAGCTAGTGTAAATATATATTTTAAAAACGTTAGTGATCCAGACAGATCCATAAACTTTACTAAGATCCAAACCACTTTCAGTTTCCACAAACGTATAAATAAATCTAGACTACAACGTACATACATTAGCATTTCAATGCTACCGCGACTCGTTAGCCAATTAAAATAATTACACTAAACCGTAGTGTTCATTATTTTCATACAAATACAATGCCGAAATAGTATGGCTTGTTGCGTAATACGCTTGTTATTTGTGCTTTGATTCCTGATAAGAAGCTATTATTTACCATTAAAATATGTGTTTAAAAATGTTCCGTGTGGTGTCGGGTTTAGAATAACACCTCTCCATTTCTTCCGTGGATGTCGTAAGTGGCGACTAAGGAAATAGGTTAAGGTATATTTTAGGTGACAGGCTAGCAATGTGCTATTATACCTGCCAATTCAAAACATAAAAAAATGAATATACTAAAAGGGGCCACGAACTGTGTAGTTGTATGCTCTGCCTACCCCATTTGGGAATACAGGCATGATGTTTGCATGTACATATTTAAAATACTTACTTAGTACAGAAAGCCACAAAAACAAACGACATACTTCTCTAACAAGTTAAAAAAACTTTGACAGTGAACTTCAAAATCTCCTTTGAATTCTTGTTTATGTAAAATACGTGTAAGCCAGTGTTTACAAGTTACGCCGTGCATCGATAAACATACATACTGCCCATGTAATACCTTATCGTGTCGTGTTTTTATAATTAAATTCACTTTTCTGCAACAAAAAAGCGGTATTCCTACACAATTTTTAACCGACTTCATACACGGTTCTGTTAGATCGTCATTTTTTGTCTGGGAACGCACTTGTTTGTGATGATAAATGTATGTAAGTATATTGTTTTCAATGACATAATATAAAGATAAAGCTTTTCTGTGTGGTGTCGGGTCTATAATAAGACCTCTCCACTTCTTCCGTGGATGTCGTAAGAGCCGACTAAGGATTTAGGCTAGAGTATCCTTTAGGCGACAGGCTGGCAACTTGTCACTATTGTACCTTTTCCGACTATTTTTATTCTTAAAATTATGCTGAAAGGGAACGTGAAATAGTCATAGTTTTGTCTATGAAGCGTTTCATGTGCTCTACCTACCCCATTTGGGAATAGGTACAGGCGTGTGCATGTATGCAGGAAAAGAAATATCGATAAAATCCACCAACATCGACTTAACGAACATCCCTACCTTTGGCAAAGGCTAGAACGTGCCAAAAATACAAAATTAGTCTATGCATGTAGTAATTCACAAACTACACTTTTGTTTCACTCATCACCCACTGGTGAGCGTGACGTGCGAGACGTTCAAAGCATAGTTATACAACAGAAGCTACAGAAACAAAACACTGTCGTAATCGATTGTATTATTATGTTGGTACTTAGTCTTGAGTACTGCGATTCGTTTCAGCTCTTCATTTTCATTTGTATTGTGAATTGAGAGACTTAGAATAAAATAAAAATACGATGTGAATTAAGAGGATTTCTTTTTCATTGAGTATCGATCGGCTTTAATGTTATTGCAATTGATAATTTGGTTTACATACATACATCAGCACGGGCGTAGCCAGGATTTAGTTTG
>BHDV01065331.1:250561-269956 GCA_005406045.1 Adoxophyes honmai | reverse complement strand
CCCCCCCCATGTCATCCACTCGTCTCGGTTTTTTGAAACCACCACCAATAAATTTTTCATTCAATCATCTTTTTTTATCAAAAACTGAAATATTTATTCAAAAGGCCAATCAAAAACATCACAAATGGTAATAAACCCACAAAAACTAGCTTAACTAAAACACGAGTAAGTAATTCTCGAAATAAACACCGAAAACCAAATATTACGGTCGGAAAACCCCGAATTTAATCACCTTGACTGAAGTCTCAAATTCCTTCATCAAAATGAAATATAAAACGTCAATATAAATATATTTTATCGACACCGGATCCATCGACAGCCAAGGTTGCACTATATCCCAGATTTCAAGGTTTTATTCTGACTGTGCATACAAAGAATATGTACTTAGTTGGAGAATACGTGACGTAGAAGCGCATTGAATCAAGGTATTGTTCTTTTGATGCTTGCATTGATATAAATGCTGGGGTAAAGTCTAACTAATGTGTCTGCGACTTGGGATTTTTCTAAAAAGTTTTATATGGCAACAGTATTAATCTGCCAAAGATACGTCAAACGTTGTGTCAGGTTGTGCTACGATTTATATTTGAGTTCAATAAATTGCTTTATTATGGGTAAAAAATTGAAAAGTAACGTGAGAAAATTGCTAAATACGATGATTAGTAAGTTTAGACAAAAACAAGAGGAGAAAGAAATTGTTTTCCAAGAAAAAGAACAATGTTTACTTACGATCTCCAGATTTTTTAGGTTAGTATGACCTTTAATCTTGATATTTTTTTTGCATGATTTCTCTATTCATTGTTAAATGATGTTGTATTTACTATATTATAATACTATTTCTTGCTTATAGAAAATCTTAAAGATATTCAAGGACTCTGCGACATTAAAAAGACTGTAGAAACACTAAGAAATTTGGAGAAGAAATCTTTGATAGAAACTCAGACCATGTTCTTAGAAGAAATATCTTCACTAACGGGTATGTTATGGAGCAGAGGTTCCAGCGAATGCAGGTAGTGATTATGAGAGGCAGACGCCAATTATCCCGAAGAGAAGGAAGAGAAATAAAAATTGGTAACTATACCTTATTTTATTTTTATTCATTTATAAATATGTTAACCTTTATGCATTTATGGTTGTTGCTCATGCCTCCAATTGAACAAGAACTGTTTGCATTCAAAGGAAAATATATTTATACAATGAAATTTAAGTCTCAAATGTATGATGTACCACCACATTATACTCATTGCATATTAGCATGTTGATTATGTACATATAAACAAAATTTTATTTTCCTGTGTTAAAGTTCATGGTGAGCGCCGAGGCAGCTGGGAGACTGCCATGAGGGCAGCCTGGTGAACACTGGATTGGTGTTCAAGCTCGAAGCCACGCTAAAGAAACTTGATAGGAATAAGTTGGAGTAGCAGTCGAGAATAAGATTTTTAAACTTTAACATTGTCAATTTTTTTAATATTCTCTTAAATAATATTGTATTGAAAATTGTTTCAGAATAGGTTGCAGCCATAACTATTGTTTTTGCGACGGTTTTTCAATAGTTAAAATCATACCCACCTCTAATGAAATTTTTACTTTATTTAAATTTAACAATATAAATTATAAATAGAGGTGTGTGTGATTAGCCTCCAGTAAAGGCTGGCTGTGCTATGTATATGCCCGTCGATAGGTAGGGCTATAGGGTAGAGTAGGATCCCCCTCCATTTGTAGGGAGGAGGGATGTAGAATAGGTTTTATATGTGTAATTATGTAAATTTGGAATACATTAAAAAGAAGAATATTAAGATGTCACTCAGAAAAACAGAATAGATTTGTCAGTATATAGAAAACTATCGAAATAAATCAGAATATTCTCAAGAACAGTTTTTATTTACAAAGTTACCTATTAACTAAACCCCCGTAGCTCTACAGTACTTAGTAGTCAATAATAAATTAATACACCTTATGTATTTTTTATTAAAACAAATTTATAAAGTAATAAAGCCATTTATTCATGAGTAATAATCAAAATCATCTTCAAATTCATCTGTATAAGTAGATAGTTGTATCATTTAGTTTGAAAACTAATTAAGTACTATAAAAAATTGTCAAGTACCAAAACAGTTTTCTCCTACTATAGTTAGTAATACCATATAAAGATTTTTTAAATTTGCCGCGTTTTCTCAGGTCACGCTTTGGTTAGTTCTACTCTACAATCAGGGAAATTGGATGTTTAGCAGGTTGAGATACTTCTAAAATTGACCTGATTACTGTTTCCAGCCAGTTGCATGACAGAAATACGCAACATTGAACTTCATGGTAAAGTTTGTCCTATAATGCGAACAAATTATGAAGGCGGGTCAACCTGCTAAACATTCAGATTCCCTGACTGTACATAAACCGGGTGTCGGGTTTAGAATAACACCTCTCCGTTTCCCGTGGATGTCGTAAGAGGCGACTAAGGGAAGTTAAGGTATGATTTAGGCGGCAGGCTAGCAACCTGTCACTATTATACCTCTAACATGTTAAACCTAAACTTATGCTAGAAGTGGCTGCGAAGCGTGAAATAGTCCACTTTGCCTGTGCAATGTTTCGTGTGCTCTGCCTACCCTACTTGGGAATATGGGCGTGCGTGATTGTATGTATGTATGTCAAAAGCAGTTTGGTGATTTTTTGAAAAATTATGTAAATTGGGGATATTTTGTTGCCTTTAGTTTAAATTCTTAAGACAAGGTTCGGTCTTGTACTCAATATCTCATACATACATACATACATAACCGTCACTTAATAACCATAATGGAAATCCTACGCAATAAAATGGTAAATACCCTACCTAAACTTTCCAAGAAATAAAAGGTTAAAGGTCAAACTACCACCTGAAAAGGTCATCGTTCGGCCATAGGGTGACGGTGACTCGGTGGCACTTCGTTGCCCAGGGTAACTAAAGGGGAAATTACATTGAATCGTTCCCCGCATGCCGCAGACGGCAACCGCAACAATAAAGCAGTGTTTTTTTTTTCAACCTTTTTCGTGGTGCGATCCTTTGAGAACTTAACTTACTGTTACTGTGCTGTGTAGTATGTGGCATAGTTACCTGAAAACAGAAAGAAGAATTCGTTAACACAGGTCACTAAAAAAAACATAAACATAAAATATCTTGACGAATAGTAGATATTTAGTTTTTGAACAACCAAATGGGCTGACCAAATTGTGAGATTATTGGACACTTAAACTGTTATTGTTTCTTCCTATTCGTGATTCTGTACAACTTTTAAAGACAGTTCGGAGAATATTGTGCAGAATAGCGAATACTAAGAAATAATGGCGTAAGTGTCTATATCTAAATCGTGGATACCCTTTATAAGACAGGAAACAAATTAGAATGTAGTGAAATTTTCGACATAATTATGCAAATTTTCTGGTTAAAATGGCGCACATTTTGCTTTTTGATCAAGGCAAATTCCATCGGCTTAATACACGACCTATTCAAAATGAACCAATTCACTTAGTGCAGAATGTAGAATTAGTACAAGTTGTGTTAGTCTGAGACAGGCTGGGCTGTCGTTATTAATTTTCCACTTGCCCTAATTACAAAGTCTTGACTTAGTGCTACAATTTGTTGTAACGATTACCCGACACGGTAATACCTAAGTCTAAATGCGATGTAATCACAAAATGTAGGCCACGGCAATTATAAGAACATAATTGGTTGTACGTTTACTGTAACACTGCAGATATCACATGATACGCTGTTTGTTTGACTTTGTCACTGATTCATGAAGACTTTGTTTTGATTTTGCTACGTAAAAATTATGGTTTCACTTTCTGCACTCGACGTAAAGACGGTTTATATGCTCTAGATCAGAAAGTAAAATCTTTATCGAAGACAAAGGCAATCAGGTTAATAGCCACTAACAGTATTAAACGTCATAAAAAAAAACTTAACGTAATTAGTGCTTCGTTTCTATTTATTATTATTTCAAATTGGGATTGTGGAGTGAAGAAGAAAAGTAAAGTGTACAACTTTACACGCGACTCCTTATCCATACATGCGTAAAACCGTGTATAAAATTTTCACTTTTTGTACTAATTACTTCTGTGTCCTGTATTCCCAAATGGGATAGGCAGAGCACACGAAACGTAACCAAGACAATACATAGCTTATTTTTTTAGGTTAGGTATAGTTAGGATTGGTAACTAGGGTTGTTAGAAAAAGACAGGTAACCTGCAGTGCTGCCTATAGGGCTTGTACACAAAACCGCGATGCGAGACGTCGCATCGTAAAAACTTGCGAACTCGCTACTCAACTAAAACTATACAAATTGCCGGGATTTTGCGAATTTGCGGCGTTGCATCGCATCGCGGTTTTTGTACAGGCCCATAGTAATGTAACTAACTACCACTCATATGACATTACCACGTAAATTAGACTGGACTGATGTCGGCACTTACATTGCACATTCTCACTCCGATAAGTTTCATTTATCGCTATGATGAGAATTGAGCAACGTGTGTTGCGTGACAAGTTGTCCAACGAACAAGTGTGAATAATTTTGTCTTGCACCTATTTGATTTGAAGTGGACTTTTGATAGTACTGGGTGGTTAGTAAGACCTAAAGGCGCATTGACATATCTCTGTAGCGTTGTGTTGTGGTTGTGACACATTCGTATCGGTATGGCGTGTTCGCTTATTATGTAAGACGATATAGGAGGAGGGGGGGTTGACCATAGTTATTTTCTGACAAGGGGTTCTTTGTAAGATTATAAAAATGGGCAAAGTTAAAATTATACTTTTCAAAAATGTTACTTAAACATTCTAAACATTATAAATAACCAAAAGTGTTTTTTTCCTTCTTTTAGGGGTTAAAAACTACCGAAAATAGTCTTACGTAACAAATGAACGACACCTTACATACATAGTCACCGCCGTACCCTCATGTACTTAATTCCCACTTTCCTAAACGTTTTAAACGTTAGCACACTTTCACTCTCACGAAAGCGACAAAACAATAATGTCAGACCAATTATCTGATTCGCATTTGGCATTTGTCATTTGTCGCATTTATAAGCTCGGCACACGGTTTTGTGTGAGAACTGACGACTGTTCGAACTGTTTCCTCATGCGTAGAAAAACACGGCACTTGCAATTATTTGACGCAATCGGTTATTGTTGCTGTAGTTAGTAGGGTCTACGACCCATGGATGGTGACATGCTTAAGTGGATACGATAAGTACACTGGTTGACCTGGTAGTGATGATGTGATACCTAAAGGTTCAAAAGTCCATAAATGTCTGGCCTTTTAGACATGTCTAGCCCAAAATGAACAGGTTAAGGACTGAGTTTCTTTTCGGATATCAAAACCGATGTATTTTTACCAGATTACGATACATACTCAGTTCACAGTACGAAGTATACAATACAAAATCAATACAATTTGTATCACATAAGATACACACCCCGCGCCTGTGTGTCGTAGGTTTTATAGCTCGTCACATTTAATGCCTTATCCGTGTGCATTAAGCGAGACCTCAGAAACGCAAACACTCTTCTAGCAGCGCAGATACTTTGAAAAACAAAGGAAAAACCATCGACTGGAGAAGACGCAGACTCAACATCAACGCCAATACGAGTTCTGAATAGCTGATAGTACTGCCAAATATGTATTTTGGGATTATCCGACACTTATGCCATTGTTATTCCTTCCTATTCTCAATTCTGCACATCACTCACCGCAGCTGCTTTTGACAATTGTGCAGAACCGCGAATAGGAATAAACAATAATGGCTGAAGCGTCAAGTAATCCGTATTTTGGTTAAAGAACTTAGTAATATCAATGCGTTTAACGTAACGTGACTGATTGTTAACGAAATTAGACAACTAAGATTACATCAATAAATCATCCACTCAAGTTTTATAGTATAAATAACCCTATTTTTGGTAACAAAGGTTTTCTTCACGGCCGAACATGCGTCACATATAATCACTATGTTCCCAAATGAGGTAGGCAGAGCACACGAAACGTGACATAGACAAAACCATGACTATGATTATTTCACGCTTCGCAGCAACTTCTAGCATAGTTTTAGGTGTGAAAATATTTATACATAACATATTTAGGTATAATAGTAGGTATGTAGTTGCTAGCCTGTCGCCTAAAGCATTCCTAAACCTATTCCCTTAGTCGCCTCTTACGACATCCTCGGAAGAAATGGAGGGGTTTATTCTAACCCGACACCACAAGGTTTTATAGTGATGATAAATTACCCTATTTTAGGTATCAAAGGTTTTCTTCACGGCCGAACGTGCGTCAGAGAACTGCAAAATTCTCCATAATATTGAACTGGTATCCATTCACTGGACCTTGAAGTACACGACTTTACTTGGTTTGACTTTTTACTGTATTATGATGTTATTATGTCGGATAGAAATGCCGTTCTTTGTTTATTGTGTTTTCGCTTGGGTGACCATTCAAATTTAAGAATCGTTAAAGAGTTACGATTCGGATTTTCGAGAACACACTTTACACTTTTTGGTGAGCAGTTCAAGATAGTATAAAAACCACCACCATCGTTTAGTAAACCTATGTGGGTCATTGTCATAACCCTAAAAAAACATGTCCATTTGTAATATGTAAGACATTTTTAATAATTGCATTCAATTTACATCATAACTATAAAGTACAGGAAACGTACTAGACTATACTATATCATATTGTCTATAAATGTAATTATTTGTTTTGTTTATCACCACAAATGTAACTGAAAGTCCACTTCGGTGGACTGTCCGGATACCACCTGTTAATAGAATGTGGCTTTAAAAAAATACATCTCTTTTATTATTGTACAAAAATGCCATTTTTCCCTAATCTATGTATGATTTCCATTTAACATTATTAGGATTTAAAAAATTAGATGGAAATAAAACACATTTTTTGCATCATTGAATCTTGTCACAACATTTTTTGTCTTTTTGGTGGACATTACTTTAAATTCTAGAAAAATTAGGGAAATGTCAAATGAATAGACCGGGACATATAATTTAACTCATTCACTATCGTACTATCCCTGTTAGCAGCTATTTTGCCGTGACTTGTGCGCAGCAGACGATATTGTTGTGTTAACAAGAATATTTGGTGGTGTCAATGTTGAATTGTCTTTCCGGTTACTGCTGTATTTTGTAAGTACATCGCTATAAATCCACCAAACGTTTTTAATAATTAGTTAAGCATTCAAACATTGTTAATATGCCTTGCCTTTTGAAAAATCCTTTAAATGGCTGGTGTTGTGAATGATATTGCGGAAAAAGTCTATTCGTTGGACGTCTTTTTGGTGGACTTTTTGTACACCCAAACGATAAATGATTGTATTTTCATTGATTTCTTGTAATTTGGTTTATTTATTTTTTATAACTTTAAAAACTAGCTTCTGATTCCTTTTTTGTTTTATCCGTAAATGACTAGTGACTGAATAGTGAATGCTTAAACGTAAATTCTGTAAAGGTAAAAAAAACTGTAGAAGATTTAAAAAAAACATACAAAATGAGCTTTGGAGGAAAAATGGAATGATGCACGACGATGCAGAGAAAAAATTAATATACAAAAAGAAACTTAAAAGTACATCGCACGCAAAATACCGCTTTCGATTCCAGTTGTTTTAGTACCATGAAATGGGTGAACGTATTGCAGTGAAAAATAGAAGAATGTTGAAAGCAAAGAAACTTACTTACTTAGAAAGAAGTTGATGAGTTCAGAATGCAGCAACCATTAAAAATTAGTGAGTGCAGTCTGTTTGTTGATTGGAAAAAATGTTCATAAAAGTTTACAATTTTTGGACGTATATTCTGAAAGTTTGGGTACGTCAACGTTAAAACCAGGAAGAGCCACCAAACCCCTACTTTCATACATGCTTCTTGAAGACTTGAAGGCTTCCTAGTCTTCGGAGGACGAAGGCATATTTGGTCCACCGAAAAGAATTGTCATTTCGGTAGACACACACAAAATATTTTTTAAATACTTTTTGAATGTATTTACGTGTCTGATTGTTCATGATTATGAGAATATATCATGAACGTTATTTTTATTTAAGATGTTTACCGCTTTTTGTTTTGTTTATTTATTATAAATTAACATAATTAGTCCACTCTGTGGACATATTAGTCTTTTCGGTGGAACCGAAATATCGTTTTTTCGTTTTATATCGTTTTTTTCGAATAATTGATCTCTGAATGATACTCAGTTCTGTTGCAAGTTAGAGTAAGAGTCGTAATATACCTTTGATTTTTATAAATCACATGTTTCATTTTTTGGCGAAAAAAATTGCCAGGCTTGACAATGACCCATGTGATGTCTATCTTAGAATATCGCTCTCCATTTCTTCTGTAGATGCCGTAAGAGACGAACAAGGAAAAGTAGATTAAGGTATGATTTAAGAGCGTCAGGATATCGACTTGTCACTGTTATACTCTCTTTCATCTATTTATAAATCTAAAGTACTTAGGTAATGTAATGTTTAAGCAAGTAATTAATGAATTCGATTAAGTATTGAAAATTGCCAAAATCAGTGCCAATTCTGTGCCTAATACGGCCGATCTTAAAACTTCCGGCATAGATTTTGTGGCAGCGTGTAATTGAGAAAACGTGTAATGACTCAATTCTTAAAATGACTGGCATTTACTTGGAGCACAGAAAAAACCCAGATCATTGACTTAAATGCTGCCTAAAATACTGAATGGAACAAATGACTTTAACTGCGGTGACGCCATTCAACCAGAATTAAAATAATCCATTGATTTTGAACCGGCGTCTGCGTTCAAATCTCTATTTATAATTAGCTCAAATGCTTGAGCTTCATTTAGCTTCTCAAGTGAAATGCAATATTTATGGATCGAAATATTGGTAGTGCTATCGGTATTAAGCTTATTAGAAAATTTTCATTATTTAGGTCGATTTAATGAAAAAATATAGACACGTGATTAAAGAGATCGCCGTCATCTGAGACTAAATATTACTATTGTTTATACATTAAACTACGGTGAGACTCACTCATGTTGAAAAATTATCGGATAACTCACGTTTAATAAATCGAGTTTACCTCGACATGTTTCGGACATGTGTTATTAAACGTGAGTTATCCGATAATTTTTCAACATTACTATTGTTTGTTTGAATTCATCCTTAGGTGACCATATCCCCCATCCTGTTACTGTTATACCTCTTTCATTGTAAATTTGAAGAGCTTTTGGCGCGCCTCTTAGAGGCCTCCATAGAGGTTGCCGTACAACGTGGAAATCTGGGAATGCTCCCTTCTGGCCACCCTACCTATACGCGGCGATCTCGGAGATTGTTTATTTATGCTATCTTTAATTCTAGTTTTAGATTTAATTTTGGATTTAGTAAGTTTTTCTTTATCTTAAATAACTTTCATCTACATTTAAACTAAAATTATAATAACAGTCGCTATAAACGGAAATTAGTAATGGTTTTGACTATAACATCGTCTCGAGTGCTCTGCCTACACAATTGGAAATACCTGTTTACGTAAATCTTGGGTAAATCTTGTGAATTTGAAGTAATATTTGAATAGATTTCGGGCGGCTTATTGGCGTAAGATTGCAAAATGGATAACTCGACAAATATAGCGATGTCATGCGTCTGGTGCTCCATAAAGGGGTGCTCGTTCCAACACTAATGTACTGTAGTGAAAGTTGGGTATGGGACACGAGGCATAACAGTAGAATAAATACAGAAGAAATGAGAGCGTTAAGAAGTATGGAAAGCACTGAAAGACAGAATAATAAAAAGTGTGATAAGGGAACGAGCAGGTGTGGAAGTAGATATAGTCCTCCTCATCGTTCCGATGACGGCGACCCTGGCTGTAATTAATAATGCTGAGCATTATACATTAACATTGTACTTATTAGAAATACTATGTTCTAGCATGAGCCCTGATATGGCTCGCTAGACCAAACTTCGTTTTGAATGCTCTGTTACAAGGTATGCAGCACAGTTGACCTTGAGAGTTGTAGGTATAGGTGTAAGAGGGCTTAGGTCTTTTCTTATATTCTTGGCGTTTAAAGTCTAGTAGTTTCAGCCGTTCAGCGTCAAATGCTTTGGTAGATGTGTAGATGGCGTTTCGCCACGAAGACCTCTGTATGGCGAGCTCCTCCCAACCTGCAGGGTCAATAGCACAGGCGTTAAGATGTTTTTTAAGAACGTCCTTATAGCGCAGGTGCTGACCGCCATGCCTCCTTTTGCCCTTTGCTAACTCCGAATAAAAGACAATTTTTGGTAAACGGCAGTCAGACATGCGGAGGACGTGTCCACACCACCTAAGCTGGCGCTGCATGAGTAGAGCCTCCATGCCGAGCATCCCAGACCGACGCAATACTTCAGAATTAGAAATATGGTCCTGCCACTTAATCTTAAGGATATATCTCAGACATCTTAGATGGTATGAGTCTAGTTTTTTAACGTCCTTTTTGTAGAGGCACCATGTCTCCGCGCTATACAGCAGCACTGGTAGTATTAGTGCTTTGTAGACATTAATTTTAGTCTCCAGCTTGAGATCGTGAGACCTCCAGACGCGGTCGTTGAGTCGTCCAAAGTTTGCTGCAGCATTAGCAATGCGCGATGGTATCTCTGAAGCTAAGGTGTTGTCGAGCCTGATAGTACTACCCAGATATTTAAAGTGCGATACCTCCTCTAGTGGTTTCCCATCTAGATTTAGACCTGCATTGTCAGATTCACAACCTCGGGGAGGCTGTTTTAGAAATTGGGTTTTGACAGCACTAATGACCAAGCCGAATCTCCTGCTGGACAGATGAAGAGCGTCAACGTAGCTTTGGAGACATGCGATGCTGTCAGACATAAGGCACACATCATCAGCGTAGAGCACCTCTAGAACGTCAACCCTTTGCACTTTAGATTTTGCTCTAAATCTTGAGATATCGAAAACGCCTTTTTCTGTTCGAAAGTTGAGCTGTATTCGATCGCTACAGCTCCGCAGTGCGTCCTTCATAACAACTGCAAAGTAGATGGCAAAAAGCGTGGGCGCCATCACACAACCCTGTTTTACACCGCTAGTGATCTGGATGTCCTCAGAAAGTTCGTTTTCATGTTGAACCTGCGCTTTCATACCTACATGAAATTGGCGTATAAGGTTGACAAACTTCTCCGGACACCCAGACTTTAGGAGAACTAGCCAAAGAGCCTCGCGTGGAACTCTATCAAATGCTTTTTCAAGATCGACAAAACACATATACAATGGTCGCTGGTGTTCGAGGCTCTTTTCCTGGAGCTGCCTGATGACACTAATTGCGTCAATAGTGCCTCTGCTAGGACGGAAACCGCATTGACTCTCAGGAAGATATTTCTCAGCCAATTCGCTCAGACGGGTATTAAGAATATGGGCAAGGACCTTACCAGCGCTAGAAAGCAGGGATATACCACGGTAAGAGCTACAATCGGATACGTCACCTTTCCCCTTGTACAACTTACAGATAATCGCGTCCCGCCATCCTTCCGGAACCCTTTCATCCTCCCACACTTTCAGAACTAGTTGGTAGAGCTCCGATACAATGTTACTGCCACTATATTTGTAAACTTCAGCCGGAAGTTGGTCCATACCCGGTGCCTTTGAGTTTTTAAGGCGTTTGACCGCACTTACAAACTCCTCAAAAGATGGTGGTTCGTTCAAAGTTTGACAAACAGGTAGTTCTTCAAGCGCGTGTATGTACGTGAGATCAACGTCAACACTATTGGGGTTCAAAACATCGTTGAAATGCTCTGCCCATCGCATCAGAATATTAGCCCTATCTGTGATCCGGTGTTGTTTATCCTTGGAGAACAAAGGTGCGGTTTTCCTTACGCAAGGGCCAAAAATAGTTTTTATGCCCTCGAAAAATCTGCCAGTCTGGTGTGAATCTGCATAGTGCTGCAGTTCCGCGGCTTTCTCCCTCCACCAACCATCCTTTAGTACACGAACTTTTGTTTTTAGTCTTCGCTGGGCTTCCTTCCGTCTACCCGCATTCGTCGATTGTGAGTTCAGTTCACGTCTGTGTGCTTCAACTAAAGTTCGGATCTCAATATCTGACGAGTCAAACCAATCCTGGTGTTTCTTCTTGGCTATTCCTACAGTCTTCAGTGCACATGCATGAAGGCGCTCGGCAAAACTTTTCCACTGTTCATCAGTGGATAAAGACTGGGCCTGCTGAGTACAATGAAGTGGACCGGCAGCAGAAAATTCTGCATCTAGGGTATTTCTCAATTCTGGAGAAGCAATCAGCCCTGAGAAAGCCAGCTTTGGCGGAATTTTGTGGGGTGCGACTAGGATAGAAAAATATGCTTCGTTGGTTTGGTCGTAGAGAGTATGGATGTAAGAAGATTCACTAAACAAAATAAGGGGAATGTGGATGGGTGCAGAGGGAGGGGAAGACCTAGACGGACGTTCCGTGGTTTTAGAAACAGGTCAGTTCAAGAGTATCCGAAACCGACGTGCGTATATGAAGAGATTAATGCATGTGGATGAAGCAAAAGGGGTATATCAGGATCGTAGCAAGTGTAACAAAATGGTCTCTGCGTACCCCAGTAGGAAAGAGGCGTGATATGCATGCATTCGTCAAATAGCTTTCAACCACTCGTTTATATCTTTTCCCTCTTCACTAACATTCACTAACAACATTATTGTTTCGGCATCACGCCTTTTCCGAAATTCCTTATTATTTGTACCTACTAAAAATATAAAAGAATACGGTCAAGTCACGCCGTTTTCCTAGGCCATAGGCAGTGCGTTGACCTCGGCCGCACAAAAACTGCCGAACAATCGACCTGGAACGTGGTGGACTAAGGACACCATTTGAGGTTACTTGTGGACAAATTGAATCAATTTTTGACTTCGGCATAAAAAATGTATAGGAGTCTAGTTACAGTCAAACCAATTGATTCCTGATCCAGTGCAGAACATTGTCACAATAAACGTAATGAAGATATCATTTTTCGCGCAACGCAATGTTACTATGACGTTCACTGTGAATAGGTTCTATGGTGGATCGGGAATCAATTGGTTCGATAGTACACAGAAGACAGATTAAATCAGTAGTTAGTTTTTAATACATTCCACCCTTGCTATTTGTAGTAAGTTATAACATTTGCTTTATTTTCTATATGGTTTCGAGTTTAGAATAACACCATCAAAGGTTGCAGCATTTATAATGTTGCAACCTTTCGAAAAACTTAATTTTGTCAGCAAAATTGTTCGCCAAAACTATCATTTTATAACCCAAAGCATGAAGGAAACGTTGGTCTTAAGTTTTTATAAACGATCCGGTACTTCGTGACTGGATCATCAGTTACACTTCTAAGAATACACTGGAGGCTTTGAAACGCGTCATGATATCTGAGATCATCTGCGGGCTTATGCGAATATATATAATTATGATAAATACCTCTTTATGTATACTTCAGATCATAGACACTGAGGTAATATGATGAGTAATCGAGAAAAACCACAGCTGCAAGCTATACCTGTCCCTGTCTAACTAGAGTCATTAGAAAATGACAAGTAGTCTAATCCATAGCATAGAGATATAGGTTCTTCATTGGACATTGCAAGGTTGATTTAGTGGACAAGCTTTGTGAAATCATCAATGTAAAATGTTTGCACAGACTTTATTTTATTATACCTAGTCCTAGGGTACTACAAAAATCTTGCCATCTAACTTGCTGGGGACTATTTACCTCTGATATTTTAATGTTTCAACCTAAACTTATGTTAAAAGTAGCTACGAACATTGTTTTGACTACGTAAAGTTTCGTCTGCTTTGACTTTTCCATTAAAATTTGCAAAAGCAGGAGTGATGTATGTAAGTAAGTATAGAATTCAAAACCAAATAAGTACATTTAAGTTAGTTTTTGCCCCATTAGACCAAAAGAGAATAAGCGTGGAGGATGTGACTTTTACCAGCTTTTTTAAGAAAAATTTGTTTACTCTAGAGTAAAGAGTGACCCATTATTCTAAAACTACATTTTATTCTCCGTTGGTTTAACTAACTCTTAAGGTAACAATACAATAGTAAATATTCAAATTGATTACTTTTCTTGAAAGCAACAGTTTGTTATTGTCTTGGCAAAAGCGCTAACAGAAACCATCACTTTTCCACTTGGAATAAGTAAATATCGATTGACAAGGTCGACTACTAATGAAAATAAATTCTTCCGAAGGTCAGAGGGTGCGCTAGTCATTTGTCGAGAAACATGGCAACTATACCTACTTAGTCATTTGTAATGGTGATTATGTCACTATGAAGTATAAATGTTCCTGTAGCTTCGTTTTAGAATGTAAATAAAGCTAGTTCTCTATTGCGGATGTTTTGAAAATAAGTGTTGTCTTCGCTTTAGTGGCCGAATTATCAAATGCCCTGTGTTTTCGTATTGACTTTTTCAGCAATAATTGTACCACCTTGAACTTCGGAGCACTGTATCCTAGTCGTTTATGTTTGTCAAATAAAATAGAAAATACGTGTTGTCGGGATAGAATAACCGCACTCCATTTCTTCCGTGGATATCGTAAGAGGCGATTAAGGAAAATAGGTTTAGGTATGATTTAGGCGACAGGCTAGAAACCTGTCACTATGATACCTGTTCCACCTGTTATCAAATCTAAAATTATGCTAGATGCTGATAATGCTCCGAAGCGTGAAATAGTCAAGATCATGGTTTTGTTTAGTTTTGGTTTTGTCATGGTTTTCGTATGCTCTGCCTACCCCGTTTGGAAACAGACGTGATTGTATGTACAGTCAGCGTCTGATACATGGTTACACTTTGGTACTTTGTCACAGTGATCGCAGTGACAATTTCATGCGAGAGTTCAAATATGAGGTTAATTAGAAAAGGTACTAAAGTGTATACATGTATCAGACGCTGACTGTACATATGTATGTATCAAGTCAAGCGTGTAGAAGTGACCAACATACACACAAACTTTCGCATTTACAACGTTAGTGCCTATACCGTAAAAGTATAGCGAAACGCATCTTAATGGCCGCTGACTCAGATATAGTGAAATCACCTTTGGAAATGTCAGACGATATGACGTCAGATGGAAAACATACTGGTGGTTCGATTGTTGGTTATTTTGTCTGGCCTATTGTTACAGAGCTCGCGACAAGGTAGACAGATTTGTTTGATAATGCAATGGGTTTCTTTATCGATGATTTAATTAGCTTAAAAAGACTCTATGGAGGTGTTAAAGAAAACTCTAGTACAAATAAAATGAGTGAATCATCATCATCATCAGCCTATATACGTCCCACTGCAGGGCTCAGGCCTCCTCTCATATGAGACGGCTTGGGCTATAGTTCCCACGCGGGCCCAGTGCGGATTGGGAACTTCACACACAGCGTAAAATTACTTCGTCGCTGTGTGTAGGTTTCCTCACGATGTTTTCCTTCACCGAATAGCTCGTGATAAATATCAAATTCGATATCGCACAAAAAATTCAGAGGTGCGAGCCCGAGGTTTGAACCCACGACGCTCTGCTTGAGAGGCCACGGTTCGAACCGCTGGGCTACCACGGCTTTTTAATGAGTGAATATCACGAGACAATTCACAATCTACTTAATCACAAAACGTAGTTACAGTCATGCTCTGGAATAAAATGATATTAAATCCTTAAACATGGCTCATTTTACTGAAAAGAGACATTCATCGATTTAAAAAAAAACTGCGAAGATTTTCAAACATTCCCTGGACCAAAATTTTAAAATGATATTTATTTTTGAAACCAAAATGTGTAACAGAATTAGCGAGTGCGATTTGCTTTAAGGCACCTTTAGGCCTTGAAGGTGCCTTAAGACCTTGAGGTGCCTTGAAGGCAACTAAAGACCTTAGAGTGCCCAGAGTTCTTAAGGTGGCTAAAAGGTGCCCAAGTTGCAAAGAATATGTTTTGAGGCCTCGTAGTACCTCCGGGCCCTAGGCCCTAGGGCCTGCGCTAGAGGCCTAGGCCTCAAGACTTCTGGGCCTCTAGGCCTTGAAGAGCCATGAGGGTGCCTTGAGGGTGCCTTGAAGGTGCCTTCAAAGGTGCCTTAAAATGCCTTAAGTTGCCAAGAATATGTCTCAAGAAGCGCCTAGAGGCTTTGAAGAGCCATGAGGGTGCCTTGAAATTGCCTTGAGAGTGCGCGCCATCATTGTTGCTTGTGCAAACGTAGCCCTTCCGTCCGCTGCGGAAGCGAAAAAACTCTTAAATTATCCTCAGTGCCGGCCATTACGTGGTAACCGGTGAACATGCTTTAAATGGTGATTATATTCACGGTGGTTTTTATCCGTGATTAGTGAAAATTAATGGCACCCAAAATTTTACTAACTTATAAGTTAGGTGTGCACGGGACGATCTCTTAACACATTGTTTAGTGACAATAAGTGGAAAAAAAATTGGCACGTGCCTGACTGAAGAGTGATTGGTTTTAATGACATGCGATACATATTTTAAGGATCTGAGTTGGTTAAATCCAACGACTACTGGCTATGTTACCAGCCAGTTTCATCGCGTTTATCGAACTTAAGAGCGTGCAAACAAAATTCGGTGATTTTGATGTTTTTCAAATGCTTTAGAAAGCTATAAATCCTTAAGTTTTTAAAGAAAAACTACTGTAACATATAAATAAACTCTTTTTCTAGGGATTAACGGAAAGAAATATTTTATTAGCAACACAGATTTCTTTTACTTAGCCAATTTGTTGAAGGGTTTTCACAAAAATACGCGTCAGAGCTGTCTTTCACTTGAAAATTTTCCATTAAAATTTACCATAAACGATATAAACTTGTTATTATCTGATAGACAATATAGTCTACTGGGGATTAACGGATTAACATGAATCAAATTATTGGTTTTTATTATTCAAATATCATTTTACATAATTTGAAAGTTGAACCATTACTTTATTTTTTTTCTCATTGATTTTAATGTAATTACAAATGAAACAATTTTATTGTAAATTTACAGAATATGTTTAGTCTAACCATATTTTTTTCATGGCTAAATATGAGTTAATTTACATTTCACGATTTTTTAAACATTGGTCCAAAACCACTAAGGTCAGGTGGGGGAAGAGAAACGCAGAGATAAGAGGGCTCTACAGACCATAATCACTCATAACTCGACGAGTTATGGTCTGTGGTGCCTCTTACCCCTGCCCTGCCCCTGAATTTCTCTTCCCCCACCTGATCTTATATTACGTACGTAAAAAATGTGTGCGCCCTCTTAAAGTTTGGTTAAAAAAGAAGAACCTCGACGGATGAAAATGTGGTAATAAATTTTAATGAAATGATATTTTAAAAAATAAAAAATTGTTGAGTGATTTAAGGGAGGCTTTAAGAAATTTCTTTCTAATATGGGAAAGAAAACTCATTAGCAACAATGATAAAGTGTTATAAAAACTAATCTATCTTAGTTTAACACCTAATCAGTTTGTAAACCAAGAAATCGGCGTAAGAAATATGTAAAATATCCCGGACGTCGCTGGTGCGTGTCTGTTCTATACTGCTGCTTGCACAAGTAAAAAGACGTAAACACATTCAATTTGTTTGAGACTTATGCTCTTTTACTTGCAGGGGAGTCGTACATTGTATGCGAGTATGTATAGCCATTATGCGCGTATGCACCGAACCATGAATGGACGGAGCCGGGCATTTTTAACGTCCAGTTCCCCAGTTTTGAATTAATGTATTTGAGATTGAAGTGAAATACGAATATGTTGCGAGTGGTGTCGGGTGAATAGGTAATAATCTCCATTTTCTCCTGTGGATGTCGTAAGAGGCGACTAAGGAAATAGGTTAAGGTATATCTATTCAAGGCGACAGGTTAGCAACCTGTCTCTATAATAGATTCCTGCGAACTCAAAACCTACAAAATGCTAGAAGTCGCCATAATTTTTTTGACTATGTAGCGTTTCGTGTACTATGCTTGCCCCCTGCATATATGTATGTATGTATGTATGTTAAAACGTCATTACTTTCAAGATTTAACATCTTAAAACTTGGCAATGACATATAGAAATTACAGACGCGAGTTTCTTCGATTCGTCAAAGTTGTTACCTGCTAAAAGCGTGAAATTTTGCATTACGTTGCCAAAATTATTATTTGATGGTAACTCTATTTTTAAATGTTTATTTTACCAATTTTCTAATAGTAGAAACATTGTTAATAACCAGGTAATTGACAATGCTTATTACACCGGTCTTTCGTTCTTCGACATATGTAAGTACATATGTATTGCTTTTGGTAACTTTATGAACTTCATGAACTTTTACAGCCGGTAGTCAAGGTAGCTAGCTATAGAATCTTTAGAAAGTGTATTATTAAATTTGTTTTTTATCAATAAAGACGGACCGAACCTTTTAACTCTTCACTACAGTCGCAGAATATTCCAGGAACAACTAACCTTTAATAATTTGACCTTTATTAAGCCATGGTGATGTAGCGAGCCTTTTTTGTATTCGTTTTTTCTTATAACTATTGGCTACGTAATTTTGATATAAATTTACGAAGCACTTAACATATCTTTTTATCGTCTATACCTACTGCTTGATTAACACCTGTTACACCCTGTAAAGCTTCAGATGCCAGCCGAAGCGAAGTGGTGGTGTGACGAACAAGACGCTTCTTCCCTGCCCATGCTTTATGCGCCGTCTTTAATATAATTTGGAATATTGCAACGATACGCCACCGCGCCGCGCCGCCCCACTTCCTCTGCGTTTGGGGCTCAATAGTTTCTGCCCTCAAATAAAATTACATTACTACTACTACTGTCATAAAAACAATTCTGCATACAGCCTGTCTCCACGGTACACTGCGCTCTTACGCATAAAGATCGCAGATGTCGCGGCGCGCGCTCCAGCTGCTTCCGTCATATGCCACCCCAGTTTTTTGAGTCCGTTAATAGCTTTATTTCCCTTGGCCTAGAAACTGAATAGAACAATGGTAGAAACGAAACCGACGTACCTTTTTCTGTGCTAATCCAATGAATGTTATCTGATTTGTAGGGGAAATGTCTAGAAGCGTACGTTGAACGTTTTACTGCGTGTTAATAAATGTACTTAATAGATAAGAGTTCTCATTTTCCCGTCTCTAATAAGCTAAACCATCGATAGACTGAATAGTGGGACGTGTAGTTAAAGTAAGAGATGAACAATCTATTGAAATAAAAGTAGGTATTTTTTTTTGTTTGGTGGTTCTTTAGTCTGGAGCCCTATCCATCTAGATATCTGTCTAGATTGGGTCTTGGCCGCTAGCGATGGCACCCTATACTCCGTTTTGTTTGGGTTGAGAACTTCAACGGACACAATTTGAAATTATCTCTGGAATTCATTAGTAAAACTGGAAATGATTTATGCAAATACACTTAACATTGTTTGT
>BHDV01065331.1:219717-237381 GCA_005406045.1 Adoxophyes honmai | reverse complement strand
AAAACCCTTCAACAAATTGGCTAAGTAAAAGAAATCTGTGTTGCTAATAAAATAATATTTTCCGTTAATCCCTAGAAAAAGAGTAAAGTTTATTTATATGTTACAGTAGTTTTTCTTTAAAAACTTAAGGATTTATAGCTTTCTAAAGCATTTGAAAAACATCAAAATCACCGAATTTTGTTTGCACGCTCTTAAGCGTAAAAAAATATTGTTTTTTTTCGCCGGCGGAGCGTCCGTAAACGTAAGTGGACCTCCCCTGTAATAAAAAATACATACGAAAATAAACAAATTGATATTGTCTTTCCTTTGGGCACTATTTCCAAGATAGTCCAAGCTTATGATTTGTGTCCCTGGGAATGAGGGACGATATAGAGTAAAACCTCTCCATTTTTTCCGTGCTCTGCCTAGCCTATCTGGAAACCCAGGCATTATATGCTGTATGCAGTTATAGGGTGTTTATGAAAGTATAACCCAGTATCAAGCTAAGGCTGTGCCATCGTTTCGGTCCGTCTATTTCGATAGCCCTAATAAAGCAGACAACTTCAAACGGCTACCTATTCGGCACACTAACCCGCTCGCCAAATCATCGGCTTTATGCGTGCGCGCAAGGCCGCGCCCTCAATCGCGTTTTGGTGCACACTCTCACTACGATGCGGTGCCAAACTGTTGTAAGTAAGATTGAGATTGTTTTTAATAAGTATCGTATGATCTGCCTATCCCATTTACATTTGGGCATAAGTTGTCTCTATCTAATCATGTACTCTTTCCAAATCGAAGTTTTTTGTGGAATAAGTATAATTTACTTAGGATTTTAATATTAAATTATGATGTAGCATGAAACTTTTGTTGATTTTTAGGGGGAGTATAGTTGAAGGCCTTAAATAGTTCTGCTGTGCACATATAAGCGAAAAAGAGCACTTAAAAATCTTAAAATGTGTACATAATACAGTTCTACAAGACATATTGAGAACAATTAAAATCCACTGCTAAGTTAATCAAATGACACAGTGAAGAATACATTTTCTATTATGTAAATATGTACCGAACGAACCGGAAAAATACATTTCACTTTAAACATTCCTAATTACACGTAGTATATTGCAAAACGCTACAATGTAAAAGGTGTCAGATGTTACAACTACAAGATGTGATCAAACAAACCGGTGATACAAGTGCGTTCTTCCTCGTTATGTGATAATCTAATTTGTAAGATAACACATTACACACTCTATTACACAAATACACGTATTACACGGACGTGATACAATCTCGATATTTTTCTTAAAACGTAAAAAGCCGTTTAACTTTTATGGCCAGTATTTTGTAATGTTTTTGAGTTATGTAAGTTTGGCGTTCGGCGTAATGAATCATGTGTGTTTGAATTTGGAACAATTGAACCGTTATTGCTTATGAGGTGTTGAACTATTGGTTAAAAGTGATAATTCGATAACTGACTTAGGGCCGATTTTTCAATCACCAGATAAATTTATCTGCCAGTTAAAAATATTGCTATCCTTTTTTCGCGTCATATAAAAGAAAAGTGACAGCCAACATTTATCGGACAGATAAGTTTTATCTGGTGATTGAAAAATCGGCCCTTAGCATTTAGTTTGGCCAGTCGCAAGCAATAAGGAACGGCAAAAATTCTTTTATATCTATAACCAGAATAATAACTGCCAGCAATTGTAGTAAAAGTTTAAGTAAAAAAACTCTAAGTTATCAGAAAATATATAGTTAGATACCGTAATTGAGATAGAAACGCGAAAATTTACTTATAAATCTAAATAGATTTAAATAAGTGACAATTTACAGACTACATATTCACAGAACAGTGAAACTATAAGTTTCAACTGGTTTGTAGTTAATGCCGCATAGACACTTTAACACTTACAATACCTACATAGTTGCATTGTTTAAAAGTACATTATATTACACCATTGCATAGCAATAAAAACGCATAAACTACAAAATAAAATGGCTATCGAATGACCATCGGCAATGATCGTAAAATAGCAATTCGGTGCAGCATTGTTGCGTTAAAAGCATCTGTACCTATGTTATTGCAATTGGAATAAGTAATTGGAGTCAATAATGGGATTACAAATAAATAAAAAAAACCGACTTCAAATTTGGGGTATACTGAAAGCATTTGTCTAATGAGGGTAACCTTCCATCACCAGCAGACCTCACTAATTAATTACTGAAATTATGATTTCCAGTCTGCAGGTGCATTCAGTATTGAAAGAATTATCCTTTAACTCCTAAGCGTTAAGGAGTTGACCTTCCATCATCAGCTCAGTCATTTTTTTTTACTGCCCAACGTAAATACTGGTGTAGCTTTGAAAAATGTACTAAAAACATTACCTGTGCCTATAAAATTTGAGGGTTGCCCTCGATTTCCCTCATATTCCATCATCAGGTCAAGGTATGCTGACAATGGGACCACCTGGAAACTATACCCTTTCAAACAAAAAAAGAATTTTCTAAATCGGTCCAGGCGTCTTCGAGTAATCAGCGAACACACATACAAAAAATAATAAAAAAAAAAAACAAAAAAAAGATCCCGACGAATTGAGAACCTCCTCCTTTTTTTGAAGTCGGTTAAAAGTGCCACAGAGTGGTTGCTACAAGATGGCGACGGTGGAACATGCCCAAAAGGAGGTGGCGGGGAGACCTGTAGCCTTAACATGGCAACACCCTCTAGTCGTCTCGCGCGCGGGATAGTCTACCCGTCTTTTTCTGACGCCTCTAATTAGACAGTGACAGGTATACTCCATCTCGCGCCTTGCTGTGCTAAGCCAGCTCGACGTGTTTCTTGGCGGCTGGTACCAGGAATACAGAATGTGGGGAGGTCTTTGCTTTGCCCAGAAGTGGGATACCAACCCAGGCTTGATATGATGAATGTAACCTTAATTGATCATCTCAATAGAAAATATAGAAATAATCTAATAGCTCACTCGTGTACACACAAAACGTACTTAAGTAAGAAATCACTTATTATTGTACAAAAAATACATGAATCCAATTTAGACAAATTAGCTAACAGAACAAACATTGTAACATTGTTATTTGAGTCGAATAAAACAAAAAATATAGCACTATATTACTGTCTATTCTATTAATTTATTAGAAATCACGTAGGCCTTGTAAACTGATTTGATCATCTACATTTCCCAATCGTTAAACAATTACATCAACATTAAACGACTATTTATTATTTAGTTTTGAAATGATTTCGCCCATAGCTTTATTTACTCGATTGCCTACTATTAAAAGATGGTAGTAAAGATTGCTCTAAAATTTCAGTCGCCTCACAATCACAACTTAAACAAGCCAGCGCGTGTTCATTGAAGACGGATCTAGTTTCAGCGCATGCGCAGTGGTTGCACGGGCATGCGTCACAGGAAGACGCAAGGTGAACGTGAAAGCGCACTGGTGTGGACTTAGCTAATAGGTGCCACGAGCTGCACACGCAAGTGATACTGCATCTATTGTAGTAAATACAGGTGGCGATGACTCCGACACTTCAAGCGATGAAGAATAGTGTGTAAGTTCTTTACGTTTACTAATATTTTGATTAAAATTATTATTTGTGATGAGTGTGACTGAAGCGAGTTAAGTATGCCACAACAGGAGCGAATGGCGCTCTGTTGTCTCTGCCTACCCCGCAGGGAATAGGAAGCGACATTTGTGTGTGTGTGTGTTATTTGCGACCTAATTTGTGTGTACGTTTCTAAGTCTCTTAACTATCCTCTTAGGGCCCAGCACCAAATTTAGATCGTTTGAAATTGAGGCTTAGTATCATTCATGTAAAATTCAAACTTATTTCGACATTAGTCCTATAGGTAGGACCATGGGCCATAGGAGGCTATACCATCCACGCTTGCGCTGTCAGTATATTTGGAGATTAATCGAGATATATTCGCGTTCATAGTGATGGGTTGTACCAAATACCGTTCGCGACCGGTCCCGCCCGAGGCGCTGACCTCCAACAGGTTTGGGCTCGACTTGGTTCCGATTCATTTCCGCGAATCATTGGCCATTAGGTACAGTGCTAATACTTATAACAAAAGGCAAAACGTACCCCTATGACATATTTAATGAGGGTTTAATGTTAGTTTCCAGGTTTTTTCTCATCATTTTACCCAATGGAAGCAATTAGTGTTACATAAAAGTTTAGCAGCATTCTTACGTTTTTTTAATCGTGATTTTTTTAGAAAAAATAGGAATACTTTTATTATTAAGCAAGTTTTGGCATGATGATTGAAAAAATAAAAAACCATTTTTTTTAAAGTAAAACAGCATTTTTTAAGATTTAAGGCAACGGCCCAACTCAACCTGGGCCTCTCGGCCCATTTTTTTCGCTCTGTACAGCCAACGGATTGACAAACATAACATACAGTTTAACCACGCACCGTCTCACCACAGACCTTTTCTATATTTATCTGCTACTTTTGACTAACTGTGACTACCCTAAAAAACCAAAACTAACCTAAACCCAAAACATTGAAGTGATGGCTACTCCATGGGTTCTAGAACTACGGGGAGCATCGAAAAGTCCTAAGCCTAGTGATGGCTTGAAGTGGACATGAAATTTGAAATAGTCATGGTTTTGTCTATAAAGTAGCTTCTCGTGTGCTCTGCCTACCCCATTTGGGAATACAGGCGTGATGTATTATCTCTTGACTCTCCTTCGCTATGACTACGCCAAGAAAGTCAGGGTACGACTGGTCATAATTGCAAGAACCGGTCAAACAGGTACCTACAGGTATAATGTAGATGTAGTGTTCATTGTGGACGCAAACCATCCTTCCTTTACAAACTTGAGACTTCTAGATAGGGATGACGAGTGGTTTAAAAATACATACAATCATACATACATAAATGTCATATCCTCATATCACGTGTAACTAGACAAAAAACGTGACTGACACAAAACCTTTTGCTTCTAATTTCTTAGACACTTCTATCACCATTAAGTTTAAAGGTACCTGTACCTACTAGTAGATGAAAGAGGTATAATAGTGACGGACTGACGGAGGTATTATTCTAAACTACCACTCGGTAAGGTACAACTCGGTAATTATAGAAAATTATAAGACACCATTTTTATGGTGAATTAACTAATTAAATTAGCTGATTAATGGAAAAAAAGATACAAAATCTCTGTTGTTGAAGTTGAAGTTGTCATTCTTTGGCTGAACTACTGAAGGTCATGCAGTCACATCACATTCAGTTACTATTGTTTATTAGGCGTTTTTATGTACACCTTACATGTTTTGTGTACACCTTGTCAAAAAAAAAACACAAATTGGTGCAGTAGTAGGTAATTCGTATCAGTAGTAAGTTATGTGCGTGAATGCATTTCGACGGTTCATTTTATTTATTATATCGATCGTTTTAAATTCGACAAAGATCATCAAACTTTCGTGTTGGAAGATGTGACATCACACCTAAGTCAAAATTGTACTAAATCAGCAATTCTTCAAAGCCTACATTTCTAAGCTTATAAATCTAGTGTTAGTCCGATCTTGCACGTTGGCTAAGCTAGAAATGAAGCAAGTCGACAATTAGCGAGATGCTAATCCTTTCGCAAATACCTACTAAATACCAACACCTACTTTAAGTTTACGGCAGTTTCGTAACCCAGTTATTTTGCATACGATAAAACAGCGGGATGTAGAATTTTATGTAGTAAGTGTTATGTTATTAAGGAAGAATTTACGCCCCATGCATTAAAAGGTGGTGCCGAGTTAGTAGCACCTCCCCGTTTCGTCCCGTGGATGTCGCAAGAGTCGACTCTGGGAAAGGGTTTGTGTATTGTGGGCGATGGGCTAGCAACCTGTCACTGCAATATCACGTTTAATCATCTGGTTACCCTGAAATTGCTAGACGTGGCACTGGATTTTTCAATTCATGTGCTCTGCCTACCCCTAATACAGGCGTGAGAATATGTATGTATGTATGTTTGCAGTACATTTACGCCCAAACATGTTCGGGATTGGATTTTCTGAACTATTACTAAACAAAACTATTACCTAGCACAGATGGTATAGGTAAACCTGGACCAAATTCAAGATTCAAAACTTTATTTATGCAAATAGGCCCCTAAAAGCAGTTTTACTCGTGATTTTCGAGTCTACCAGCGCTTCTGAAAGACCATCATGCTCGCTATCATGTCATCTTGGCAGAAAGTCATTTTTCATTACAAAATTAAATTAAAAAAAAAACATAAAAAACATAGTAAACAAAAAACAAACCATCATCATCAGACAAGGACATCAAAGGCAAGATTTTCGTGGCGGGACCAGGGGTAAGTTCGCGTAACACTTTACCTGGAAACTTAGGGGCAGCGCAGACGACAGACTTTTGTGCGATCGAGTCTGCGGAGCAATAAAAACTCTGAATGGAAACTGTCTGCGCGCCATTCAGAGATTTTATTGCTCCGCAGACTCGATCGCACAAAAGTCTGTCGTCTGCGCTGCCCCTTACTCCCACTACAAAAATCATGCACACTTATAAGCCGGTAACACAAACGATGGAAAATGACGAAACGAATACCGTTATCGTGAATCAGCTGTGAACAAAGGATGAGTTTTGCGTTTTGGTCCACGTAACTGGACGCTGGCCACTAATTATCGAGGTTTTGATCTGGTTTTGTTTTTCGGTGAGTCTGTGACATCATTAACTACCCTTTGGTACATACATACATAATCACGCCTATGTTCCCAAAAGGGTTAGGCAGAGCACACGAAACGTGACATAGACAAAAGCATGATTATGACTATATCACGCTGCGCAGCCACTTCTAGCTTAATGTTAAGTTTGAAAATAGATGGGAGAGGTAGCATAATAGTGACGGGTTGCTAGCCTGACGCCTAAAGCATACCTATTTCCTTAGTCGCCTCTTATGACATCCACGAAAGAAATGGAGAGGTGTTATTCTATACCCGAAACCACACCGGCACTTTGGTTTGATAAGTATTTTACCTGAGTATACAGGGCGTCTGGTATGAAACTTGGAGGGAATACTTCGAATATTGTGGAACATTTTACTGAAAGAAGACATTATTTTTATTTAAAAGACGGCCAAGTGCGAGTCGGACACGGGCTTCAGTTCAGTTCAACTTTACCAAAATTTTCAGGTGAGCAACCGTCAACCAATGAACCGATCGCGCGGTCGGAACCCCCGCGTCCCGCTTTACCATTACCACCAAAGAAACCTAAAAACGACTTTTGCCTAAAAACCTGTCATTCTGGCTGAGTAAGTCAGTTAGTTCGTGAAATATTCATGATCATGGTCATGTTTAATTCACGTTTCGTGTGCTCTGCCGCCTCTGCCTACCCCATTTGGGAACATAGGCGTGATTATGATTATACGTATGTATGTATGTATGTTAGTTATTTTATTGGTATGGAACTCTAGAATATTTTAAACTGCATTCAGATGCAGACTCTCGGACAGTCTGAAAACAAAATGTAACCTATTTACCTATCTGGTTTCATGGACGAAATTCATTGTTATTCTCTAGATCTAACTACACGTAAGCTAGCAATACTTAGTATGCGCCTGAGCATTCCGATATCTCTAAGGAGACGCGAAGGCTTGCGATCGTTAGTCACCAAACATCCATGGTTGAGAATATTAAACGTTTAAAATTATGGACCACATTAAGGCAAACCCGTGTGGTGTCGGGATAGAATACCACCTCTCCGTTTCTTCCGTGTATGTCGTAAATGGCAACTAAGGAAACAGGTTTAGGCGACAGGCTAGCAACCTGGCACTATTATACCTCTCTCATCTGTTTTGTAATCGAAAATTGTGCTAGAAGTTGCCACGATACGCGACATAGTCATAGTTTTGTCTATGTAGCGTTTCACGTGCTCTGCCTACCCAATTTGGGAACACAGGCGTGATTAGCTTAAGCTGTTTTAAAATGACGATCAATGAGCTAAGATGATTCTAATGGTAAGTGATTAGCGTTGGATATAAATAGACACTGTGACAAAGGAGGCCTTAATACATACAACGATTAATTTTAAAGACACACCTCAATCTCTAAATTTAAACATTTTAAACCTATGATTGTGCTAAAAGGTAGCTACAGCTTAAAAATTTATACCTAAATGAAAAAATTTACGCTCTGCCCAGTTAAAAATAAAAACGCAGTTGGTTGTATAGGTTTACGATACCTATACGGAATTTGAGATAACTTTGGATATTAAAATCCTGAGTCATAAATCAATACCGGATTTTCAAATTTTAGCATTCCAATTGATAAATAAGTCTAAAAACAATCAGTTTTCACTGATTATTGTTCGTGAAAGAGTAATAAAACGATAAAGATCATTAAAATCAGTGAGTCATTACAATCATTAAACCACCACTCCTCTAATGAAACTAATGTTTATTTTGACTCATCGAGCCAATAAACCTATTGGTATCAAAATCAGAGATAATGAAATCGAACAAGTGATTAGAGAAATTGCACAAGATTATACTGGTAAAACAAATCAAAAGAACGTAAAAAAATCATTAACTGATGTATTGGTTAATGATTTTCCCGTGAAAGACGGAGATATCATTAAAATTGTAATAAATGAAAGATTACACATTACGCAAGGTAATTATCGAAATAATCATCAGTCGATCACGCTTTGCAATCGAATGTAAGTTTCTAAATACTTCTGATACATCTGAAAACAGTAGTGTCCATTTTATTACCAAGCCTTGTGATTTCTTCAACATCCCTTTCCAAAGCTTCCCCCGTTCTCGGTAACGACCTAATTTTATCAACATTTGTGAGAAACAAACTGTTGTTTAAATACACAAACGTAGAGCTTACCATATTGATATAAAGTACATACATAGGTACATACAGGGATATAGCATATAGCAGGGACGTGTGTTGGTGTGGGATGCAACCTGTGTCGATACACTGGCACCGTCCCACCTCCACGGTACTTCCACAAAACCAGGAGCGGCAGCTGAAGCGGCCGAAAAACTAAAAAGCACAAAATACAGAGGTCTCGGCCCAGAATACCTTTTCTTACCATTCGGGGTCGAGACCTTAGGTGCGTGGGGTCCGAGCGCCACCAACTTAATGAAAGAGCTCTCCAAGCGGCTGGTTGATGCAACCGGAGACCGAAGAGCTGGCAGCTTCCTCGCTCAACGCATCAGCATTGCGATAGAGCGAGGAAACGCTGCCAGCGTCTTTGGAACCATGCCTCGGGGGTGCTCATTTTTAAATATATTTTAGACTAGCTTTCCGCCCGCGTGGAATTCGGTTATATTGCGGTATAAAGCACAACTATAAGAAAACTTCTCGTTTCCAACGACACACAGCGCCATCGATCTATCATCTATCGATCGGTTATCGATTGATATCGATCTATCATCGATCGATATTGATCTATCAAGCAAACTATATTTTTGTTTTCCCTCGGGAACATCAATTTTTTCCGGGATAAAAAGTAGCCTATGTCACTCTCCGTGCCCTAAACTATCTCTACCTAAAAAATCACGTCAATCCATCGCTCCGTTTAGCCGTGAAAGACGGACAAACAAACAAACAAACAAACAAACACACTTTCACATTTATATATTGTATATTTTAGATTTAAGTGTAGTTTTTAAGTTAGTTGTATATAATTTTAATTGTTTTTGTTTTGTACATATTTGTTCTGTAAATAAACATTATATTTTGATTCTTAGTTGGAAAAAACATAGCAGGTACATACATACATCACGCCTGTGTTCCCAAATGTTGTAGACAGAGCGCATGAAACTCTACGTAGACAAAACCATGACTCTTTCATCTTTCGTGGCTATTTCTAGCATATTTTTTATGTTTAAAATTGGCAGGTATAACAGTGACAGGTTGCTAGCCTTTCATCTAAAATATACCTTAACCTATGTCCTTAGTTGCCTCTTACGACATCCACGGAAGAAATGTAGAGGTGTTATTTTAAAGCCGATACTACACGGACGTTGGACGTTGTTGTTAAAACTTGAGAATATTCCGGTGTCAAACGATTAGCGGACTGTTGTAACGTTAGCGAGTTAACACGTTTCACGGCCTTTTATAGTCTGTCCTATTGTCAGTAACTGCATTATTGAAATTATTCTCTAAATAACGCTTATAAATTCGGTTTGAGTCACTCTCTTAAACATCCGAAATGAGGAGAGAAAAGTGGTGTTTCCAATAAGATGGCTATTCTGCCAGTCTTTTGTTAGGATGTAAATAATACGCAAAGTAGGTACTTTAAAAGTAAATATTCTTTATATTATGGAAATATCACTATTAAATTCTGTGGATATTTCAAGTGTCTTCTTATTATCGTTATTTATATCGATCCAAAAACATCCAAAACATCATAATTGTTGTATGGGAGCCTAGAGATAGTATTTGTTAATATAGCGGCAATAAAAATACATCATCCGTGAAAATTTCAACAGTCTAGCTAGCAAGGTTCGTGAGATACAGCCTGTCGACACACGGATAGATGTACGGACAATCTCAGTCGATTTCGCCCTTTGCGTACAGAATCCAAAAAAAACCTTCCATTGCACTCTTATAGAAAACAGTTAACGACTGTATTTATTTTCACAAGTACCTACCCGTAATTCTGGTAGTAAAAAATTTCAAACAGGAACAAAAAATGAATAGACCCTGAGCCTTTACAAAGATTACGAATCGTACTGTAATGCTATAGAAACGGTATGGCACGCAATACCAACACCAAAAAAAACTTTTGTGCCTTCCAATGACGTATTGTGATAACAATTTCGTCACTTTCCTACCACGAACTTGCTTCCTGGACATTTTGAATTATAAAGACATCGATGTAGTCTTTCACGATTATTTGTACCCAATTTAAAAGCCTTGGTAAGCACGGAAGTTTTAAGAGCACTTGCAAAATAAATATACTAGGTAGATTGCCTTTGTAGATTGATTGTATGTGCGACCGTATTCATCCTAACTATAGCAGGTGAAAAAGACTACACAGGTGAAATCAAATTGGTGATTTCTTACTCGGTTTATATTGATTAGATTAGCCAGATTTCAAAAAGTACCGGTCAGATCATGATGAAATTAAAATGGGACCAATGGGAAGCCATATTTTATCAAACACAAAAAGAACCATTGAAATCGGTGCACCCGTATAGAAGTTGGATTATGAGGTAACATACAGCGAATTGAAAGCCTTTTTGCAGTCTGTTAAAAACGTTTAGACATTTGGTTTTCACTCACTAAGCATACATCGCCTTTGAAATCGGAAACACATCTTACATTGAATACATACATTCCTCTATTGTTATCTTTAGTACATTTGCGGTATACGACACATTTTCTAGATACAATAATGTAAACAAGCAACGTTTCCGCCATGATTCTAAGTACACCATTAAGATGATATGTTTTCCTGAATTCCGCAGAACACTATCGGTATAATGCATATAGTGATAAGCTGATAAAAGATAAGATACGTCATATAAACCGATAGAACAATACTCTATGGTGGAAAATACGCGATAAGTAAAAAATGTGGTAAAAAATGTTCGATATGTTATATGGGCGATGGTTTTGATAAAATATGACTTCCTTTCCATTATTATAAATCGATCGGTGGTAAGTTTTATATAAATTGATCTGAACTGCCATGAAATTCATATACGCCAAGATATACATTACATGGGCGTAGCCAGGGGGGGGGTTTAGGGGGTTCAAACCCCCCCCGAAATGTTCAGGCTCCCATACAACATCGTGATTTTTTTGTGTCCGACTCGCACTTGGCCGATTTTTTTTCGTCAAACCCCCCCCGAAACTAAATCCTGGCTACGCCCGTGATACATTACATATACAGGTTGCTAGCCTGTCGCCTAAAATATACCTTAACCTATTTCGGGCAGGCAGAGCTCCCTAAGCGCTACAGGCAAAATACTATTTCATGTCTCGTAGCAACTTCTAGCATACTTTTTAGGTTTTGAGTTGGCAAGTATAATAGTGCCAGGTTGCTAGCCTGTCGCCTAAATTATACCTTCCTTAGTCGCCTCTTACGAAATCCTCGGAAGAAATAGAGAGGTGCTATTCTAAACAACAACACTAACGGAACACAAAACATGCAAAAAAATACAGCAAATAGACTTCTCACAATCGCGATGCTTCTAGGATATCAACCGTTTTGCTCGTAAATCTGATAACATTAAAAGATAGGCGAAGCCGCGGGCTGAACGAGTGTGCAGACTAAACTAAATAGATAAGGCTATCTCACTGTCAATCTAGATGCGTTAGTTACGCTCTCAAAATGATACTGTTGCCAATTTGGTTCAGCAAAAACTACAATAGGAGCAACTGTGTTATGTACGTTATATACTCAGGTATATCGTTTTGGTAGTGCTGGCAAATCGGAATTGACCATTTTAATAGGCAAGTGTACTCAGTTAAAAATACAGGGTGTTTGGCGCGTCGTGTGCCATCAGCGTTGCCAGACGTCCCAATTTTGGCGGGACGTCCCGATTTTTTAATTAAAATTAAATGTCCCGTGCGGGACAGGCTCAGTCCCGCTTTTCGGGGATAACTCGACCGTGCGTGTATCTTGCTAAGGAAGCGCGAATGGGTGGCACAGACAAGTATAGAATTACTCGTCCAGTTTAATTTACAGCTATCCTGTGAAGACTTCTTCATTTTTATTAAAGACAAAAAGGAAACTTTAAAGGAAGTTAAATCTTCACAGAAATATTATAATTAGGTAAATAAGTAATTCTTGTAAATAATAATTATTTATAACATTTACTCATTTAGTCTTGTAATAAGATTCAACTTTTTAACGATAAGCTAAATCTGATTGAAAATAGGTATCATATCTTTATTAAAATACATTTTCGAAGGCTATTCTTGCTATCTATTGTCATGTAAACGTAATTTGGACTAAAATAAAAAGATAAATATTTAAAAACTTCTGATTAAGTAAGTATATACGTTTTATTACTATGTCCCGCTTTCAAAGAAAGAATCCCGCTTTTTTCACTCAAATAGTTCCAAAATCCCGACTTGACTAAAAAAAAATCTGGCAACACTGTGTGCCATAATAATATTCAGCCTCCATAACTAGATGACATTTAACATTAAACTACAGTCAGGCTCACTCATCTAGAACTCTATTTGAAACGTGAGTTATCCGTATATTTGTCAAGATTGATGACATTTGTCCGTAAATTTCGATTTGATATGACCCTACATATGTTTTATGTTGCTCTGCAAATATGTTGTTGTATTCTTACCATGTACAGTCAAAGAAATTGATACCTATGCCAATTTGAACCTTTTCATTAGAGTTTCATATTGCTTTGATTAAGTGACATTTCTTGTAAAAAAGTAAAAGGCGGCACAGTAATCAAATTCTTTGACAGTACCTACGTAGAGTTTTGCAATCACAAGGCTAGGCGCTGAAAAAACCTCCATACAAATGGTACAACATACTGCTAGCTTGTGTCATGTTTGGTATCGACCACCACAATCACACCAATGACGTCAGTCAATAAAACTCCGCCTAATCGGACTGCCATGATTACTTTTCCGAACCAAAATCTTTGCAGACTACGAAACGTGGAGTCGATATCCATACCGAATTGGTTAGGTTTAGTACCATTACAGTCCTCTACAACAACTTTAGAGATTTCAAGTACCTACCTATACCTAAGTAACCTTGCCATGTTAGACGAGGGAGACTGTCATGAGTTTGCAGAGATAACTCGTGGTAAATATCAAATCAAATTTCAGAGGTCTGGGGTTCGAAACCATGACCCTCTGCGTGAGAAGTCACTGGTCAAATCGCTGGACGTAATAGAAAATTTTAGTTTAACCGTTAGTAAAGGCAAGTTGAAGTGTTTGGTGACGTTGGTAGTTACGAATGACGCATATAACTTTCGTTAGTAACATTCGTTACATTTGTATGCATTTTTGTTTTTTCTAAATTAAGTGCAGAATGTGGATAACAATAGGTACTGTTATAAAATTAGATACGATAACTCCAAATGGAAATGAATGAGAATAAATTACTAACGCAATTATTGATAATTACCAATGTTACTTAGTATTTTGTTTAAAATTTAATAGTATTGTTTTAAGAACGCAAAGATTATACAATACGACAGAGTGAGAAACCGATACTTAACAGGTTTTGTTATACATATTACTTGTCTTAACTATGTACTAACACACGTTGTGTTAGGTTCAGTTATTATCGCCTATTGCTAAGCCTTTTTTTCTGTTACGCATTTAGCAAATAATTGTAAATCAGGATGTAGCTACTAGTTAGGTACCTACCATATCTTGAATCCTGCTGCACCGAAAATCTCATGGTTAGAGTCAAATCCGATTTCGCACATAATTTTCGAAATATGAAATTGTGCGAGCATAAGATTCGAACGCGGGATCCTCTGTATGAGAGGCCTCAGGTTAAACCGCTAAGCTACCACGGCTACTTTTACGGCTATTGTTGTATTGTTGTGGCCTAATAAGATCAATAACTTATTCACAAAAAGCATTAAGGACAAACTATTCTTATTGGACGGTAATTCCTAATCTCTGCCTAGCTATTCTTTGTCATTTTGTTCCTAGCGCTTCAAAGAAATGTTTTAGCGATTGCAGAAAGTTTTTGCACAAGTGAACAAGTTTTATAATGCAATGCAATGGGACAGATTTCTAACAAGCTAAAATAATGATGCATGATGTCATGTGAAATTTACGCAGTCAAGTTTTCTTTGAAAAAGCGTTAGTCCGGACTTATCTTAGAAAGTGGAGCCGCAAAAATTGTACAAAGAAACTCTAGTTTCGCTAAGCCTCTAAACCGAAAGGCTGGGCATTGAACGTTATTATATTGGTCAGACAATTCTTTGTTCATAACTTTGGCTTCAAGTAGAAATTTCACGAGCACTTGCGCCAACACGGAAACAATGTTAACACCGAACCATCAGCAAAGTAAACCGTAGTCTTTACGCGCTAAACGGAACGTTCACATTCGTTTACGTTCCTATTTGGGAGACGCATCGTTACAATTGCAGTGGGCACTCACCTCGAGTTTTTTGGAGTATTCTTCGGTTAATTTTTCCTGTTCCTTTTTCAATTCTTCGTTTTTGTCCAGAAGGGCTTTCCCTAGCTCGGCGGCCAGGAGTAAGTCCGATTCCTTCTGTTGGAGCTGACTCCACACGTCAGGCTCCGTGGTGTCCTCGCGTGAGGTAGCCATCTCCTTCACGTAGTCTTCCAAATCCTGGTAAAAATGCTCGTCTGATAGACTCAAAGCGGTAGGCGTAAGCCTGTTCCCACTTCGGCTTCTACTTCTCCTATGTTTCCCTGCTGGGGTGGACGACCGAATGGCTCCCTTCCCCACAAACTCAGTCTCCTCAGTGATGAATCCCGGCGACCGGGTCCTCCTGTCAGGTGGTTCGCTACTGATTTCAGCACTAATCTCACCGGCCATTTAACTAAAAGTAAACTAACTTTGCACTATTTTGGTGTAGCTATTCTTTTTGAACAGCTTGTCGAAAGCTAACTGTAGTTTCACAGGTTTGGGTAGTTTCACTTTAAATATGCTCCTGGGTATGTCGATATCCTTTTTTAGGGCCATGGTAGCGGGTACATATCCAGGGCACTGACACACGCGACTGCAACGGCGACACGTTGCCGCGGCGACGGCGCGGGCACAACAGAGCGAGGCTTGTGGCGCGCGCCGCACCGCGGCCGGCAAAGATTAGCCGAGAGAGGGGGATGTAGGTAGAAATTGTGCAGGTGATCTACAGGTAGCTTGAGTTCGGTTGGAATTGCCAGCAAGGTGTTCTTTTGTAAGGAGTTCGTGTGTGAAGGCAGAGACGTAGCTAAGGGGGATGGCGGGGGCGGCCCGCCCTGGAGGACACGCGGCTGTAAAATATTATAAAACTAAAAACAAACGGTATGGTTATTTTAACCGTTTTTATTGAATGCCATGCCACCAATGCTAGCTAGCTAGCATTGGTGGCATCGGTGGCATGTGGGGTAGCTACCCCACTGCGTGAGGGCAGTAAGATAAAAGTACGAATGCTCGATGCCTCAACGCCCAATAGATGACGCCCATTTGTCACCTGTCTTTCTATGACATAAGGTTGCAAGTGCCAAGTATTGGGTCAGTGTCCAGCACAGGGACGTTTAACCTTAACTTAGATTAGTGTTAGAACCTAACCTAACCTACCCTTCATTTTATTAGTAATTTTTTGTATAGAATCATCAATAGAAGTTTAGAAGGGACTTAGATTTTTTTTCTAATTTGAGGAAAATGAAAATTTTCATTGTACAGTGGAGTTCCCAGAGATCCTGTGCAGACGATTGTTCATAGATATTTGAACATGAACCTTGTACATATCACGGATCACAGAAATAAGTTTTTATTTTATTTTTTGTTTTAAGGTTATTATAGATTAGTACAGATATTAGTGAATTCACTCAGACGTAAGGATGTATAAATGTTGGTGTTTTAGGTAAATACGTAAAAATAAACTGATTATTTTCTTTCGTAAGTAACAAATAAAAAAACGTTAAAAAATAGGTATATTGCAAGCCATAGCCAAATTCAATACAACGGGCAAAAAAACTTTACAAAAATCTAAATTAAAAATGGCGCATCTGGAAATCAAACTTATCTTTGCCTATAAACAACACGTGCATCAGAAAGAAACAGCGATAACAGGTAAATGCACAACCAGTGCGATAGAGAGAGATGGTTATACTGACTCAAGGTCATCCGAAGAGAGTGGTCAAATGGTGAAACAATTAAATTTATTGTTGGTAAACTAAAGTAATAAAAAACCTGCGGATTAGCAGAATTAGACTTTATGATTATAGTTTTAGAGTTTTGACGAGTGTCTTTGATGTTTCTCTTTTACAAAATTACTTATTATATTTAAACTGGTGGCTAAAATTGGAACTAATTTTTATTGTACAAAAGCGGTCAAGTACAAGTAAAAGTAGCAAACGAATGGTTCCGTATAGAAATAGGCAAGTTTTGAAAATTTTCCGAAAAGTTTGAAAGTTCACGGGAATTTCAGGAAACTTGATTTTTTAAAGGGTTATTTAAACCCCCTTAATCACATTTCGACAGTTGATAAAATTATCCAGATGTAAAAATATAAGCAAATTTGGATAATTTAATTTGGGGTACCATTAGTTTGGTTCCATCGTAAAATAGGCAAATTTCAAACTTTTCTTGATGTCGGTTTAGATTACATTTATATGCAATTTACCTATGTGAGGATTCAACGTCATAATCATAACAAAGTGGTCAGTTTTTTACCTTATGTCGCGCGAAGAGAGCGGTGGCGCGCAGTGCGCGTTTGGCAGTAGCAGTCGCCGCGGCTCCTAGATGAAGGGCTACGAATAAGCCCGAAACATGTCGAGGTAATTTAATAAACGTGATTTATCCGTAAAATTTTCAACATGAGTGAGTCTCACGGTAGTTTAATGTTCAAAGTTTTTTACCTTGTTGCTTTTAGCCGTTTTACTGTATTTTTTAAGTACTAATGTATTTTCATATTAAACGCCGTTGCGACGACACGACATACGTATTACATACATAGTTAGTTTAGTCGTTGCATACGTACCCATGGGCGTAGCCAGGGGGGGGTTTTGGGGG
>BHDV01065331.1:205450-219656 GCA_005406045.1 Adoxophyes honmai | reverse complement strand
CCCCGAAACTAAATCCTGGCTACGCCCGTGTACGTACCTAACGACATACGAAAGCGACAAAGTACAAAAGCGATCAGTATTCATCGTTTTATAAGATTTGCCATAACCATAACTTAACTACTTACCTAATTAATGTTGGTTTTTTTTAACTAGATACAAAATTAAAAAGCAAAAATACTAATTAAGTACTCAAAAATAACAAAAAAACTTATCTACACACAAGAAATACAGCAAGCAAGAAATATATCGTATTATCTATATATGGTGTTACCAAACAGCATACCACTTCGCAACATTAAAAAATATCCATTAAGAATAGGAAGTGATATCATTCCAATCCTTTTTATATTGCGTTTATAATCCGATTCTAAAAAAAGACCTTGATATTTTCACACCCGTCTGTAGTTTTATTGATTCGCTAATGGACTAATCTATGCCGTAGGTTTTTGTGCCGTGTGGGTTTAGACAACACTTCGCCAATTCTTTCGTGGATATCTTAAGAGGTAGCTAGGGAAATGTGTTTAGGTGTGCTTGAGTCGATAGTATTATACCTCCTTCAACTTTTTAGGGGGCATCCATAAATTGCGTGAGGTGTTTTAGGGGGGGAGGGAGTCGAGTCAAATCTCATCTAATCTCACGTTGGGGGGAGTGGGGTTCACGGCAAATATCACGCAATTTTTTTCTTGTTTCAAACAAACAAAAAAACTACTATTTTGGTCGATTTAATCCAGATGCCTAAGGATTTAAAAAGCGAAGTGAGTATGTGGATGGCGCTTTACATTTGTCACTTCATGAGTGTATCCGAAAGAAGAAAGAATTAAGTTTTTTTTTTTTAAGTTACGTCTTCATTTAATTTTTTCGTTTTACTATAACATCTTTAAAAATCTCACGTGAGATTTGGGGGTGGGGGAGGGGGTTGAATAAAATCTCACGACATCTCACCAAGGGGGGTGGGAGGGTCAGAAAATTGAAAAAAAAAACACCTCACGTAATTTATGGACGTCCCTTTATACCTAAAATTGTGCTAAAAGTTGCTACAAAGTAGTTTAGTCGTGGTTTTGTTTACACTTTACACTATTTGTGAATGCTGGCATATGTTTTTATTACGTCAAGGAAAAGAAAGTACAGTCACGAACCGGGATTGTTGAGCCACTTGCCACTGTTCGCAATTTAGACGTGTAATCAATGGCCGATGTGACCGACAGATGTTAGCTATTGAATTAGTATTACACGACCAAGTTACAAACATAGGTAAGTGGCTCAACAATCCCGGTTCGCGATGGTACCTACTTAATTGAGTAACTAAGAAGTTATCGATTAAACATTTCTTGAACACTGTCAACCTGTTCAGCTGTTTACCAAGTAAGTATTTTATTTAATCCTGATCTATTCCTACTGAATCAAATAGATTTGAAGAGTTATTTATTAATTATTTGTTTATTAGCTACTGCCTACTTCATAGGTATAACTATGGTCGTTACACAGCCTTTATTTAACTTTATAAACAACAACAACTTTTGGTTATAAACAATGTGTTGTACCAAAGAATGTAAGTAGGTTAAGGTATATTTAGGTGAAAGGCTTTGCAACCTGTAACTTCAGAGCGTCTAGTGTGTTCATTTCGATGGTGCAGTCGTTAACGAATTCGTATGCGAGTTGTCGCGGAATGTATGGAGACTTGTCGACCGTGGCAGTTGTGCAAACGTTCCGCTGGCGGCGCTGTCTCGCTTTCCATACAATTTTGCGATAACTCGCAAACGAATTCGTTAACGACTGCACCATCGAAATGAACACACTAGACGTACAGTACCTCTTAACTTACGACCTAAAAAATATCCTAGAAGTGGCTACGAAACGTGAAATAGTCATGGATTTGTGAAAACAGGTGTGATGTACGTATGTGTGTAGATCTTTATGTCCTCTATTAACCTCATTTTGTTACAGATATTTGGACTTCGTACACCCTTAATTTTGTAATCGGCCGTCTAGAAACAGAAGACAGAAGAAGAAAATTCTGGTAACCAGCCAGATCAGCTACCAAGATGTCGCTGCCCAACGAAGACATGGAGATGGAGAAGATAGCTGAAGATGAGCTGTCTAAGCTGCAGAGACAGGTAGGATATTTATAGCATAACAAAATCCGGAACAAAGGGAACCGTAGGATTCTAAACAAGAGAACAAACCACTTTGCACAATTTAGTCTACTTAACCTAATCTAATATGATAATTTTACGAAAATATGGACGTAAAATAATACAATTTTCCCTCGTGTAGGAACCTACGAAAGTTTCCAAATTTCCTAAAATGTTTTAGGAAATTCATAAACTTACGGATCTTGTGTTTTCTTATGGTGACATGTACCTATAAGCGTACCCCAGCTTCTGCAGGTTGCTAGGACTCCTTTCAGTTAGAGAAGGCAAGGGCTGTACTCATATCGGTTTCACGCAGAATACTTTTGCTGGGTCTAAACAGGGTGGCCGGAAATTGACCAGTGGTCGAGTAACGCGTCTAAAAACCCCTGTAAAATGTTTCCTTCGGGCGACTGCCCGTACCTACTCTGCATGAGGGCTACGTTCAGCAAAGATCAGAAAAACATGCCGAACTAGTCTCAATAAAAAAACGTGAATTTATCCATTTTTATTCAATGTTACCCGTGTGATGCCGGGTTAGAATAGCACCTCCCCGTTTCTTCCCGTGGGTGTCGTAAGAGTCGACTCTGGGAAAGGGGAAGTATATTGTGGGCGATGGGCTAGCAACGTGTCACTGCAATATCACAAATAACCATCTGGTTACCCTGAAAATGCTAAACGTGGCACTGGATTTTTAAATTCATGTGTTCTGCCTATCCCTCTTGGGAATACAGCCGTGAGAATATGTATGTATGTTATTCAATGTTTTTATTCCATTTCATCATCATTTTCAAGACGATTGGCAGGTGCATGCTCAGGATTGGGAATTGGGACGAGTAGCGTAGGAAAGAGGAGGCCTTTGCCCAGCAGTGGAGTATACTAGGCTAGAAAAAAAAATGTGAGTCCTCAGCAGAAGACATCCACATCCACAAGGCACCCTATCTATTGGTGGCGATCTGGGAGATTTCTTTATCTTTAATTTTAGTCTCAAGTTAGTTTTACGTACGGTGCAGTTCCGCGTGATGGAGATAGACCGCATGACCGTGATGAGCAGCGTGCAGCCGACCCTGAGGGTGCAGCGGAACATGATCAGAACCCTCAACGCGGACTTGGAGAAAATCATGCTGGAGTTGAAGGTAGGCATTTTCCAAGAAACCTTGCTTAAATAGTGCCCGGCCTGTAATTTGGCAAGGTTTGAAGTATTGGGGGTAAATTCACACAATGTTTTTCCCAAGGCAAAATGGTGCGCGAATTTACGTTCAAAAATTAAAATGTTGCCATGTTAGATCTCGGAAACTGTACTCTAAACTTTTTTAAATTCGTATACTATAATGCCATTCATCTTATAAAATACGGATAACTCACGTTATAAATCGAGTTTAGCTCGACATTGTCGCGCGAAGACAGCCGAGGCGCGCAGTTCGCGTTTGGCAGCAGCAGCTGCCGCGGCTCCTAGATGAAGGGCTACGAATTAGTCCAAAAAATATCGACCTAAACTCGATTAATAACGTGAGTTATCCGTATTTTATAAGATGAGTGAGTCTCACGGGAGTTTAATGTTAAATATAATGCCATAACCAGTTTTGCCTGGCGGAGCGTACAGACGGACAAGAAATTTGTCAACCCCCCTTTTGATCGATGTTCATTAGCACCTCATGAAACAACAAGGTCGATTTCCCTTGCAATAATATTTTACAGTAGGTAGCTCCCATATCACTACCGTATTTACGCCACGGCATGTGTCAAATTTGATACGTAATATTTTTGCATCACTTAAAAACTCCGTTGAAAAGTAAACTTAAGTGTTAATTTGATCTTACAGAAACTTTTTTCAAAAGTGGTAGACCACTGACTTGGTCGGCCGTACTTTAAATGCGGAGTTGATCTCCCCTAATGATATTTACGTTATGTTCTTTCAGCTAACAAAGAGCACCTCAAACGTCCTAGAAAACGCCAAAGCCCAAGAAAAGCTGGTGGCCTTGCTGAAAGACCATGAGAAGTGCACGGCCGACGTCAGAGAGCACAGGGGCACCATCAATGAGCTGGACTTCCTCCTTCGACAAGTCCAGAAGGAGATCAAGGCGCTGCGGACTAAAGGGAGCGGGAGCGAGGAGGTAGATAAGTAGTTCTGTAGGCTTAGCACAGCATTTCCCACGAGTCGTTTCGCGCGCGCGCGCGGTATAGACTGCCTGTCATTTTCTAACGTCTCTAATTAGACAGTGACAGGTGTAGTCTATCTCGCGCGCATCTCTACTTGCGCCCTGCTGTGCTAAACCGGCTGTATCGTTTAATTTATTTATTATCGCGGTTTCTTGTCTTAAAAAAACTTGGCCTAATTTATGTGACTCAAAATCTAACGCTTTTTTCAGGGTCGATAGGAACAACGAAATCTTTATTTGTTTCCCTTTGTTAGTTTGTTGTCCATCTGTCTGTCTGTCTGTCAATTTATGGTAAATTACTCAGGTCTACTGCCCCTTAGAACTGGAAAAAAAACAAACTTCTAAGCCAAAGGAAGATAATCAAAAGATACAACTGTTTACGTCGCAAATTTCCACAAATGGTTGATACTCGCAAGGGCAAGGTAATCAAAACCTACTTATGAGAGGATATTTCCCGTGAACTCAGAATCTTTAAATTAGGTACGAAGCAATGTCTCATTACCATAAATTTGTATTTATTTAAAACAATTGCATACAGGTTTCAGTGCGAAGAAGCCGTTTATTGTCTCCAAGCCTTCTTTTTCAGGAGTACACGAAGGTCCTGACCGACAAGACCATGATCAGCCAGCTGGAGAACCGGCTCAGCACCGCCATGAAGCGGTTCAACACCGTCAACAGCGAGAACTACAAGATGCGGCTCGAGATCGACCGGCTTTTACGAGATCGGTAATGTTGTACCATCATCACTAATCGTCATGTCATCAGTCAACCGATGTCAATTTTACATTTTCATCTTTTTCTGCACATCTTAAGATATCCATCGATTATTATTCATTTGTATTATTAATAAAGACGTGTTATTCTAAACCCACGAAAAACCTAAAACAAAAACAAAATCAAAATACAAATTGTGGCGACACGAAACCCAAGTACTTAGAAGTTATGAACCCTTGACCCAAACGAAGGGAGTTTACATAAATATACGGGTTTCCTGCGGGTCGGTACCAACCGGTGCAGGATCAACTTCCATAAAGAAACAGGTAAACCTGAAACCTTCCTTTATAAGTGAGCGCACAAGGAAACATAAAAATATTGTACCTGCCCCGGTCGGTACCGACGTCACAGACCTGTCTTTGCCCGAAACCCGTCACTTTATATAAGTACCCAAAAGCCACGCCATTTTCTTCCCAGCCAGTCCTTCAACACAGTCTGGAAGAACCAGATCAAACGGCTTATGGACGGGAAGGCGGCGGTGTTGGAGCTGGTGGAACAGGCCATCGCGACTTACGACCAGCGCGAGGAGTGGTGCGCCAAGCTGGATGCCCTAAAGGAACGGGCTGCTATCGACTATAGGAAACACTGCTTGGTATGCCTATTATTCAATACTCAATGCTGATTTATGGTATTCTACAAATTTGTTTACAAATGGTGTTTACTTAAGTTAATAGGGATATCGACTGGGATAAAAACATATCATTCTAACATTGACCTACAATAAACAACTAAACTCCCCATCGGTTAACAAAATTCCTGAAAAGACGTCCGAGCGGCGTTGTCTGTGTGTGTACAGTCAACATCAAAAGTAACTGACAATTTTAGTACTGAGTTACGTCAAATTCTGTACTAAAATTATCACTTACCTACTTTTGACGCTGACCCTACATCAACACGTACAAATAACATGAACAGCATTCATTCAAATTAACACCTTATTTTGTAGCATAAATGTCACGCGCGTCGAAAGATAACTAACCAAAAGTCTGCACAGTTGACGCGTGTGCAGACTTTTGCTTCCGACATTTTTTGAGCGTGATTGTGACTCAAGTTGCTTATTGTACGTCTTTATTAGTCTTTAAATAGAAAAATATGAGACATATTTTTTTGTTTATTCAATAATTTAATTAAGCATCGACAACAGATCATCAAACTTTCCGGAAGTCAAACTACGGAGTGGGGGCTTGTGACGTTACGCCTTGGTATTTGAACCTTTGTCGATGTTTAGTTATTTGATAAACCAAAAATCACGTGTGTCATACTTTTTCATAATCTAATTACCGGGTTAATTAGAAGTAAGTACATATTTTAACCCAGTCGACATCCCTATTTTACCTAATTTTATGCCATATTGTATCACCGAGTAACCGATCACAAATCACCAATCACAGCTCGCGACTGGTCACTGCGCATGCGGCGATGACGATGACATAGTGACATGGCCCTAGCATCCTATCCTTCAAACAAAACTACCGAGAGAACAGTTTTTCGCTCCGGCCAACTACCAATAATGACGAAATTCGTCTCGCAAATCTCGATGTAAAAAAATAACTGTATCCATTTAATTTCACTATCCTTTCTTCTTTAATCTAGGAAGTGCGTGAGCTCCAAAGGCAACTCGACCACAGCCTGAAGCTCGAAGAGTTCCTCCGCACCAAGGGGACGGTGCGGTTGACAGCTGCCGACGCCAAGGCTGAAGCCAAGAGGCTCGAGCAGCAGGAGGAGGAGCTGAGAACTTACAACAACTATGTCAACATCCTGGATGCCATACGGGTAGGTTAGCTGATGTTCAGTTTTCTGTCTGTGACCCTGAAGACAGCGACCCTAGCGCCACCTATTGCCCAGTAGCAGAACTTCGTCCACAAACGTCAACTGTCAAATTCTACATCTTGGTTAGATTTTATGTAGTGGGGGTAAGTTTATGCATCGCTTTTTTTTGGAAAGGTGAAACGGGGGCCATTATACTCGTATGTATAAAAGTAGTAAATTTCCTTTTTTTTATTTAGGAAAAAAATTTCATAGTCAAAAAAGTCCCATTTTTTTTTTCGTTTTACTTTTTTCATACATTTAGTTGGGCTAGCAACCTGTCACTGCAATATCACGTTTAACCATCTGGATGCCCTGAAATTGCTAGATGTGGCACTGAATTCTTGAATTCATGTGCTCTGCCTACCCCTCTTGGGAATACAGGCGTGATGTATGTAGGTATGTATGTATAGTAGGTATGCCCATTGATGGCCACGAAATGGAATCTTGCTATGCCTTTTTTAAATTTGTATAGAAAGCGCCTGTGAAAAAATGATTATACAACTTTTTTTTAAATTGCCCGGTATATCAGAGCAATTTTATGCCAACTTCATACTTAAGCCAATCTTCCATCTTCAAAGACGTTCTCCTCATTTCTTATCTCGTCTCTAGGAATTTGCCGGTGAAGATGACGTAGACAAACTGATCCAAGAGTTCAACCGTCGCGAGGAAGAGAACTATGCGCTCTTCAACTACATCAACGAAGTCAACAGCGAGCTCAAGAACCTGCATGACAGTGTGCGTGCGCTGCGGACGTGCATTGGTGGGTCCTCGCTTCCTCACTTCCCTTGTACATGTTACATCCATTGGATCTGCGTTACATCTGGTTGTAGAGTGCACCTGGATTTATTTCATCATACTTTAAAATGGATATCGATCCGTGTTTCATCCTATTATAGAGTGGATCTGGATCCGAGTCACATCCCGACTCTGAGGTAGATGGTAGATCTGGATCCATATTTCATCCTACATTAGAATGGATCTAGATCCGTGGCACATTCGACACTAAGGTGGATTTTAATCCGTGCTACATCTGACTATGTGGATCTAAATCGGTGTTACATCTGACTCTAAGGTGGATATGGATCCGTCTTAAATCCTATCCTAAGTACGGTCGACCAAGAAAGTGGTCTACCACTTTTGACAAAAGTTTCTGTGAGATCAAAATTATCACAAGGTTGACATTGTCACTGTCATAATATTATGTCGAGGGGAAATCGCCCTTGTTGTTCATGAGGTTCAAATGAATATCGATCTTGAGGGGGTAGACCAATTTCTTGGTCGACTGTACCTAAACCGGTATAGGATAGAATCAACCTTTCGCAAGTTCAAGGTCTTCGGTTTGTCCCGAATTGACTTACTTGAACTGATCAAGGAGTTCAACCAGGTGGATCTGGATTTTTGTTATAGTATTTAGCGTATCTGGATCCATGTTACATCCAACTCAAGAGTGAATCTAGATCCCTGTTTGACCGACTCTAGATCTTTAAATATAATTTAGAAGACCAAGCTATCTTCACAAAAATTTGCCAGTTGCAACCATGTTTGTTTATAGAATGCTGTGGCTTTATTTTTAGATGACGAGCACGCGAAGCATCAAGCCAAGCTGTCCAAGCAGCAGGACAGCGTCGAGTCTCTGCGGACTACTCTAGAAGACAAACGGCAGGCCACGGTGCAGCTAAAAGAAGAAACTGCGCGGAGCAACGCAGTGCTGAGCAGCTTGCTGCTGCAAGTGCAGGAGTTGGCGCAGTAAGTAACAGTAAACAGTAAGTGAACAGTTCTGGTATCACCATGATTTGCCATTGTATGTATGTATGTATGTAACTCTTTATTGTACAAATATCCATGACAAAATAACAGACAAAACAGAACATAAGTACAAAGGAGAACATATCCCAAAAGGGCTCTCTTCCTGCTAACCTTCAAGCGATTGACAAAACATGTGAAATCTGGTAGAGTTCCCCTCGGGGATAAGTTCGCCTTTGTACGTAAGTTACATTGTTTTTCTGTTATGTTGTTCTATGTGCAATAAAGAGTCATACAATACAATACAATACAAAGAAATTGTAAAACTTCATTATTTAATTACCTGTGTGGTGTCTGGTTAAGAATCACTCCTCTTCATTTCTTCCGCGGATGTCGTAAGAGGCGACTAAGGATATAGGTTGAGGTATATTTTAAGCGACAGGCTAGCAACCTATCACTATTATACCTGTCAACTCAAAACCTACAAAAATTGCGAATTTGATATTTATCACGAGCTATTCGGTGAAGGAAAACATCGTGAGGAAACCTACACACAGCGACGAAGTAATTCAACGTTGTGTGTGAAGTTCCCAATCCGCACTGGGCCCGCGTGGGAACTAAAGCCCAAGCCCTCTCATACTGAGAAGAGGCCTGAGCCCTGCAGTGGGACGTATATAGGCTGATGATGATGAGGATGACCACTTCTAGCACATTTGTTAGGTTTTAAGATCTGAAGTAACTACAGTGCCAGGTAGCTAGCCTGTCGCTTTACATATATACCTTAGGCTCCTCTTGCAACCTCCACGGAAGAACTAGAGAGGTGTTTTTCTAAACCGGACATCACACGGCAGATAATAATTCTTTGACTATATGTTTCCAGTACGTCTGAATGCAACTCGCTGCCTCTACTAAAACTTCTCGGCAAGTCTGTGGACGTCAATGTGTCCAACGCTCGCTTGTACATCAAGAGCTTGGAAAAGAAGATCGCGGAGACAGTGGAAATTATCAAGATTGACGAGGTAAGTACACGGAGTAGTATGGAAGGTCTGCCAAACATGTTACTGTCTCTTTCTACAGTTGCCTTTCAATCGTTGTGTTTTTAAGATGTTCGAAATTTTAACGTACAGTCAACCAATTTGATTCCTAGGCCACTGTAGAACCATGTCGTAACAAATTTATTTGTTTATCTTCTATGACATTGATTGTTGCATTACGCATGTCGTGATGACATCTTAACTTTCTTGAATATGTGTCATCGATAATCAATAGAAAAGGAGTTTGTTTAGGCATCAATAACTTTCATGTCATAGATATGAAAACTAAAAATACTTTTCAGCGAAAACTTCACTAAAAGAGTATCATCTATTTGTTTCTCTGTCACACTAGCGTATAAAAGAAGGTTAACTGGAATTGTAATTGTCACTGTCTGTCTGTCAAACTTTTTTTTTTATTTCATGTCATGGAGCTAAAACGTTTAAACTCTTTACGATTATTTCATATTGTGATGGGAGAGTTGATAATTGTTTGACCCGCACTGACGTTGTCATTATCTATAGTCAATGTAACAAAGTTCTATAGTGGCCTAGGAATCAAATTGGTTGACTGTACTTAATCAGATAGTATGATAGTGAAGAGTGATTCTTATTTAATTAATACCCACTAAGGGATAGTAATTTATTTTCTGACACTCAATTCAAACCTTATGATTATGATCTTTAAATTACTGGTGCGTGACAGCCTAAATTGTTCACAACTAGGATCGCTAGACCCTATCTAATAACTATAACGGAATATGGAAACGATTGTATTTTTGATTCTTAACACTCGTAGTTACTATGTACTTGTTTCCCAAAAGTTATTTATTCATTTAGATCATCTCTTACACTATCATTAGATCATTACAGGAATTCGATCTAGAACGAAAAACTTTGTATTTTCCCAAACTGTTTTTTTATGAAATTCTCGACTCCCCAGGCATTGCAGCGTCAAGCGGAGAACAAAGAGCGCACGCCGCCTTCCTCGCGGCGCCGCCGCCGCCCGCCGCCCTCGCCGCGCCCGCCGCGCGCGCCGCCCGCGCAGGCCTAGGGCTCCGCTTGCGGCTTGCCACAATAGATAGATGGATAGATTCTTTTATTTCATTTTGAAATACGCAGCATCTAATTTTCATGACAGATACAAGTAATTCGCAAAAGAATCGTCAAATTGTCAACAATAGTTAAAAAATAATTAAAAAACAAGCACATAATGGCAATAATGAACAGAAATGTCAGAATCCAATACAATTAAAAAAAAAAGACATATAAAATACAAATATCTATAAAAAATTAAATCAAATGACACAATGTGAAATATGTCCCAAGCCATAAAAAGGGTATGAAAAAGCAGAGTTAATAAAAAAACAAACAAAATAAAATAATAATCAAAACGAAAAGAAAGTTACAAAAATTATATCATACAAAATCAATTCACAAAAGGATCGTCAAAATGTAAATAGGTTCATATAAAAAATATAACAACTTTTCAATTACGATCCGGTTATGCTGAGTGCGACCCTTTTGGCGCTATTTGGCACGGAAGTGTCCTGTTATTTATTCCTACGAAGTGTTCCTACGAATTCCGCAACCTATCTGCACTTCAAAGTTTCTCTTCAAAGCTTTACGGCTAAATAAAAGAAGCAAACTTGATTGCCGATGTTTTATTTACATAACTTATTTACAAATTCTTACTAATTACGCCTAGGTGCCCTGCGTCCCTTAATTACCTGAAAAAAGAGGGTACATTATGACTTAATTATGACTTTATTTTTAATTTTCCTCCGTTCTGTATTGTATAATATAATATGTATAATGGACAAAATTTTATTTTTTCTTAGGAATCCTGAGGTTAAGCTTGAAATTCAATTATAGTGGCACAGGAATCAATTGATTGGAGTTTATGGTCCGCCACATGAAACTTGTCAAGTTTTTGCAGAGTCTGTAACTTGGAGGAACGCTATAACCTGGAAAAAGTTAAGCAAGACAGACAGACAGGCAGACAGACATACTCACTCGCTATCCGGACAGGCAGGCCGCGGGCCACCACTGCTTTGCCATTTGGCTACAACTGTACAAATGACGAGACGTCTTCCCCTGGGGAAGACAGACGCGCTATCTGGATAGGACGGACGGATGGACGGATGGACGGACAGACAGACAGAGACAGACAGACATGACAAATTCCAAGTCAGTTTTTGCCATTTGGCTAAGGAACCTTGCAAATGACGAGACATTTTCCCCTGGGGAAGACATACTTACGCGCCGTCTGGATAGAACGGACGGACGGACGGACGGACCGAAGGATGGACGGACAGACAGACAGACAGAGACAGACATGACGAATTAAGGGCACCATTAGGCATTTACCGCTAAGGAACCTTACAAATGACAAAATAGACGCGCTATCTGGATGGACGGACGGACGGACACTCACTCGCTATCCGCACGGGCAGGCCGCGGGCCACCATGCTGCTGGCGATCATGACGTAGCCCGTGGAGCCCCGCGCGCGGCTCACGGCGCGGAGCAAGTCCGGCTCCGGGGTGAACGGCTGCTTCTGCTCCACTGACGTGTCTGCGAAGGACAGGTTTCAACATGAAACTATGGACCAAGGCTTATACGCGATTCACGATACATAGACACATACATGATACATGGCGGAGAGATGGTAAAACGTGGTAAATACTCGAGCGTACACTTGGATGTGCCCTACAAATCAAAGGTGCAGAGGCAGGACAACACAGATACCTCTGTCAAAGGCACAAAGTTTATCGAGTATAGACTGCATCTCCTCCTGGGCATTCATCCCAAGCAATCGCAGACGAGTTGCGCTTGCTCCGAGGAAATCAGAGGCATACGGGAGGATATCTGGAGGGTGCGGCAACACTTGGGTGACATCAGGAGCATTGAAGAAAATTGTCATTTTAGGCTAGGTTGAATTAAGGTCAGATTAGGCTATGTTATCTTAGATTAGATTAGGTTATATTAGATTACATAAATTTTGCGAAATTGTGCATTTACGCCCGTAACAAAGGTTTTTGTCTCTCGTTTGGAATCTTATGCATTTTGTTATTTTCCGGTGACATTTGCACATTTCCCATTCTATATCTACTTACCGAGTACCCCCTTGCTCCAGTCGGCCTTCCCCACACTGGGCCAGGGCAGCGGCGCAGCAGAAGGTACATATAGAGCCAGCAGAGTGCTAACCATCTTGTCCACCTCCAAGTCCGTGACTTCCCATAGCATGCCGACTATCATTGGGCTGAAAACAAACAACACGCGTTGTGAAATATTGTCAAATGCAGCGCTAACTTTCGATGATTTTCCGAAAATCGATTTTCAGGCCCTGAGGGCGAGAAAACCGCGGTTTTATGGCTCGTGGGTAAAGCCCGGTATATCACTACAAAACCGTGATTCTAAATACCGCCGAGCCTGGCTCACGGCTCGTCTTGCTATATTTTTTACTCGGCTAGCCACGCAAAACCACGTGTCGATTAGTATCAACGAACCGCGAGACAGGCTCGTCGGTTCTTAAAACCGTGGTTTACTCGTCTGTCGATCATGGCCTTAAGAGTTCTGTAAGCTTAGCACGACAACACGCTCTAGTCGCGTCGCGTGCGGGATAGTTCATCATTTTTTGACGTCTCTAATAAAATTAGACAGTGACTGATATAGACTATCTCGTGCATATCTCTACTGGCCTTGCTGTGCTATGCTGGCTGGTCACACAGCGGGACTTCCCGGGGCAGTGTTATATTATAATCACCTTAAGTTAGTTAAGCCATTCGACGTGTTACAAACTAGTTATAAGGTCGCTTGGTCCAGAATCTTCGGGATCCCACGGCGTCTTCCAACCCAACAAGCCGACAACGCTAGATAGCCGATAACCTAGGGCAAGTTTCTGTGAAGAATGACTACTTCATGAAAAAAAAAAAACTTGATCTCCCTTACTCACTAGCCCCTAGCCCTCAGATGGTGATGCGCGGCCGTGACCGGAGCCCTAGCAGGCGCTGGCTGCAGGCGCGCGGACACGCAGCCCGCCAGTATGGCGAGGCAGCGGGACGAGGCCTCCGAGTGTTATAGGATCCTTCACACAAACCGACTTAGAGCCCGTTCCCACCGCGTCGGGCGCCCGCACTATTTTTAATCGGGTGTCGTAGCCGCAGTACATTTTATATGGAGCTGTTTACACACGCTCAACAATCGAAGCGTCGAGCGTGTGTGCATTTTTCTTTTCTCACAAACCGGATTATTAGCATTTCCAATGACAATGACAAAAGCAGTGCGCACGTAAAAATATACCTTACCTTACTAAAAATACTAAAAACTCGGTTTCCAACGTGATCCTCTCCGAGCCAGTATGTATGGACGGATCCATAACCGCCTAAAGCTAGTATTCAACGTGTCAAACCTAGTTATAAAAAAAAGTGTCCTCTCCAAGCCAGTCTGTGTGGAAGGGACCCATAATCACCCGAAAAAAAAAGTGTCCTCTCCAAGCTAGTCCGTGTGGAAGGGACCCATAATCACCCGAAAAAAAAGTGTCCTCTCCAAGCTAGTCCG
>BHDV01065331.1:179903-201550 GCA_005406045.1 Adoxophyes honmai | reverse complement strand
TTTTGTGTTGGATAGACCATTTATCGAGGAAGGCTTTAGGCTATAAAACATCACGCTGCGACCAATAGGAGCGAAGAAACATTGGAAAATGTGGAAAAAACGGGGAAAATCAGTCACTATTCCACGCGGACGGAGTCGCGGGCACAGCTAGTAATATTATAAAATTTGTCCGTCTTTCACGGCTAAACGGGGCGACGGATTGATGTGATTTTTTTGGATGGAGATAGCTAACGGAGAGTGACATAGACTACTTTTTGTCTCTTCATAACCCCCCACTTCCCTAAAATACTTCTTAACGCGAGCGAAGCCGCGGGCAAAAACTAGTTATACATATAAACATAGATGGAAGAGGTATAATGATGATGAATGATGATATTATTATAAAATATAGTTACGGGTATTACACCTAAACCCTTACTCTTTCGTCATCCACGGAAGAAAGGGCGTTAAAAAAAAACACTTACCTCATCCACAATCAGAACCACCGGCCGCCGCTTAGCCTTCCTCAGGGCAGCCCATTCATCGCCCTCTCGGACTCGCGCGACGCCTTGCGAGAACGCCCTGATCCCATCGACCACACTAAACTTGTGTACACTCTCAAAGCACGCCATCAAGCACTTCAGACACAATTCGGTTGGGGTTTTGAAATCTTTCGAGCAAGTGTGACAAGGTTGCAAGTGTTGTCGTATGTCGTTAATGTCACCGTGTTCGGTTAGAATGCGACGGATGCAAGGCTTTATCTGTAGGGAGGAAAGGGACGGACTGCTTTCTATTAGGTTGTAGAGGAGCACGCGTTGTTTCGTAGTGAGGCGGATGAATCTGGAAGGAATAGAAACAATATACAAATAAATACATATTGTAGATCAACACACGAACAAATGCTAAAAATAAAATAAGATTATTAGTTATGGTAGGCTCCCATACAACAATCGTGATTTGTTTTGATTGGTGTTTTTGAGTCGATATAAATAACAGTGTACGAAACTGCACATTGAACTCCCGGATTGTAGAAGAAAACACCGTTTAACTGAACTAGTATTTAATTCTTAAACTCTATAATGAAGGTATACAGTTTCAGCTTCGATAGCTCTTAATAATTTGAATCTATTCGACTCTCCCAAATCTCCTTCTAGCTCTCAATACAATATTAATTAGTAGTTCTAAGGCTTTTCAGGGTAGCCAAAAGTTACCACGTACGAATGGCGTTACTATACTGGCGATACTAAAATTGCCTCATACCGCTTAAACAACAGTAACAGGTAGGCACTTGAAATATTCAACTGTATAGGTATCAATTTAAAAAGTAAGCAATGAAATTAAAATAAAATAAGTATTTAAGGGGGGTTCCCATACAAAAAGCGATTTTTTGCAGTTTTCGTCACGTAACCCATCGAGTCCGACTCGCACTCGGCCAGTTTTTTTATTATTTGTATCGAAAGCGCTCATTATTCTGAGTATAGGAATCCCTTTTCCCATACAAAAACGTGATTTTTTTTCAGTTTTCATCACGGAACCCATTGAGTCCCAACTAGCACTTGCTTTTCACTCACCCCCAGTCATCTATAGTGGTGTCAACCAGTTTAACAATCCTGTCCCGGAGACTGGAGTCGAGGAGTCGACCTGTCAGGAGACAGCCCCAGCCGCCCAGCCAGTCTCGGTCCATCACGTAGATCACACTCTGGAAGGTATACAAAGTCTTTAAGTAATAATAGTTGAATACTTTGTTGGGGTATTTTTAACTATCGATCCATCCTTCCATTTGCTTTAGGCTTGAAACCACTAAACTTCATAATACCTTGGTTCACAATGCCCCTATTTATACATCCATTCACCCATCCATCCATCTATCTATTCATTCATCCATCCATTCATCCCACCATCCACCAAATATTATCGTAAATGCGTAGTCTGTGACAAGCTTTAGGTCCGACGAGCGAAGCGAAGAGAATTAGGTAGAAACGTGACCCTACAGCGCGCGAGCCGAGCGAGCGAAGCAAGCGTGCCACGGCAGCGGCCGGCGAAGCGCTAATAACGATATGCGCATCAATCATTCGACAGATGAAACTTAGATACAGCAAACGGTATTACAAATAATGTTTAGGACATACAATAATAGGAGCGATAATTTTGGACATTCAAAAATATGCCGTGCCGTATATATTGAGTGCCGTGGTAGCGTTTCGACCTGTGGCCTCTCAAGCCGAGGGTCGTGCTCGTGGGTTCAAACCCCGGGCTCGCACCTCTGAATTTTTCGGAATTTATGTGCGATATCGAATTTGATATTTATCACGAGCTATTCGGTGAAGGAAAACATCTTGAGGAAACCTACACACGTGTGTGAAGTTCCCAACCCGCACTGGGCCCGCGTGGGAACTATAGCCCAAACCCTCTCATACTGAGAGGAGGCCTGTGCCCTGCAGTGGGACGTATATAGGCTGATGATGATGAAAAATATGCGGAACAATGTGTATGTTATTAGAACAATAGACGTTATGCGAAACGATAGGACTAATAATTTTATGACATACGATATACATAGACCCGTTTTGTCTATGTCATTTGTTTTCACTTTGTTTTATAATTATGTAGTGATGAAGAAGTAATAACCTTCATCCTCAGGTCGATGTCCTCCCGCCGGCTCCAGTAGTTCTGGACCAGCCGCTTGTTGTTCAGCAGCCGCGCGTTGTCTATGGTCTTGTAGTTGTCTTCTAGCAGAGCGTAGAGTTCCGTGAACAGCGGCTTTACGCCTTCTGAAAAAATAAGTACAACGGTGGTTATTGTAAATGTTGACACTATGATTTGAAATTGGTGATTAGTTACATACATAAACGACACGCCTTATTCCCTGCGGGGTAGGCAGAGACAACAGAGCGCCATTTGCTCCTATTCTGACATACTTCATTCGCTTCACTCACAATCATCACTCTGTCATACACGCTCGATGATTTCGGGTACTTCTGATTTGGCCACTCTTTAGAACATCGGAAGGTGATTAGCTGTTGAAAAATAATAAACTCACCCGATTTTTCAAATTAAAAATTGATCTACCCACAAATAGTGACTTATTTGAAGACAAAATTTTACTTTCAATTGAAATTTGATTAGCTTATTATGCCTTGCAGTGTCAGGTTTAGAATAACACCTCTCCATTTCTTCCGTAGATGTCGTAAGAAGCACTATCACTATTATACCTACCAACTCAAAACTTAAAGTGGCCACAAAACGTAAGATAGTCATGGTTTTGTCGAGCGTGTTGTGTGCTCTGCCTATCCTATTTAGAAATACAGCCGTGTATGTATGTATCGCAGTAACAAACCTCCAGGCACATTAGCTGGTATATTAACAGTGATGGGGCCACATCCGCAGTGGTCTGTGTAGTCGTTGGTAAACATAGTGAGGTAGATGGAGTCAATCTCGGTGCGATACTCTTCATATAGTTTCAAGTTTTCGTTTGGGTTGTATGGTGCTGTCAGTTGAATCACTGTCCACTCTGAAACAAGTTTTTTTTTACTTTGTGAAATACAGATGGTCAAATGAGTACTTTAACATGTGGAATAGGTGCCTTAGGGCCTACACTATAGTAGATTTGTTTAGGTAGTTAAAACAATATAAACAATCTTGATGTGTCTTTTTATTTAAACATACACTTTATAAATCGAAATCTTTACATTTTACAATTTTCATTTTTTAACCGACTTCAAAAAGAGGAGGTTCTCAATTCGACCTAATATTTTTTTTTTTTGTGTGTTTGTTTCTCGATAGCTCGGAGACCCGTGGACCGATTTTCAAAATTTTTTTTTAATCGATAGGGTATAACTCGAAATTGGTCCCATTGGCACGACACCAGGATCTGATGATGGAATCTTGGAGAAATCGAGGGAACTCTTCAAATTTTATATGGAGATGTACGGCGTTTTCGGTAATTTGTTGATGAAGTCAAGGTTTTACATTCAGTAAACAGAATCTTTTCAAAATATTGCTAATTTGAAGTCGGTTTTTTTTTGTTTAAAATTATAGACTGTATATTTCAACAAAAAGACATGTCATGTCAAGATTGTTTACATTGTTTTAACTATGTAAACAAATCTACTATAGCTAACGCGTATTACCGGTAACGGACGCCCGTCTAATTAATAAGAAATTTGATGAAATACTAGCTGTGCCCGCGACTCCGTCCGCGTGGAATAGTGACCAGTTTCCTCCGCTTTTTTCCACATTTTCCACTATTTCTTCGGCCCTATTGGTCGCAGCGTGATGTTATATACCCTAAAGCCTTCCTCGATAAATGGTCTATCCAACACAAAAACAATTTTTCAATTTGAACCAGTAGTTCCTGAGATTAGCGCGTTCAAACAAACAAACAAACTCTTCAGCTTTATAATATTAGTATAGATTAACCGCGCGTCTGGCGGTGGGCGTTTGATTCAATAGTATTTAATTTTTTTAAGGACTATGTCTTTTTCGTTATTTTTCAATTGAGCATAATATGGCTGATATTATGTTTATTTGTGTTTTCATTTATTATTGCAAGATAAACATAGAAAGCATTCCAATTACCTTTAGGTATTTCACCCAAAATCTTCTGGAAATTGTCCACATTGTTAACAGCACTGAATTTCAGGTACTTTTTGTGGAATGGCTCATCCTCCCCTATGTCCAAGGCACTCAATACTTTGGCAACATTATCTGCATCAACAGATAGTAAATCTAATATCTTCTGATCCTCTTTGCTTCTGAAAAATAAAAAATAATCTTGATGGCTCTTTGAAATTCAGTTTTTAAGTTAGAAAACTTTTATTCATGTTTTTTGTGGCAGAAAAAAGTAAATGAAGTCTTTAAAAATCTTGTAGATGTAGGGTCAAGGAGGGTACAGTCGCTAGGATTTTTTCAACGAGCTATAGTATCAAAAGTGTAAGTGATTGGACAATTTTTTCTAGACACAAAGCAGCGTTCATTATTCAAGTTTTATATGTAGTAAATAGATTTCCCATAACTTACACCGAAAAAGAAATAAAGGACTTTTTTTCAAAAATGGGAATCGAGCCACTGTGTGCTACTATAGGTGCACAGTGACTAGTACCCCCTAGTACACAGTTGCTCTAACAGTACACAGTGGCTCGAGCCACTGTGTACTACCCTCCGTATACAGTGGTTCTAACAGTACACAGTGGCTACGGACTGAAAAAAGCCTCTGTGTACTACCAGTAAATGGTGAATGATGACCTATTTTGATATAATACCTATCTATAATGACTGTTCATCTAGAACTTGCGTAATTATTATGATACACACGTTACGTTGCTCCTATAATTTCATACGTACACAGTGACTCGCGAGCCAGTGTGTACTTCTCCAAATCGAGCCACTGTTGACCCTGACGTCATTTTGAAATAATGATCAAATTAGAAACAAACGCATAGACCTAGAGCACTGAATTATGAGTCAATACCAAGTAGATTAGTCATACTTTTCGACAAAAACAACAATAATTAAGAATCCTACAAAAGTTTAGCTAAAAAACAAGGTCAAACTTTCGTGAAAATGTAAATTCGGCCGAGTAAAAACCAAACCACGTCATCACACAACCGTGCGGCGCCGGAGCGGCTCACAGATTAGTTCGAACACGATCGCATCTCTAACGCTTCTTATTAACGTAGAGGACAGATAGATAGCTCTTTCAGTTTCCAGCACAGTGCATTCGAGCGACTGTTCCCTTCGAGCAACTGTACCCTCCCTGACCCTAGAAGTTATTCTAAGTAAAGTATATGTATGTCGCAGGCGGATTGTATAATCCGCCGTTTTACATAACGCCTAGCCGTTTTGCAAAACAGCGCCGTTTTGTAAAACGGCGGCTCAACGTTCAGCCGGATTGTAGTTGCGAAACGTTCTTCAAAAAGGCGGCCCACGTTTAGCCGCATTGTACTACTACTAAAATTGTAGGGTAACAATACTTACAAAACAAAGAATGCTAAATAAAATAAATATAAATAAAATAAACTAACCTAACCTAACCTAATCTAATGTAATCTAACCTAACCTAACCTATTATAATCTCTAAATCCTCTACTGTTTATGTTAGGCAGCGCCACGAGTGTTAGAAATCTGAACTAAAAACGACAAAGTGGCGGCTAATCTCTCGCCGTATTACATTATGCCTAGCCGTAATGAATAACGTTTAGCGCCGAATTCATTCCGGCGGTTTTTCGTTCAGCCGCATTCAATCCGGCTAAACGTTGAGCCGCCGCATTACAAAACGGCGCTGTTTTGCAAAACGGCTAGGCGTTATGTAAAACGGCGGATTATACAATCCGCCTTCGACATGTATATTTATTTACTTACATAGGATTTGTGTCAATAATTTCCTTTATTGGTTTTACTAAACTTGCTATCTTGTGAAGTTTGTTTTCTGTAAACATAAAAATTTTAAATAATTACTTTTGACATAAATACAAATTCATTAATTTTAATTTATAGACTCATTTTATTTCATCAACACAGGCTCAGCCTTTCTCTAGTCTTAAATCTTTTTAAAAGAGAGACTATAGCATAACTACATCTAACTCATCTATCTATGCATACTACTCACACCTCAAATATTGTATGGTGTCACAATGTCTATTGTGAATTTACTCAAAGGGCAAAAGAACAGATCAGTGCTTTCCACAACAAGGTCAATCAATATTTGTCAAGTGGCTATGAAAAATGAAATAGACAGACTATTTAAAGTTTTGTGTGCTCTGTCTACCCCATTTAGGAATATAGGTATGAAGTTATAATAGTAAGCTAAACTAAGAAAGATAGACTGAATATAAGATAATAATTTTACCATGGCCCTTCAGCTGATCATCCCGGTACATAGCCATGGTCCGCAAGGTGGCTGAGACAGCCTCGCTGAAGTGGAAGGCAGAAAGAGCATTGTTGTCCAGAGCAAAATACTCTTCGGCCATAAGTTTATTAGCACCTGAAAAAATATTTCATAAATGACTGAATGCATTTTTTTTTTCAAATATTTTTTGGCAATTATAAGTAAGATTCAATACTGCTTTACCAAATTTCAGGTCACAAATACATTTTATTAAGTACTTTGACTTGACCATTACATAAACAAATGGACATAATACCTGGCTGGATGGCACAAATTCCCAAGTCACAGGTCCATGGGAAATTAAAAACAATAGATGCAGGTCAGCATGCTCGCGGTTTCTCAGCTGTATTCTACTTACAATATAACACTTTCAAGTCATCAAAAACAAAGGACAGAACGTGCTAGCACTGATTTTACGTTACGTTGATTCAGGTTTAGTGACATTATCTCGGTATTTTAAATGAATGTGAAGATTCTCACACATTGTACCAAACGACATATCCTATGTAGCAAAATTACGAAATAGAATGTTACAATGTTAAAAAGTAAAATCGTGAACTTACTTTGGTAATTCGGGCCATTGGGAGTTGCTGGTATTTCATGCACATATTTGTTCAGTACATCCTTATAATTAGGCCGAGTGAAATTGATTTCATCAGAAAATACGTCAAAATCTTCCATTTCTCTATAAAATTAAGCGAAAACAAAGCGAAAACAAGTAAAATGGTTTTGAACACGCTTTTGACAGCATTCGCCGTTACGCGTTTAGTTTTCACTTTTTAAAAGCAAGAATGGTCGGAACGTCATGTACGTTTCGTTCGTGCTCAAATTTTTAAATAGGCACTTGTCAGAAACGAATGGAACGGAACGCTCCACGCTCTCGCGTTGCAAAAAAATATTAGCGCGACGCGAGTCAGCCAAGTGGGTTGGGTTGTTGTTTATTAGCTAACAATCCAATAATGTAATGCAAATAGTATGCAAGAAATCTTTCTTTGCTGTTTAAGTCATTGCTACTAACTTATGATAGTTTCGTTTTACAACATCTCTAAAAAGTTGAGGCGTGAGGGTTTTGAATCTAATTAGTTTAAGTACCTACTTAATCTAACAAAACAAATGAAGATTTTATGTTCGCGACTCAGCGTTAGGCCTACGTGATAAACTAGAAATTAGTTTAGACCATAGAAGTACCGTTAATTATACGTACAGATGTTTTTCAAAACTAATTATCATATTAAGCACCTACCTAAACATGGTTTATACGAGTGCGGGCTCTAAATTTAAGATTCATTCTTATCTCTGGCCTTGTTAGATTTGTACGGAGAAAAACAAACACTGCAAGATAGATAAATGCACTATCATGGAGAATAAATTGTAATCTAGATGAGTAGGTACATACGTCGTTGGATTTTATTGATCTCTTTAATCACAAATTTAAGTGGCATTTTAGCAACTATTTTGATGAGACCTAAATACCTACTTATTTCACCGAAGATATTTTTATTTTATTTAGGTAGGTACTTACCATTTAGACTTAGCATTTTATTTAAGCCGTGGTAGCCCAGCGGTTCGACCTGTGGCCTCTCAAGCAGAGGGTCGTGGGTTCAAACCCCGGGCTCGCACCTCTGAATTTTTCGGAATTTATGTGCGATATCGAATTTGATATTTATCACGAGCTATTCGGTGAAGGAAAACATCGTGAGGAAACCTACACACAGCGACGAAGTAATTCAACGTTGTGTGTGAAGTTCCCAATCCGCACTGGGCCCGCGTGGGGACTATAGCCCAAGCCCTCTCATACTGAGAGTAGGCCTGTGCCCTGCAGTGGGACGTATATAGGCTGATGATGATGATGATTTTATTTAAGCATTCACTGCCTCCGACGCATATATGCGTTTCGTTGCCTTTCGCCCAGTGCTGTTATTTTTCGCGGCACCTGAATTAGGTTCAACTGGGAGGGCTAGCAGTGAATGGGTTAAAAATAATTTTTTTGTGTGTTGTTGGAGAAAAAGTTGTCCTCTTGGTGATAATTATGCTCTTTTTAAGTGAACAGCTGAGCTACAGATTAGCAAACTTTACCCACAAGTAGATACCGATATTACGGGTTCTAACCCTACTTTTGCGACGGCAAGCCGTTGTATCAACAAGTTAGTACTAGTAACATACTCTATGCTGCCAATTTAACGTATTTACCTAGTAAGTAAACATCAAGGAAATACTGGAAAGTGAAAGACAAAATTATGTTACATTTTTATTTATAATAAACATGAACAGTGTGCAAATTAGTATACCTACAATTTGCCACATATCAAAATTACAGAAAGTGTCGTATGTAAGTAAGTAGATAACAAAAGCTGTATTAGAAATAGAAACCTGACAATAGGTATCTATATTTGTTAGGAAACAGTTAAGCTTATGTTGACTAACAAAAACTTAAAAAAATACTTAGTGGCACTGAAAACATCTTACGAGACGATACAAAAATGTAAGTATGTAAATCTATTTTCTACTAAATTGTGCTGAGTCTAAGGCACGCATGTAGACCTAAAACAATACGAGTAGTGACTCTAGAAACGGGTAATTTCATATTATTATGGCCGAAACATCAACAAATTAACATAGGTTTATTATGCAGTTAATATTATAGTCCAAAACAACATTTATAATAAATTCCGATAAAGATTATGCATTGCACAACTACCTAGTACAAAAGTACCTAAAATAATTTAAATTCATTTAAGTAAGTGTTCAAAATCACTGCACAACTTTAGTAAATGCAAAAATAATACAAACCTAACAATTATCATGCTATGTTTCTACTATTTCGGGAAACAATACTGATTAACTAATACATAAAAGTGGGTAAATAGCAAAATTGCACTACAAAGCAATACGAGTAAAATATCACTTAGTACAAACTTCATACTGAAACAAAAATAAACTATTTCAAAGAATTTAACATGCTTTAATACTCTTCATTATCTGTTGCTTCGACACTCTGTTTAGTCGATAGAAACCATTAAATAATTATGTTTTAAGTATAGTAACTATTATAATACAATAGATCAAAATCTGCTACAACCTCTACAGTTTTAGAAAACAATTTATCTTCGTTTTAAAATTTCGTATCACATGTACCTAAAACTGAGTAGTATATTAACATTGATCGGAACTTCGTGTTACAATACATTGAGGTATAAAAAGTACGTAAAAATTCACGTTTAATAAAGGCAATCGTTGGATATGACTTGAAGGCACAAAGAATTACCTACTTTAAAACAAAGTCGATATCTACCGCTCAGTCGATCACACATAAATTAATTGTGAACATCTACAGCTCGCGGCGCCACCGGCGCGTGCGACGCGTGATACTGATTCTAATTTTATTAAAATTAAGTTTCCAAGCACCACTTCACTCCACGCTACGCTATAAATCTCCTTCCATAACACTAACCCTAAACCTTTTTAATAACTTTAAACACGATTAAAATACTTACATCTAAACAGTATTTTGAAGTATATTACAATAAAAGGCTTTATTGTATAACTATTATTGCCATTTTTGATATAATTTTCAGTAACAACAAAGCTACTAAAAGAAAACGTACGGTAAAGATGTAATAATAAATAACGTGTATGTACATATCGATCTACATTGGAGGAGCGATCGACAACACCGTGTTCCGAGATGCGTAGGATCCGCCCAATCCGACCATATTTACAATTTAAATAACTCAGAAAAAGGCCTTGAAATCTATCACATATAAGTTCGGTTCGCTTAACAGGCAATAGCCAGCATAAATAAAGAAATATAAAAAGGCAGCCCCGCTGTCCATCGAGATGAAGGCAAATGTAGCTTATTATACGAATTACTGTTGCATTTATTCGAATCCGCGGGATCGTCTCCGCTCAAATGAGCATTTAGCGTAGGCGCTCGCACCGAGCCGATGCGCGACCTCACTACACTTAATTATTCTATCTCGCACATGCACCGCTATCGTACCCTGACAGCGGCGCAAACATCATAAATAACTTTCAACTTAAATATCTACGTACAAAATTGACATGATCACAAAGAAATATTTCCGAAACGCAAAACCGTGGCACTCAGAAATATGGAAGTAGACTCTGCGCCGAGTCATCAAGACATGTTGATGCCTCGCTTGCAGGTCGGGGAAGCGTCGAGGATCTTCTCGTTCGCCTTATCCTCCTCCCTGAAGTGAATTCTAGTGATGACGATGTCTCCGGTACTGAGGGTCTGTGAACCGACCTCCGCCTTCTTGGTTTGGTTGAGATCATTGCATTTGACATCGTCAAAATTAGAGTTATGGCATCTACAAGAACAATTCTTCCTATCCGAGTCTCCAATGTTAAGGATCTGGCTCAAGTTAGACCAGTCCTTGTTTTTGAGCAGGGGCAGTGTTTGCTCCATGGTTTGCGAGAATCTGTCGTCCAGTTCTCCGCTGAGCGGCGCTACGGCAGATAAGATGGCTTCAAGGCGATTTATCTTTTCTACCTTATCCATATTTGTGTCTGATAAGATTTCGTCCATCATTTGCATGGATTCTGTTAAACTAGGAGGTTGAGTGGAGTGAGGAGACGAGATAGAATCAGAGGGGTTCGACTCTAAGCTAGCCATTTCGTTCTCCCTCTCATCATCTTCCGAGTCTGAATCTTTCTCTTGCCCAATAGCCTCTAGTTTCTCCAATTTCTTCGAAATTTTATGACAACCCTTGAGCTTCTCTTTCTCTTCCTCAGTCAGCTCTAAATATCTCAGTAACCTGATTTCCCTGTTACTGAGAACAATATTCTTAGTGGTTTCAGCCAATTTTTGCTTTAGTTCCCCAACCTCTGTGTTAATTTTTCTTTGCCGTTTCCTCAATTTAACTTCAGTAGGTTGGATGTGCATGAACACCTGTTCATTGCTCAGTTCTTCAAAGAGCTGCTGATTATCTGGTTTTATGTTAGATGACATGTATGCGAAAATGGCAGGGTTGACCAAAGACAGGACATCTGAGGCAGCATAGATTATCATATCTTTTGACAGTGGACGTCTGGCCCAGTAGCGCTGGTCTCTGCGGTAAACATTTTTGAGTTGTTCCTTCATAGGATTCATCGGAGCATTGTATAGTTCACACAGAGCATTAAGACTCAGATTCTTCACCTTGTAAACAGGCACACCCTGTTGCTGTAACTGCAAAACTGCATGAGCAGCTTGTGTATCAAAAACATTCTTCAAAGTGATCTCAAATTGATTGTGCAAATTGACTGAATCATTCCTGCAGTCATGAATTATCTTAATAACGTTTTCGCTTTCCAAAAGCTCTTTTATTTTACCTTCAACCACCATGCCTGGGCATGCCATAATGTCTAGAATGTATACTTCACCGTTTATGGTAGCAATTTGACAGAGTGTGAGCACACCTTTCAGTCCAAGGTTTATTCCTTCACAGTCAAAGGAAACAATACTCTTAGAATTGCGTTTCGGATTCATAATGCTATCAATCAATGTAGCACACTCTCTCACACTGGCTATGACAGTTGTACACTGAAGAACTTTTTGCCGCCAAGCTTCACCCATGAGGTTATTTCTAATGCTTGGAGTTCCATTAGTCTCTTCAGAACTACGAGCATTTAAATGATTATTCACTCTGTCTCGGACCATATTTTCGGCTAAGTTTTTAATAACAATTGAATTAATTCTTTGCTTTAATGTTTGATTAGCAAGGTTTGCTTGCTGACCGCGGGGAGATTCAGTAGGGCTGAGTATTCTGTTTGCAGGGCTCTGCTTACCATCTGAAGGGGTAGGGCTCACTACTGTAGGCGGAGCGGGGGACACAGGTTTCTCCTCGGCCATAGGCTTTGGTGATTCAGTCTTTGATTTTGCTTTTGCATTTAGATACATTACAGGTATTTTTGGTTTGCTAATTAGTGTAACAAGGTTGGATTGTACATGGAAACTATCGGAGAACAGTTTCAAGAATGCATTCAAATCTGCGGGTGAATTAAAAACTTGGTACCAGTATTCCTGTGGGAACCGGGAGACGATGAGATGGAAGAGTTGGTCGACCATAACGGGTCCCTTCACCTCAATGCATTGTGCAACATAATCAAGCAGCTGTTGCGCTGTGTCCGTGTTGATGTGAGCAACGGGCAGGTTGTGAAACTGCTCCGAGTTACTGCATGTGTTACCGCGCCTGTGGTTCTCACTGACTAGAACGACGTTGTCGTCGACAATGTGAAAAGTGTCCGGGTGCTTGAGCAAGAAGTCTTTGAACTCTTTGATCCGCTGCCCGGAGATGTGACGTACCTGCGGGGAGGCCTGGCTGCGGTGGCCGAGCAGGCTTTTGATTGGTACCTCGGTGCCCTCGCCGTACTGGATCATCTTGCTGGCGAAGTACTCCTTGGCCTCCTCGATGTAGTCGTTGTTGGAGGACGCGCCCGCCCCGCTAAGATGCTTCTGGAAAGTGTTGATATCGACATAGTCCCCGTCTATGTTGAACAACGCCGGGTACTGGGCTAGGAATTTCTTCAAGCCCGACTGCGACCCGCCAGCGATCTGCCGCATCTCCTTAGTGAATCCCTTGGCACCAAACTGACAGGACAAGTCGTGCAACGTTCTCGGCTCGCCTTTATCGAGCAGGCGTTCCACGAAAAACAACAGAGTGAGGTTCCTGGCGAGCTCATATTCCATTGATTCCATTTCCCTGCAGTTGGTGCCAATGTTCTTAGTCTAAACTTTTTCTACGTATATGTGTCACCCACAACACCATGAAATTTTTCTTTCTCGCGCAGGCAGGTCAACTGGTTATAGACAATAGAGCGGATAGAGAAGTCTCGAAATGTTGCCAAATATATATTATTCACTCCTCATTACGATTTACGACCCGATTAGCAGGCTCGTTTGACGTCTTTAAATTTTAATATCGTATGTTCACGTCGTTAATGATCATGATCGTTAATAAATCGTTAAGCATGATGAATGAAGCATAAAATAGTCATCGAAAAACAAAACATTAATGTAGATCGAAAACCGACTAATTAAGCTAGATAGCTATTTAATATTTACGAAATTTTACGCAATTTAATAGTTACGCGAAACCGACAGATTTTATGTGACTCCAGTAATCTTTTCACGGGCTAACGTAACAATTACCCGTATTTTATGGAATCTGCAAGTAGTGAGCAACATTATGATAATAAACAATATTTCTTTTTTTTTCAAATACAATCAAGCCTCGTTCAGACTTCACATTTCCAAAAATTTTCTTTTTGATATGCATAAAGAGATATTTAAAACGGGGAATCTAGTACTTAAGAAAACTTTACTATGTAAGGTAAAACTAACTTTAAATTAAATCACGTTTCTTTAGAAATTATCTTTAATGTAAAATTAAGAAACGAAACGTCACACGGAAAATAAAAAAAAACAGAACGTCAATGTCATTGTATTGTCAATTTTGTGAATGATTTTTTTGTCAATCTCACTCAGCTATTTGTCATTGTCAATTCTTATATTTCCAGTTTTAACTAATGTAGTTTGTGCAGTAATTCCGGTGATTGCATAGGAATTGACGAGCCAAGACAACACTGTTAACGTTTTGTATAATTTTAAACATTATCCAAAGCAAACAAAATGGTAAGTGCAAAGTTACGTCTCTTTCGTTATCATTATTACCTATTTAAATAGTTTTTCTACAAGAATGCTATTTAAACATGCTTGCTTGTAAGCATTATTGTAATTACACATCCATCAAATAGGCTCTGACCCTGATACAGCTTTAGGACTGCAAATCTAACAACGACGGCCAAAAACTTAATACTTCGTTAAATTGTTTGTGGGCGGTTACAGGCGGCCGGGAAAGCTAATATAACAAGATTAAAAGTTGTCAAATTACACTAATGTGGAGATCTTATACAACTGTAGACAAAAGTTCCAAATGTCTTAAAAATGTTAATTCTCATATTGAATAATCTCTTTATACATTGATTGTCCCTACTTTGACATTGGCAAAAACAGAACAATCATAATGTTTATGTATGTAGTAAATAACATAAAGAGGTTCATCCACTTGCAATGTTCATTATCCAATTATTTCTACCATTACAGTTAGTCCTAGTACTCGGTGACCTCCACATCCCGCACCGCACAGGCAGTTTGCCCCCAAAGTTCAAGAAGCTGCTGCTGCCCGGACGCATCCAGCATATTCTGTGTACCGGTAACCTCTGCACCAAGGAGTCCTACGATTATCTTAAGACACTGGCCAGTGATGTGCACGTGGTTAGGGGAGATTTTGATGAGGTAATTTGATAGATATATTTTTTCTGTTAAGTCCTAGTCCTAGACATTATCTGCTGAAAAAATAATAACTTCAGCAAATGAAGGGAATAAAAGTGTAAAATATAATCAAATATTCTCTTTTTTTTGTTATAACTAACAATAATAAAAAAGAAGGAAAATAATTTAAGGTGGTAGGATGAAAAATACTAAAGCAAAAACCTAAGAAGTATTACTTAGAAAAGGGCTGTGCAAACTAGATGGGACCCAGGGCCAATAAAAATTACTAAATACGTTGGGGGCCGCAAAATATTTATAAAAAATAATTTGCTTGTTAATGTCTAAAAAAGAAGAAGAAAGGAGTTAAAATCTGGTTCGATTTACTCCAAAGCAAGTGCAAAACGTGATCCGTAATATGACCAGGGGTAAATCACCGGGTCACGACGGCCTCAGCGTCGAACATCTGAGCTTTGCTGGAGTCCACCTGCCTCGTGTTTTGTCCATGTTTTATTCAATGTGCATGGCTCATTCTTACCTCCCAGATGAATTGATGAAGACGATAGTGGTACCAATCGTAAAAAATAAAACAGGCGACTTAGCGGATCAGTGTAACTATCGTCCAATCTCACTGGCCACAATACTGGCGAGGGTACTCGACAACCTGCTGGATGTCTGTCTTAACGATTACCTACATTTGCACGATGCGCAATTCGGTTTTAGAGCTGGATTATCCACGGAAAGTGCTATTCTGAGCTTGAAACACACAGTGCAGTACTATACTGAGCGGAGGACACCAGTGTACGCCTGTTTTCTGGATTTATCCAAAGCCTTTGACCTGGTGTCCTACGACGTGTTGTGGGACAAGCTGAGAAGCAGAAATGTTCCAGCAGAGTTGCTCCGAATTTTCCAATATTGGTACCTGAACCAAGTAAATGGGGTGCGGTGGGCGAATAAGATGTCAGACGCGTACAGGTTGCAGTGTGGGGTGAGGCAGGGGGGGGTGACGTCACCGAAACTCTTCAACTTGTACGTGAATGATCTGATCGTCGGGCTTAGCGACAAGCGTATCGGCTGCAGTATAGATGACGTCATCGTTAACAATCTTAGTTACGCGGACGATATGGTGCTGCTGAGCCCGTCGGCTCGGGCACTCAAGGATCTGTTAGCCACATGCGAGAGCTATGCTTTATCACACGGCTTAATATATAATGTGAAGAAGTCGGAATATATGGTTTTCAAGGCCGTCGGGGGCAAATGTCCAGATTATGTGCCTACAATAAAATTAAACGGCAGTAAGCTCAGCCGAGTTTACCAATTTAAATATCTTGGACATATTGTGACCGACGACCTTAAAGATCATCTGGACATAGAAAGGGAGCGGAGGGCGATGGCAGTCAGGTGTAACATGTTGGTTCGGCGGTTTGCACGCTGTAGTGAACAAGTTAAAATTTCACTATTTAAGGCTTACTGCCAAGTGTACTACACGTGCAGTCTATGGACTAATTATACACAAAAGTCTGTCAACGCCTTCCGCGTGCAATATAACGATGGATTCAGGATGCTTTTGGGTCTGCCACGATTCTGTAGTGCGTCAGAAATGTTTGCGCAGGCGAGAACAGATGACTTTTACGCCATCATGCGCAAAAAAACAGCGTCCTTGCTCAGCAGATTACGTGCCAGTCCCAATAGCATCCTGAAAACCATTGCAAACAGATACGACACACAGATACTACGCCACTCCATGCAGGTACTTGTAAACTTTAGGTCAACTGCTGGCAGTAGGTATAAATAAAGTAGTGCGTCGGGTAACTATGTTTATTATATTGTGATGATTGTTATATTTACTTACTTTGACATAATTGTTTTTGTGATATAATGTTTTGTGACATAATATTTTGTGACATACTTAATATTTTGTGACATGACTGTATTGTGACATAGATAATTATTTTAACATTCTCAGACTTGTCTAACTAACATTATTTAACATAGTCTCTAAGGATTAGTGAAACTAACGTACTAACTATTCTATGGACCACTGCTTGTAATAAGTATGTTGTGTTGTCTGAATTAAATGATTTTTATTTTTTATTTTATTTTTAAAAAATATTCTACTGGCCGCAACAATTCAAACCGCGGGCTATTATTTAGACACCCCTACTCATTTCAGTTCACTCCAACCTGTATTCTCATTTTCCAGAACTCCACCTACCCTGAACAAAAAGTCATAACCGTTGGCCAGTTCCGCATTGGATTGGTGCATGGCCACCAGGTGGTCCCGTGGGGAGATGAGGAGTCCCTGGCCCTCGTGCAGAGGCAGCTGGACGTAGATATCCTCATCTCGGGCCACACCCATAGGTTTGAGGCCTACGAGCATGAGAACAAGTTTTACATCAACCCTGGATCCGCTACTGGAGCATACAGCCCGCTTTTCAGGTATTTTTTTTATCAAGACAAAGACAAACATAGTCTAGTAATACTAAAGCTCCGAACGTACTGACGGTAGAAGCGGAGCGGCGCGGCGCGCTGGCATGATGAAACGCTTTTTTCCCGGCCTTTGCGACTAAGGAAATAGGTTTAGTTACTTTAGTTATGCCTTAGGCGACAGGCTAGCAACCTGTCACTATTCTATCTCTTCCATCTTTACAAAACCATGCTAGAAGTAGCTGCAAAGCGTGATATAGTCATAATCATATTCGTCGGCCGGATAGCCAACCTGTTAGACAACCTGACTTTGAAGCTTAAGGTCCCGGGTTCGATCCCCGGTCGGGGCAGGTGTTTGTATGATGAATATGAATGTTTGCTCTCGTGTTTTGGATGTTTATCTAATATTAATTACTAGCTTTCCGCCCGCGGCTTCGCCCGCGTGGAACTCGGTTATATTGCGGTATAAAGCACAACTATAAGAAAACTTCTCGTTTCAAACGACACACAGCGCCATCGATCTATCATCTATCGATCGATTTCGATCTATCATCGATTGATATCGATCTATCAAGCAAACTATATTTTTGTTTTCCCTCGGGAACTTCAATTTTTTCCGGGATAAAAAGTACCCTATTATTTAATCCGGACTTTTATCTTTATGTCTGCAAAATTTCAAAGCAATCGGTTCAGTAGTTACGGCGTGAAAGCAGAACAAACAAACAAACAAACAAACAAACAAACTCACTTTCTGACTTATAATATTAGTAAGGAGTAAGGAAGTAAGGATAATTAATTATTATATAAGTAAGTTTATCCGTTGTCTAGTACCCATCACAAAGGCATTAAATTGCCTAATTTGGGACTAGGTGATTGGTATGAATATTGTCCAATGATGTATTTATATTTATTTACTTATTTAATATTTATAATCATGGTTTTGTCTATTTCACGTTTCGTGTGCTCTGCCTACCCCATTCGGGAACACAGGCGTGATTGTATGTATGTATGTTGTTTCGTTCGATCTGGTACAGTTTCACGCCACCGCGTTGCGTCGGCTCTCCCTACCGCTGTCAGTATGTTTAGTTAGAGCTTGAGGGCACTGCAGATGCAGACCACTGACTTTCTAACGGACGATAGTTTAGTTGGGCCCTTAATCAGTACGCAGATGTATGCAAGTGCGCACACTACGAGTATGACGATATCGGCCGGCTGGTATCGGCCGATTTATAAGTTTGATTTGATGGGCTTCCCGATTCACTTCAAACTGTCGGCTAACCAGGTATTGGCCGAGTGTATGATCAATTAATCAGTATTGTTCCCTACCACTCGCGCGCACACGATTGATTGGTGACCGTGCGAGCAAATAATTAGAGAATAGTCGGCAGACTGTTGGCTAGTTTGCGCACTCATCACAGACTGTACTGTTTAGGTGGCTCGGTGTCCCTACTAGCTGGCCAACCCGACTAAACTAATGCCAATTAAAAGATATGTGGGCAAATAAACTCAATCCTGTGGTGTCGGGATAGAATAACCTCTCCATTTCTTCCGTGGATGTCGTAAGAGGCGACTAAAGAAATAGGTTTAGGTATATTTTAGGCGACAGGCTAGCAACCTGTCACTATTATACCTGTCAAGTAACAAAAAAAAATGCTACAAGTGGCCACGAAACGTGAAATAGTCATGGTGTTGTCTATGGAGCGTTTCCTGAGCTCTGCCTACCCCATTTGGGAATACAGGCGTGATGTATGTATGTGTATAACTTTAATCATTGACTTTCAGGGATCCGACTCCTTCATTCGTACTTATGGACATCCAGAGCTCTACCGTTGTCACATACGTCTACAAACTCCTAGGAGACGAGGTGAAGGTGGAACGGATCGAGTACAAGAAGGCATAGTGTATATAGATCTACTGTTGTTATAAGAATACATTCTTAATAGTCTTGAAGAGTAAACTTGATTGCAAAGATGCTGATCAAAAAATTATTTGTCACATCATGTCACAGACTCCCTGTATATTGTTAACAGGCGTGTGTATAGAAATTTTTATAAAAATAAATGTATGTATGAAGTCAATAAATGATACCAAGGAATGTGTTTTTAACATTCTGTGTGTATACATCACCTGCATTAGCTACATAAATCTTTACTTGTATGGCCCGATTAGTTCCACAGTACTCGGACCAAAAAGTGGCTATGAAACGTTTTGTGTGTTCTACCTACCCTGTTTAGGAATACAGAGGTGATGTATGTGTGCATTATGCATGTATCTATTCTATGTATACACAGACAAATGTAACATGTGGTACGTATTTTCGTTTAAAATCAATTAAATTGTAGGTTGAATCATGTTCAGTACTAAAGACGGTTAAGAGTGATTTTCAAATTTTTATTATTGGGTTTATAAGTCAATCAACAATATTTAAAGAATTGAAGAGATTAATTTTGCAATTTTGCTTGCTACTCAATAATACAAAACCTGGTCATTATCAAGTCTCGGGTTCGAGTACTTTCTACACATACATCAAACTTCACTCACTCTCAATCACTAATAAATAAAGTATTGACTTTTAAACCTATTTTGTATTCTAGTTTAAGAATGAGAAACTATTCCATTTCTAAGAAGTAACAATGTAATTGTTATTTTATCAATTAATGTAAGTATGTATGTACCGGCAAGTAATTTGAAATCTGTGAACCTTTTCAAAATGAATTTCATATTGCCTCGATAGTAGTATGTTATGTTATGTCGTAATATAATTTATTGTGAAAAGGTGGCACAGGTATCAAATAACTTGAAAATACATTGCAGTAGCAGTAAAATGAAATATCTCTGATTATTTAAGTAAATAATACTGTAAAATTACTTACTCTTTTTACTAAAGAGCAGTTTTTTATTTATTTTGGCTAAATTTATCTGTAGCCAGTTTTATCACATAATTTAGAAAGTCCTGAATGTTTTTGTACGTTAAAATATTAGTGTATTTTGTTTCTCATTGGTATATTTTGCGGTTGGCATTGGAAAGGATACTAAAGGTTAAATCTGTGCAAAACTCGACACATTCAAAAGAATAAATCTAAAATCCGTGCTAAAGATTTCCATAATTTTATGCTTTCAATTGACAACCTTTAAAAGTCGGAGACGGTGTAAAATATTTTGTTACGCCTGTTCATTGTTAAATATCCGTTTTTACACAAATTAAAATTATATTTTGAATGAAAATGAAAACGAAATGGTGGATTATTGTTTGTAAAGAACGTGGATTGGTTGCAGTTGCAATAATGTAAAATATTGAAATAAAATAGTTTATTATGGTGAATAGTTATTTTTAGAGATGCGCCGAGTAACACTTTTGCCGAGTAACGAGTACCGAGTTTTACTCGGTTCAATTTTTTTTCAACCGAGTACTCGGCCGAGTAACTCGGTTCAATCAAATTCGTATTTCGCGCGCGTAAACACGTACAAACAGGTTTGCGCCGATCAAGACGTCGGCTCGCGTTGATACACCCCTCACCCCGCCATAGCCAAGCAGTATTGAAATAGGTACTATGAAACTGGTGCCATAAAAAATTAAATGACCAAATTTACCCTGGGCATTGGGTAGATGACAAAAAAAAAAACTATTTAGCCCGTCAGATAGATCACCAAAAAATACTGTACACATATTTTTTCTTTTATTTGACACACGAAAAATGACGATAATATACAGGGTGTCCCAAAGTTATAGGACATGAAGGGGATCGAAGTACCTTAAATATCATAGATAGTGTATTTTGTTCAAAGAAGACTTTATCTTATTTTTGAAAGTTAGTAATTCTGCATTCATAGATTTTCTTAAAATTACTTGCTTCGTCTGGGAATCGAACCGACTAACATGCCAAAAAAAAATCATCCTGTTTTTATGATGCCAATCGAAAGAATAGCTAAAAAATAATAACTTTTGTTAAATAACATAGTATTTAAAAAAAAAGGAACAACGTGAAATTAATCAGTTTAATCAAGTTAAAAACATACATGAAACTGTCGTAGTCAATGAAGTGGGTACTTTTGTGTAAATTAAATTAATTAAGTGCTCAAAAT
>BHDV01065331.1:155761-178121 GCA_005406045.1 Adoxophyes honmai | reverse complement strand
CCGAGCCGAGTACGAGTATCAAAAAACCCGCCGAGTACGCCGAGTACCGAGTATCAAACGAGTACTCGGCCCATCTCTAGTTATTTTATTTCTACTCCTTATAAAAAAATCAATGGGATGGACTTAAAATAATTCAACAAGACATCAGAATCAGTGATGTATCAAGTGAATCTTTCCTAAACTTTCCGATAATTTTCCCAACATTTTGGAAACTTTCTGTAACTCGCACAACTGTAATCTGAATTATAAAGACTTGCCCTTACCTATGTACAAAAAATTGGTGAGCTTTAACCCTGAACTTGGCAAGAATTAAAAAAGTCGTGAATTCGAGCCTTTTACTGGCAAATAAAGTCAAAAATTTTAGTTACGAAAAAATAAAAAAAAAAGAACATTTTGACAATGTATCTTATTAGATACACTGCCAAGTTAAGGGTAGGTAAACTTTTTTTGGCGGCCGCTATCCTAGCAGCAATCTCGTGAGTTCGTGACCAAAAATGCTATTCTTAGTAGCTTAATACACCACATCCTTATCGAATAAAGTGTATACTAATCCATGTCAATTTACCAATTGAATACGAAAGCGTCCAACGATATGTTTCGGTACCAACAGATTCTTTGGTCAACAGGAAAATTATATAAATATAGTTATACAACCTTCCTCAATGCAATGTTTGTAAACAAATCAAAACCTCCAAAGGTTTTCGACCTTCTGGTGTCGACACTGTGTATACAATTATACAATGTATGTATATGTGCAGGTAGCTTGCAGGTTTCTAGGTCATATTTGTCGACATTTGTTACCGTGTAAGGTGACTACTTCAATATTAGCGCTCGACTCGCTAGCACACAACGCAGCAACATCTGTTTCTAAGAACAAATGTCGATATAAAGACGTTGTATAAGTATGAGTTTTTTGTATTTCGTGGTTTTTTTCCTATTGTAGAATAAAGTGTTTACTTACTTACTTACGTTGTGGTACCGTTGTATTTCACTATAAGTGAGTCTTACGGTAGTTTTAAGTGAACATATTTACTTACAGCTCCGTCCTTTGCTTTTACAAGCCTGCTTGGTCTATGAGCAATTATGCACGTACCTACCTACAGTATTCAAACAAATTGCCAATTGTAATATGGTTTCCAGTTTACCTAATGACATCAAATTAGCGGCGTAATGAGTTTTTGTCCACAAAATCGAATACGTGCCGCACAGCACCTTCACATGGAAATGGAACAATCGCTAGAAAAACAATTATACTAGACTAGAGACCTTTAGGTACTTAAAAGATGGTAAACAATCTTGACGTGTCTTTTTATTTAAACATACACTTTATAAATCAAAATCTTTACATTTTACAATTTAGGTTTAGGTATGAAAAAATCATTTACTTTCATAGTTGAATTGTATATTTTAACGATTTTCATTTTTAGACTGTGTATTCCAATAAAAAGACATGTCAAGATTGTTTAACATCTTTTAAGTACCTAAAGGTCTCTAGTATAGATAGATACCTTGATACTTGGTGGAGTGTTTGGCGGCATATCCTGGATGAATTACAAATACATTTACAGAAGTATCTACCTTATTACCTATACCTATGTTCTCTAATATTTTCTTTTCTTTCCATGTACCTACCTAGATATCGCTTTGTATTGTTCCCTTTGGGTATACAAACGTTTATAAACATACAATAACGCCTGTGTTCCGAATGGGGTAGGCAGAGCACATGAAACATGTGCCACGAAACCATGACTATTTCACGCTTCGCAGCCACTTATGGCTTAATAATTTTAGGTATAAAAACAAATGGAAGAGGTAGAATAGTGACAGGTAGCTAGCCTGTCACCTAAACCATACCTAAACCTGTTTTCTTAGTCGCCTCTTACGACATCCATGGCAGAAATGGGGAGGCCTTACCCTATCCCGAATCTACACAGGCAAATATAAACGTAAATAAACATTTATTGGGCGCCTACTTTTGGAAGCGTAAGATGGTACGAGATCGTCCACTTCAAATTTTACTTTACTAAAGTCACGTAGGCCAAGATGAATGCATTGCATTAATTGATTTTGATATCTTTTTCACATTTTTATGTTCGTTACTTGTTTATGCTTGAGGTTGTGGGTTTGTTTACAATGGTTGGTTGTGTTTTCCTCAATTTATTTCATTTATACAGTCCATCTCATAAAAATGATGTACCTACTTAGGTACCTATCATTGCTCGATAATAGGCTTGTTGACAAAAAAAAAACTATTTAGTCTGTCAGATATATTACCAAAAAATATTGTAGACATACTTTTTATTTTATTTGCCAAACGAAAGATGACGATAATGCATCGCTTAAAAGTTTCGCGTGACGTCCCAAGAATCCCAACTCGGTACAATTTTTACTCCGAAAGTTTGATGATCTATAATTTTGTCGAAATCGTCATTTGATAAAAGAAAAAATACGTGTGTCGTATTTTTCCATAATCTAACGAAATATTTTTTTAATCCAGGACAAGCCTATTGAGACTTCAAGTCGAAGCGATCGGCTTAACGTAGTCGCGTTATAGCTGCGAACGTGCGCGTTCCCATGCGCGTACGAACGTAGGATCGAAAGTAAATGGGTCGATCCAATGTAATGGTCGGACATTATTGCTTCCTTAGCCGGCCGTGAAACACGCTTGAGAAGAATGGCTCTCAAAATGTACAAAACAGTCTGTTGAAAAATATACGAATAAATCACGTTTCAAATCGAGTTTAGCTCGACATGTTTCGGGCTAATTCGTAGCCCTTCATCTAGGAGCCGCGGCGGCTGGCTCTATACCGAAACATGTCGAGCTGAATTCTATTTAAAACCTTCTGTTATCCGTAGGTATATTTTTCAACAGGAGTGATTCTCACGGTAGTTTAATGTTCAAAACAGTCAGTATCTATTACTTTTTAAAGTATTTTTACATAGGTACAATCAGCTTCATCAATTCCTAAATGGAGCAGGCAGAGCACTCGAAACACCACATACCTACTTAGCTTACTAGTAAAACCCACACCCTGTGCGAATTAGGAACTAAGTAATTCTTTCACGGCAAGGCTGCGTAAAGTAATTCAAATAATTATATAATAATAATAAATAATACCTACAGTCGCCTTTATTTAATTTGGCAATGATAGTGGGGTTAGTTCGCACTACTTTTTACCATTGAAGAATACCAATACCATTGAAAATTCGAAAGGCGCTAAGTTTTCCTCCCCTACTTACCTCAAAACTTGCCAAGTTAGATGCCGCGGGGACTGTATCTGTTCACATTTTTATGTAAGCTAAGCTCATACATGACGAAAAAAAACGAACACAATCAAATAATCGTGAAATAATAAAACAACAAACATTTATGCAATAATAGCTCGCAGTTGTACTAGGCGCGCAGAAGCGCGAGAGGCCTTCTCAGTTCATTGACTGGGTTATTACTTATTCTATGGTTACGTTTGCTGTTGGGCAAAAACTACGCGTCAAGGCTAAGCTCTTCGCGGCTTCTGCTGCCCTGGTAGTCGATCCAGTAACTGAGTGCTGGTGATCAGTTAGGTTAGTTGGACTAACTTGGTCTCAACATACATACATACAAAGTTAACTATGACGAACGCGATGAAAGAAAATAACCACTGGACTTTCTCGAAATCATGGCTATCCTATTTATTTCTATTATTTAAAGCATTTAGTGTTGATTCAACCAAGTGAAAATATATCTAATTGAGTTTTGCAATAAGCCAGTCTATTTTCTAACACACCAAAAATCTATACATGCATCGTTTTTAATTTGTCAGTTTCAGGTTTCAGTGTCAGTTCCGTCAGTATAGCCGTGGTAGCCTAGCGGTTTGACCTGTGTCCTCTCAAGCAGAGGGTCGTGGGTTCAATTCAAAGTGTTCAAACCCCTGACCTCAAACCTCTGAATTTTTCGGAATTTATGTGCGATATCGAATTTGATATTTACTACGAGCTATTCGCTGAAGAAAAACATCGTGAGGAAACCTGCGCACAGCGACGAAGCAATTCAATGTTGTGTGTGAAGTTCCCAATCCGCACTGGGCCCGCGTGGGAACTATAGCTCAAGCCCTCTCATAGTGAGAGGAGGCCTGTGCCCTGCAGTGGGACGTATATAGGCTGGATGAGTGTCAGTTCGCTTCGAAATGTTTCAATTTCAAAGCGATTTTTTGATTTTAACTGTCGAATTAAAAACGATGTAGATTTTTGAAGCGTTAGGCAATGGCGCTGCTTTTTTTTTCAAAATGAAACACTGATTTACTCGCGTAAAGAGTGGCTTGTTACTAAAGTCAATATTTACAAACTTTTTTTTTATACATACATACATACAGACATATTCTCACGCCTGTATTCCCAGGAGGGGAAGGCAGAGCACATGAATTCAAAATCCAGTGCCACGTTTAGCAAATGAAGGGTAACCAGATGGTCAAACGTGATATTGTGGTGACAGGTTGCTAGCCCATCGCCCACAATACACCAACTCTTTCCCAGAGTCGACTTTCGAGATTTTCGAGACGGAATAGGACGTATCTCATATCATAAAGATCTAAACAATTTAAAGTAGGTAGGTACCAAACAGAAAAAAGTATATTTTTATAATCGTTCCTGATTCAACTAAGATAATAATTTTATTAACCAGGTACCTATGCTGCTTGAAATAATAGTACTTATACTTATCTACCTACCTACAAGAGTAAACAAGAAAGAAGAAAAATTCAGAAATAATGATATTAATTCGGTAAAAAATAAATTAGTCTTTTTCTGCGTTCGTGCAACCCAACACGGCTGGAATATTGCACTAATGACACAATTAATTAATCTCTTCTCTATTTTCCTATCATTAACCTAAATATCACAGATAGTTAAATTTAACTCGAAAAGGTCTACGTGTCCACGCTAACGTAGCTAAGATTTGACCAAATAAATCGATAGTATCACATTAACTGCGAATAATATAATCCAAAAATGGTTTTAAAGTCAAGGATTTACAGTTAAATACAGAATTACAAATAAAACACATTGTTGTAAGCGACAAACAAAAACACAAGCACATGTAGCCCTTACAAAGTTTATTCTGCGCTCCTAAAAGGTAACCAGAGCACTTAAGGTCAACAGTTTAAGGTTTAAGTTCCATTAATTATCTAATCGACAGACCGCATTAAGTTAAAGATACCGGTTGAAAACAAACCTTCGCCCCCCACTCGGTATCCCGTCGAATAAAACCAAACGAACGTTCGAATTTCGAACCAGTGCTCGTTCTTCTGTCAGTGAGTGCGTGCGTTTAAAAATCGAACTGTCAAACCACTTTTACTTTAAAACTATATGTGTGCATAGAGACGTGGCGTGTATTTTTTAAAAATGGCGATTTCGCTAGTGAGATTCGGACTAAGGTCCGCGGTTTTGAATTTGGAACGGAGCGCGGCGGTTATTTCGTGTAGTGCCCAAAATCAATTGAAGGTATGTTTTTTGGAGTCAATGACCATGTACATGGGATTGTATGGTCCACTGACGCTTAAGTGAAGTAATTTAATAATAATTCGCTCGAACAACTCAAATTTAAGTTCACTCTGTCGGAAAAACAGGTTTTGAGAGACACAGCCTCAGAAGCACATTGCAAAAGCTACCAATACTTTTGATTTAAATTCCACCTTGCGGAAGAGTTGTCTTAATTCCATACAATCTCGGACAAACTTTCTAAATGAGTCTCCTTCATTGATTAAGAACGGTGACTTCTTTAACCCCGCCTCTTTCTTTTGTTTCTCACAATGTTCACTAACAAAAACAAAGGAATTTCTTGAATAAGGCGTTACTTTGCAGAGGTCTATGTTAACGAACCATAACAATAACCTTTATGCCTGCTACTACTCCTCTACCCTAAAATGACAAAATTTATACAAATCTAATGAACACTTCTAAAACTCACATTTTTTACATAGACACCTACCTAAAGGTCATTGGGAGCAAAGTATTGCTATAGTTAAAAAACATGATGGAAAAAATAGGTCCTTCGACCCGGATTTCATCGGAACAAGTACAAAATGTGCCGAAAGCAAAGAACAAGGTTATCTTGTTGCTATAGCAAAAAGATATAACGAACCAAAACAAGCAAGATGATAGCACACGAATCGTAACATACACGATTTCACGTTTCATAGCCACTATTAGCATGATAGTGACAGATGCGGTGGGTAAAGCCCAAAACTCACCTAGACCTATTCCCCCTTTCACCTCTTTCGTCATTTTACTACTTTTAGTTTCAATTGATTATTATTTACTACAAATATGAAGGTACATGGTGAAACGAAAGTCCGCATGGTTCTTTAAATTTACTGTTTCTAAGGTTATTTTAAAACTGAGAGGAATTACGTTGAAACCTTATAATGGCCATCCTGTAAATAGTGGAAGACCTGACTATAAAAAGTTGAAAAGACTGACATTTCAGTGTCAAACTAGAACTACAATGTCTTACGTGGCTAAGAACAGCATCAAAATCAAGCCATCCGTTTGAAAACTACAATGCCACAGAAACACAGCCAGACATCGACGTCAAACTTCTAACAACTCTAGTGAAATTAAACAGAGACACTCACATCTTTAAAGTGAGAGAAGCTCGAAAAGTTTCTGGGCAATTGGTGACCCATCAAAATTAAAAGATGCAGTTAAAAGCTCACTCACACTTGCTCCAATGATGGGTCACGAATTGACCCGAAACATTCGAGCGAATCTCGATATACTGGATTAAAACAACATGGTAATAAGAACATAAGTGTTTCTGACTCCTAATGCAGGACTAGGGAATGCCTTAACTCAATTGTTTAATTTACTTACTTACTAAGTTTTAAAAAACTAATTGGCTTACTAAATTTGAGGTGTCCATACATTGAGGTCGTGATTTCATTCCGACTTAGTATGAATATCCAAAATTTCATTAGGTTTATTTTAACAATTGAACTAACGAGTAAAAAACACTAATTTTATATTCACCAAGTTGGTTTGACGCTGTAAAGAGAAGAGAAAGAATATCTCAGTAGTGTTACATTTCTTCCCGTGGGTGTCGTAAGAGTCGACTCTGGGAAAGGGTTAGTGTATTGTGGGCGATGGGCTAGCTACCTGTCACTGCAATATCACGTTTAACCATCTGGTTACCCTGAAATTGCTAAACGTGGCAATGGATTTTTGAATTCATGTGCTCTGCCTACCCCACTTGGGAATGCAGACGTGAGAATATGTCAATTTCTGTCATTTCAAGTTCTGACAACTCTCTTAAGGGTTAAAACACATTGTTCGATAACTTTTAATAATTTGTACAGCCGAATAAATGTCAGGCAGCCGCAAAACCGATAACCTGACCTTTTTTATCGGTTGTTATCGTGTCATTTCGTTCTAAACGAAAAACTAGCATTTTTTTGCCTTCAATACTTGAACCAGAAGATTTGTTTTCGCTTGACATGAATCGGAAGATGTGTCACTTCGTTTGTAATTACATTTATCCAATTGTATGTTAATTGTGAATGTTTACGTGAAGTTGTCTGCAATAATACGAAATTGTTTAACCTTTAGAACACCTTAAAAATGTGTGCTTAGTAAAAAGTTACGAAACTGTCTTATGTAATTACATATAGGTTACTGTCTTTGTCAAATAGGAACGTGTTTTTATAAATCGGGTAGGCAAAGTGTATGAAACGTTACAAAGAAAAAACTAGACTATTTCACTTTCCGTAGGTATTAACCCCTCGTATGCGGGAAATGAAAAATATACTGCATTCGAGCCTCTTCTGTTTCAATATCTACAAATTATGGTGATTAAAATAAAAATAAAAAAAGATATCCTTAAAATGGAGCAGATCTGCTCCGTAGCATATGAGAGGTTAAGCCATTTGTAGCTCATTTTAGATTTAAAATTATTTTAAAATTATGAAAGAGGTATAGTGAAAGGTTGCTAGCTCCTCGCCTGAAGCATATCTAAACCTATTTTTTTTGCTTAGATACCCACATGTTACTGAAACTTGGAATAAATGGAGAAGTGTTATTCTAAACCCGACAACACAAAGACACGGAAAATAAATAAAAATATATGGATTTAATCCTTTAATAAATATGACGAGAAACATTTCTTTGACGTAAGGTTGTGTAGGACATTTTTCGTTAAATCCTTGCCACAAAAAAAATTGCCTTACCCGTGAAACGGGTCACATTCAACTTTCAAGTTTTTATTACAGATAAATAAACGAACAAACATCACGGCAAGTGAAATATGTACCTATATCATATTAAGACTCTTGACTGAACGCATCAACTATTAACAAATGCAATTAAGCACTATAAATTCATACTCTTAACTGACTAATTGCTTATACATTGACGCCAAGTCGTTAGTATTCGGCCCACAAGGCGTCCTCTTACTACGGCAGGCAATAATGACACAAAAAGCGGCCTTGAATTGGCAAGCAACATAGCAAGAAGTAATGGAGGGAGTATAGAGGTTCTGGCCGAAAGGATTTAAAGGTTTTTTTTTAATATGGAAAGCTACACAATTGTCATTTAAGTGAACTTATTAACGATTTGTATGGACAATTTTAACAGCGCTGCTAGTGGCCACTTTTTGAAGTAAAGTTATTTATTTATTTATCTATTACATTGCACAGTACATAACAATCTTACAATTAGTTAAGGTACTACCCTGCAAGGGTGTTGCAATTAATGGCTAAAACCTAAATCTACATCTAATCTAATTGGATATAAAATTTACAATCAATAACAATACATAATGTAACATTGTTATCACTATCAGTAACATAATAATGACATTAAACATTAAACAACAACTCTTAGTAAAATTTACAATGTAAAACATGACATACTGTTTGTTTAAATTTACAGAGATCTTTTTCTTTGACTTAATTTATTTGTGGTAAGTACTAAATTTCAAAAATTATTGTAATAGTTACACTAAATTTACAATTTATTTTAAGCTATCTTATCATCTAAGAAATCTTCCACTGAATAGTAACATTTTTCTATAAGAAATTGTTTTAATTTTCTCTTAAAGATATTGTGTTTTTCTTCATTTTTAATGATGGCGGGTATTTTGTTGTAAATAATGATGGATCTATAGTAGGGGCTATTTTTGTACATGCTAATTTTAGGTTCAGGAAGGGCAAGTTTATGTTTACGGCGTTCATTAGTGTTATAATTATATTGTTTGATGTGCTTTTTGACGAATGTTGCTGTTTCAAGTATGTATATAGAAGGGAGTGTGAGTATACTTTTGTTCATAAAAATAGGGCGACAACTGTTCCTTTGTTTTAGATTCCAAATTATGCGTATGCATTTCTTTTGCATCACAAATAGGTCATGAGCGTCTGAGCTGTGGCCCCACAGGAGCACCCCGTACTTGAGCCACGCATACGCATATGCGTAGTATGCTGATAGAGCGCATTCTGTGTGGGTATTTCTTTTTAGGATACTAAGTGCGTAGGTAAATTGCGAAAGTTTTGATTTTAATTTGCAGATATGATCTTTCCATGTAATATGAGTGTCTATTGTTAAGCCTAATAATTTGAAGTCTTTTACCTGTTCAATCTTTAATCTATTTATTACTGTACTTAAATTGAGAGCTTGTTTTTGATGAGGACGAAATTGTATAATTTTAGTTTTTTTTGTGTTTATTACTAAGTTGTGATTCGTGAGCCAAGTTTCTACTTTATGAAATGTTTGTATTATGTTATCCAAGCTATTTACATCATTGCATTTGAATAAAAAAGAGACATCATCAGCAAAAAGGATACAGGTTTCATTTGATATTTTGGGTAAATCGTTAATATAGATTAGGAACAGAATGCATCCCAATACACTACCCTGAGGTATCGACCAGTTTGTACATATTTTGTTTGACTGTGTGTTATCTATTTCGTTTCGGTTTAAATGTGTTAATTCGACATACTGCTTTCGGTTAGCTAAATAAGACTTCAACCACTCATAGGCCTTACCGCGAATTCCTATCCTGTCTAATTTGTCGAGCAGTATATTATGTTGTACTTTATCATACGCTTTTGACATATCTAGTAGTACGCCAACCGCGTAGCTTTTATCTCGTATGCAATTTAGTATTTCTTGAACATATTTATATACTGCAAGTGTGGTGGAATGGTTTTTCCTGAAACCATATTGGTTTATATCAAGGAGTTGGTACTTTTCTAGAAAATCATTTATACGGTTGGTCATAGCTTTTTCGTATATTTTAGATATTGCAGGTAGAATAGCAATAGGTCTGTGGTTATCAGGGTCGTTTACTTTACCGTTTTTTTTATATATTGGTTTAATTTTTGCAATTTTTAAAATGTCTGGGAAAATATTACTGTCAAAAGATTGGTTAATCAATTCTGTTAAAATAGGGGTCAATTCCAAAGCACATGATTTTAAAAGACTTGACGGAATTTTATCAATTCCGCAACTATGCTTTTTTGGAAGGTTATTAATAATTTTAAGTATTTCTTGTTTAGTCACAGGTTTTAGGAACATTGTGTTAGCTGTTGTGGATGATGCATTAAAGTTCCGGGAACATACTTTTGCTTGTTGTTTAGATGGATCCCCTATGGATGCAAAGTGCTGGTTAAATAAATTAGCGACAGATTGGGTACAGTCAGGACTCATATTATTTACTAAGTAGTGATTTGATTGTTTGTTTGTAACTCGCCTTATAATATTCCACATTTTCATTGTTTTATTTTTAGCACTTTTCATTTCGCGGATATAGCTTAATCTTTTAGAAGTCGTTATACATTTTTTTAATTGTTTTGCATAGTCTTTGTAATGTTTAATTAAGACGCTATCTTTTTTCTCGTTTACCATTGACTTTAAGATTCGTTTGTGTCTACATGAAGTTTTAATCCCGTTTGATAACCAGTCGTTTCGGTTTTCCTTGCCTTCCAATATTTTTATTCGTTTCAGTGGAATGAAGTCATTTAAAAGCTCGTTCAGCTTGTTATTAAAAGAATTGTAGTTGCTATTTACGTCTTTTGAGCTACAAATTATATTATTCCAATCTACTTCTCTAAGCGCGGATTTAAACATAATAATGTTCTTTTCATTGTACAGTCTTTTTTTTATGTAAGAAGGTAACGTCGGTCTGTCTGTCTTATTAATTAATTTAAAACTGTAAACTATTCCTTTGTGGTCCGAAATGCCAAAATCTTTTACATTTATATTATATTTTTTTATATTTGTAAATATTAGGTCTATACAAGTTGCGCTCCCTGTTCCTGTTTCTCTAGTTGGTTCTTTAACTATTTGATGAAGATTATTTTCCAACATTATATCTGTAAGTTTTTTATAATCTTTTGAGTTTGCAGTTGCATCAATATTAAAGTCTCCGGCTATAATTATTTGCTTGTTCAAGTAATATGTATTAATTTGATAAGCTAATTTGTTTAAGAACTCGAAAAATTTGTCAATATCGCGATCCGCTCTATAAATACTAATTAACAATACATTAGGCAATACTTCAGCTGCACAACATTCAACTATGTATTCTACTGATAGATTAGTAAGATCACATTTTTCTCGACTATTTATGCCGTCTCTCAGTAGTATAGCAACTCCTCCTCCTCGGTGCTGGGTTCTGTTGTAGGTTGCTGCCATGGTGTAGCCATCAATTTGTATTAAGTCTTTTTGCATACTTGAAATCCATGTTTCTGATAGGCATGCCGCATGGAAGTTTTCTTCTTGTAGTAAGCTTTCAACTAGGTGTAACTTATTTTTTATACTTTGAGTATTTTGACAAAATATATCAAAGTTAGTTTCGAAATAAATAGTTTTCCGGTGAGGTTTTAACTTTGTTATCATCATTAATGACTGTTTTCAATTGTTCTTTATGTTTTTCTTGTTGACTTTGTTTCGGTTGTGTTTGCTGCCATTGTTGTTGTTGTTGTTGTTGTTGTTGTTGTTGTTGTTGTTGCTGACGTTGTTCCTCTCCAATGTACTTTTGTTGTTTTCCTAGTTCTAATAGTTGTTCGCACGAGTTTGTGAAAATCTCTTCGTTCGGTTCGACATATTCTTTACCATTTAATATTAGTCTGTTATTTCGTATTATTGCGTTGTTACCTTTTTTCCTTTCAGATTGCAGGATTTCTATGAGTTTTTTTCTTTTGTCAAGTGATTCTCTATCCAGGTAATGCGAAACAACTATTCCCGAGTTCTTGAAGTGTTGATGATTATGGAGTATGTGTGTTGTCATTTTCTTACTAATGAGCTCAATTACAATTGGCCTTCGGTTTCCTTTTTTCCCCATCCGATGGATATCTTCTATGTATCCCTCAATGTTTACATTCAAAACGCTGCGAAACATGTTTGCAAGTCGTTCATAAAGTTCATTTTCATTTTCCCATTTTAGTTCCTGGATTCCATACAACACTATTTTCTTGTCTTTATCTTGCATTACTTTGCCTGCTGTTGTAGATTGTAGGTTTTGAATATTGTTCAGCTCTTGCTTTAGGTGCTCTTGTTGTTTTTCCATTGCCACTATTTTATTTTTTAATGAATTTATGTCAGAGATCAAGCTGTTTTGGTTACTAGTTATGTTATCTATAGTTTGGGTTAATTCCAGCTTAACACTAGAAACAATATTGTGAATTTCTTGCTGAATGAGGGTTCTTATTTCAGTTTTCAGCTCACTGATCATGTTTGTGTTGTTTTTGTTTAGTTTAGCATCAAGTATATTGCTCAGTTGCTCTATAGTCACGCAGCTGGGGTTTTGAAGTATGGGAGTAGTTAACGTGTCTCCTAGTATACTTTGATCATTTTCAATTTGCTCATTTATTGACACTTCTTTGTCGTCGTCTGGTATTTTATCAAGGCTACGGGTGAGGTTACGGGTGCAATTACTCCTAAGAACACGTTTTCTTCCTGAGATATTCGAGTCCTGACTGTTATCTGTGTCATTTTCACCTTTATTTGCTCTTCCTATATTTTTTGCCGAATGAGCTTGGGAGCTGGTTGGTGTACTGGCGATGTTCATTTTGTGCGGTTTTTTTATGCAACTAGCACACTTCCATTTTTTGTTGGAACCAGTGGCTGCGTGATGAAAACTATAGAAACGACATTCAGACATATTCGCACAAGTTAAGTCATAAGTTAGTTTGCATTCACTGCATACTAAAAACTGCCTGTTTTTAATGACTTGTCGACATTTTGCACAACTTGTGCGTGCAGCCATTTTGATATTTGTCTTCTACGAGTAGTTTAATTTTGGTTAGTAAACAAAATACAGAACTCGCAAGATGTTAGGCATACTGCGCCATCTATTATCTACAGAGTACGGGCGGAGATTGGCAACAGATAATTAAGATCTTCTATTCGGCGCTAGGTGGCGTTATTGAATATGCTTTTAGCGCCCTCTGTGTCGAGGTTTGAATGGTTGCTACTTGACGCTAGATGGCGTTGTCTTGTGCATATAGCGCCCTCTGTTTTCTGAAGTATCAATTTACAGGTCCTAGGTTGCTCGGCTAGCAATCGAGTTTTCCTGTCATGTGATAGATGTCACTTTGCAACATAACACAGTTCTCTATACGCATCTAAGTATTAAGGGGAGGAATACACCCGCATATAATAGTGACAGTTTGCTAGCCCATCGCCCACAATACACTAACCCTTTCCCAGAGTCGACCTCTTATGGCACTCACAGGAAGAAAGGGGGAGTTGCTATACTAATCCGACACCACACGGGAGCAGTAAGATATACAATTTCTATCACTGATAGTTGGCGTTTGATTGAAACAGAGAAGAGTGCTCAATTTGGGTCGCACAAAAGGCAACTAGCACCTCTCCTCTCTTCCATGGATGTCGTAAGAGGCGACAAAGAAATGTCTGTGTAGTGACCTGTCACTATTGTACCTCTTATGATGTATGTAAGAGAGGTTAATAAACAAGCGGCTTGCGATAGGTTCATCTAGTTTCACGTGGTTTCACGTCAAAATATCGAAATATCGAAAACGAGAGAACTAAAAGTTAAAATCAAGAAAGCAGGACGAACAAGTTTCCAAATCAGATATCCGGATTACTAGGAACTCGATTCGTTGCAAACTTGTTGTTGTTGACAAGAATGGCAGCCATTTTTTTTTGTTAACATTCATAAAGTTCGAGGTACGGTGACTTATTATTACTGAGTCAGGTTGCTTAGCATTTTGAGCCGGTTATTATATGTGTTGTTTACAATATGAATTACCTACTTATTCCAATTAATACAATAAAATATGAGGGTTAAAGATCTGAATTAACATAGAAGTTTAGCTAAGACGAATAAAATTAATTGCATCTGTTGCCCGACTTATGTGTAAAGTTGTTTTATAGCTATCCCACGGGATCTATGTACTTTTCCAAGAGAAGTAGCCTATGTGTTAATCCTGGGTATAAGCTTCCTGTATACCAAATTTCATCGAAATCGGTCCTGCCGTTTGGGCGTGAAGAGGTAGCAAACATACATACACACTTAAAAACTTTCGCATTTGTAAAAATGTGATAATTTAAGATACAACCGTTCTTTTTTAGTATTTTTCTCAATTTACGTAGGTAAACACCACTGATTTGATTTAAAGCATGCAAAGTGTACCTTATCTTAATAATAATCGCTGCATAGCAACTGAAGGTAATGTAATGACGTGTACCTTTGTTTATCGGACAAAGTATGGAGGATTGTAATCTAATGCCTAAAACCTGACCTAGCGTACCTAACCTACCGCCATAGTGCAGATAATACGATACTCTTACAACATAAGCGTGTTACCAAGTTTATGATACCTAAGCCATAAAACTTTAACGGTTAAAACGTGGTTCTAAGTTTACTTAGATGTAAATTTTGTTCTCAAATTGACAGAACATCGTTAATAATTTGGTTTCCTTTCTTTTCTTTGCTGAAATCAAGGTTTATATTTTAGTTAAGTATTTAGTAGAGAACATTATACATTAATGTACTGTATATGTCGGAGATGATGATGAACGGAAGGTGATGTGGTGCGTGTTGATGTCGAGCGGCGAAGCAGGAGACCGATTCTTCGTTTACCATTACACTCATCCATGACTCAGTTGCAATGAAAAGTCAATTTACTACACTCACGTTTTTAATCAAACTAATTTAAAGAGAATACAATGATCACAAGCAATAGAAATTAGATCGGACTACAAGACGCAAACAGAACGCGATGAATTCAGAATAAGGGGCACAACCGCACTGTTCCGAATTCCAACCAGAAGTTCCTCTCGACCGTTACCCGTACCGCTTTTTAAAGTGAAAAGCAGGTAGTTTGTATTGCCAACACTACATGTTGGTTTTCCTCAACAAAACCTGTATTGCCAGCCTCATTCCGAAAACATCCAAATCTGTTCAGATTTGACGTTCCGTTTAACGTTTGACGTTCCACGACACGATATCTTGATACGTCACACATCCCCGTGTGATATTCCGTCGTTGCCCGGAGTTGACGCGTTTCTCCCGTGGCGATCCGCCACGCTGCTGAGGGTAGATAGTTCTCAGCCGTTACGTTTCTTCATTGAGGGTAATTGTCAGTCTCTCTTATCAACAACGTCTCGACCTCACTCAAGCTGACTGCTTTGCATTACTAATTACATCGAAAGTAGCTAGATGGCGCTACTAACTCGCAATAGTAACCAACACTGACAAGTACAGCCGTAAACCGATAGATGGCGCTATAACTCCAATAGTTTGTAGAAAATCTCGTAGGCTCAACACCGAATGCGTAGTTCAAGCTTCAGCCGCGAGATGACGTAACTGGATATACGACATATATATCAAACACTAAATTAGTCTGTAGTTTTACTGTCTAGACTTTTCACAAATATCATCCACACTTCAACATCTAGGTACTATTATGTTGTAGCGCCACAGCGCCATATGCGTCGAATAGCCGAACTAAACACTCCTACATCGCACCAATGAAGTTTCGACGAACGGTTGCATAAATACAACTTCCAACTTCCTCTCTGTAGACTTCGGTCCCCAGGCATAACATCTGCCTGGAGAGAGAACATTCTATTAGAATCTTTCCCACATTCCCACAATGTTACCGGGCGATTGTTGCTGCTATATCACTTGAACTTAACTCATAGTGCTGTTCGTGTTACTTAGTAAGTAGGTCCGTGTGCATCAAGACGTAAAGTTAGCCGAAGCCCCTTAAATGAATACAAAAGATGTGTCCTTTTGTCAATTCCTTTTAATCTCCTGCATTATTCCATCATTCATGAGACAGCTTTTCAACAACCCTGAACTGATTTGCAAATCCGTAACCCAAGAATAAGGTCTCGGACGCCACCCGCATGAAAGCAGAGGCTGATAAATGCGTACTGAATTTAGGAGATAAAGGTGACATTGGATGTCTGGAACTACTTAGGTACATACATACATACATACATACATACATACATATCCTCACGCCTGTATTCCCAAGAGGGGTAGACAGAGCACATGAATACAAACATCCAGTGCCACGTTTAGCAATTCCAGGGTAACCAGATGGTTAAACGTGATATTGCAGTGACAGGTTGCTAGCCCATCGCCCACAATACACTAACCCTTTCCCAGAGTCGACTCTTACGACACCCACTAGAAGAAAGGGGGAGGTGCTATTCTAACCCGGCACCACACGGGTATACACTTAGGTACAAGCAATGAAAATAGTAACAATAATATACAAAGTGATACAAATGAAATGACAAACATGTGATCCATCTTAAACAAACCACAATTAACAGAACTATATAAAAAATCTACGTTGCCCTGAGTAATCTGGCCAGATAAGTAATAAGACAAACTACAGGAAAAAACTGTTAACTGTGGTCAATTACTTAAACTGAATCACGTTATGTTAGTAATTTGTATCACGATCTATTTGTCACATACGGTACTTACAAATGGTGCGTCAGAGAACTACCTTCAAATAAAATTGTAGCAATTCATTTAGATTAGACTTTTGTTGTAAATGTGGATTGGACGAAAGGACAAAGAACGGACGCTGACCGACATTTATGATATTAGCTGGAATCTATTTCCTTAGTCGCTTCTTAAGACATCCACGGAAGAAATTGAGATGTGTAATATTTTTGTATTAGGTTTAGGTATAATAGTAGTTCCATGTGGTGTCGGATTCAGAATAAAACCTCTCCATTTCTTTCGCGGATGTCGTAAGAGGCGACTAAGGAAATACATTTAAGTACAGGGTAGCAACCTGTCACTACTATACGTCTTTCATCAATGTTTTTAACCTAAAATTATGCTGAAAGTGGTCACGAACCGCGAAATAGTAATGGTTTTGAGTATGTAGCCTTTCGTGCTCTGCCTACCCCATAAGGGACTACAGGCATGATGACGTGTGTGTGTGCGAGTGCGAGTGTGTGTAAGTATAGTCGTCCAGTCGTCGTAGGTACCGTTCCAGGCGAAGATTCCAAGGAGGCCCTATAGCTCCCGCTCTTCAGACTGTCAAAGCCCATCATCAGCTATCGAACCAATTGATTACTGACCCACCAATCCCACCATAGAACCTATTCACAGTGAACGTCATAGTGACATAGCATTGATTGACAAAGGAAATGTTTATGACGTTTATTGTGACAACGTTCTGCGGTGGGTCAGGAATCAGTTGCTTCGATAGTACCTAATAATCGGGTTGCTGGCCGCTAGATACTACTATTCATACGTTACTAGTAGGTACAGTGGAAGTAATTGATTAGAACTGACCATGGAATCTATTCGCATTCGCGTCACACAATTCTCCACGACAATGTGACGTTTGTACTACGAAAATATTCTGCATTGAGTTTCTTACGGTTAATTTACATACATACAATCGCCCATGTTCCTAAATGGGGGTAAGAAAAAGAAAGGGGGTAGAAAATGTGACATAGACAAAACAAAGACTGGCATAGTCTTAGGATTAAAAAGATGTACTTAGATGAAAAAGGTAGTCATTAAGTACATAGGGAAACAGGTTTCCGGTACATATAAATCTGTCCGGATCGGTATCGACCGGTGCAGGCATATTATTTATACGTTATTATGTTTATATGTTTACTTAGGGTCTCCCCACATTAGTCGACGCCTTTTCGGCAAAATGCGGGTAGAAAACGCTTTATGTCAACGCAATAAGGGCGAACAAGACGTGAAATGGCTCGGCCATTCTCGGTCGAACGAGCCGAGCCGATTGACGTCTTGTTCGCCCTTATTGCGTATTTCCATAAAGCTTTTTCTACCCGCATTTTGCCGAAAAGGCGTCGACTGGTTTGGTGAGACCCTTTATGCGTTCACTTTACAAAGAAACAGGTTTCAAATATACCTGTTTCTTTATGGTGCTTACCAAAGCATATCTACCAAGACCTATATTTTCTAGTCACATCCGTCGTTTGTGAGATAATTTATTTGTGGGTGTTTATTTGAGCGTTTCAACCGCCTCATTCATCTGGCTAGATTTCATAAGAATCTGCTGTAGATTTTGATATCGTTTTTGACTATTTGTCAAGTATTCTTGTTCCTCTAATACAGTGTTTTTCAAACTGTGGGTCGCGACCCCTGGGGGGGTCGTAAGGATCGTATCATAATATTCTTCCATTTTTACAAAAAAAGTGGACAGAGGAATGAGACGGTTGAAACGCTCGAAGAAATACCCTTGTATAAAAAAATATTGAAACAATAGATTAGCAGGCATGTTGTTTATCTAATGGCCACTGCGCAGGTCAAGGGCGCTTGACTAGTTATTTGGCATAAACAGATTAGCTATGCTATACTATTCACGTGTTCGTTACGACTGTAGGAGATATGTTTTAATTGCGCATTAGTAGATTTTTGGGTCCATATGATTCGTGAGATTTCGGGAGTTCTATATATTCACGGTCCTTGCTCAAGTGGTGAAACCTGGCCAAGTTATATGCGGGGTAATGTTTTGTAAAGTGCAGAATTGATTTGGAACATTAAAAATGAAAAACAAATGAAATGCAGTGACTTCGGTGTGTTTTTCGAAAGGTCCCGCGGGTCCTGCGACCCATTTTGATATGGTCTAAGTTTGGGTCGCGATTCGAGGTTAAGAAACGATGCTTTAGCGGCGTTTCATAAGAGTTATTGTCCATTATTAGTTCCTTGTCCATTACTGGTGCCGTTACCTTAGTTCTTGACGCATAGCAACAAGCGAATCCTGCGCAGAGTCGCGGGAATCTGTTAGTATTACAGTCCCGCTAACTTCAGCATGGCAACTGGCCTTGAGGGTATTTATAGAATGCATCGACTGCGATGCACTGAGCATAGCTCTGAACGTCTAGTGTATTGAAAACGATCATGAAGTCGATACCAATTTCGTTTTCGAATGAAAGGTCCGACCACACCGCAGCTTAAAATCCGGTCTCGCTGCGGAATCGCAGTGTCGCGTCGTTTTCGCACCGGTTTCGCCGCATGCTCCCACACCGCAGCTTAAAATACGCTGTCGCACCGTAAATTGATCTGCGTAAAAATCGCAAAAAATATTACAAGGAGATCTTATGGCAGACACCACACCGGTGACGTAAAAGACGCAGCTGTCTTGTAGATGCAGCGATTTTTACGCAAAGATTTGCGAATCGGGGTTTCTCGGTTATTGTCGGTAACACTTCGTTTTTCACATCGAGTTTTCACTTCGAGATTATCAGATTCTATGTCTAAAATTTTAAAAAGGAACGAGACAACTGAGTCACGTTCTTTTGTTTTGTTGCTGTGATGGGTGCAGTTGATCTTTACTTATGTCATATAGGTATTTGAAGCATGATTTTGACGCAGCGAATTTTAAACACCGGTTTGGAAGGTTTGCGACAAAAAGATTATCGTGACACACGTCATTGCGATTCCGTTCCGTCACCGTTTTTTAAGCTGCGGTGTGGGGAGCACGCGGCGAAAACGGTGCGAAAACGACGCGACACTGCGATTCCGAAGCGACACCGGATTTTAAGCTGCGGTTTGGTCGGACCTGAACGCGGAATTGTATGGAGAGTTGGAGACGATTCGTCCACGGCAGTTGTGCAAACGTTCAGTCTCACGTCTCAGTTTCCATACAATTTTGCGATACCTCGCTAACGGAATCGTTATCGAATTCATCATCGTTTTCAATACACTAGACGCTCTCATCATCGTTTACTGTAGTTTTTCTCGTCTAGATGGGACGTTGTTTTCTAATAGATCTGCTCCAGCTTATAAGTGTCATGTTTAATAGAATTTCAGTTCCCAAACTAGGCAAAACACTAAGCAACGGATATAATATGTAGTTAAGAATATGAAGGTGAAATTATAACTGGCCTCTTCCTTAGTTACCTCTTGCGAGATCGTAAGATTTAAAACCCAGATTTTTTAGAAAAAAAATCAAATTAGACCCATCCATCCACCCACCAAGTCACAGACAGACAAACATAATACCACTTCGCTTTTCGCGTCTGGTTTAAAAATTACCTTGACTCACCAACCAATACCTATTTCAAATCAAATAAGGGCACATTTTGGCATTCTGATCCAAATTGGTGCATCTCACTCGCACTTAAAGACAAAAAGAGACGGAATGTAGTTAAGCATTCCGCGCGGGCGCAGGTCTGTGTGTGTGTGTGTGTGTGTGTGTGCATCAACATAGCGTAATGCGGTCGTTGCTCTTTACTTATCGCCTGCGAAATGGTAAACATGTTAACTGCATTGCGTATACACAACAACTTACTGGCAGCCACAGACAACATAGTACCAGTCTTGGTCAAAAGTTTTTCTATAGATAAATTTTATTTTTTGTTATAAAGTTTTTTTTAGCTGTTGGTCTACGTTTGTATAAATAAAATTTGTAGCTCGCTTTGATTTGGCATCATTATTTCGATTTTTTTTTAAGTTTTGGTTAAGTTTGAGTTACAGGGTGTTTGGCGCATCGTATGCCAAAGTAATTTGGCGGATAGAAGGGGTAATTTCTATATATTCGGTCTCCATAACACGTTCTGTGCCAGGCGGGTACTTTTATATATTTTTTTGTAGTCACCGAAAACACAAATTACTACATTTAAATTCAATAAAAAAAACTATAAGACGTAGCTTTAAAGTAAACCTAATTCAAATTTACTGACAAACGTCATCTACTTAGTATTTTTTTATTCAGCATTGAAGTTTTCCAAAGAGATAAAAAGATCTTAGTCGAGCAACGAAATGTCCTTATGACGTTTACTGTAAATTGGTTCCATGGTGGGTAAATAATTAATTTGTTCGACCGTAGGTACTTAATTTGTTGCTTTGGTCACAATTGGAGAACTCACTATTGTTGATTTTAACGTACCTACACTAAAATTATAACACATCTCCTACGGCGAAGTATTGTGTGGCAAAACATACAACAAGGAAATCTTTATGACATTGTGAACGATTACATTTGATTTCAGTGACAAAAGAACAACCCAACTACAAAAGTCCTATAAAAGATAAAAAACCTTTTATCAACCCTAAAAATGATTCACGTGATTAAATGTATCATAAGTGGGTCACACACTAACATACATAAAATTAACCCATTTCTTTTCATATATCATGCTGTGAAATGTCAATAACATGGCATAATGAGCTCTTATAGCAATATAGACGCATAACTCACTTTTTTATGTGATATTCTTTGTGTAATATAAAAGAGGAAGTTTCAATAATTCTACTGTGTTTAAGAAGTTTATCGGATAGGTAACTTATTCATATTTGCATGCAAATGGGGTAGGCAGAGAACACGAAACGATACGTAGACAAAGCGTTGCATAAATACAGCTTTATCTCTGTGTTCACTTAGTCCTTAGGCTTTCACACAAATACTCAAATACTTCGTTGTTCTCCACTTGAGCTACACAAATACTGTGTTTCCAATTGACCCATACAAGGACTTTGTTTCAAACTGACCCACACAGATCCAATTGATAGGTACCTACACACCAATACTTTGATACCAATTGACCCACACAAATACTTTGTTTCCACACCACACGAACACTTTGTTACAAACACATTAACCCACACAAATACTTTGACTCCAATCCTCATAAACACTTTGTCCCCAGCTGATCCACACGAAGCCCATCTGCAGCGGCTCCGTGTGCTACCTCCAGGAGAAGCGAGATGAAGTGGAGAGCGCCATCCGCTGCTACAGCAAGCAGCACGGCCGGCCCGAGGAGGACCGCAGGAAACCACAGAGTGACAGCGACAGCGGCAGCGACAGCGACACCGAGTGCAAGGGGTTCGATCGGGTAAGACTCCCATCATTACAGACGCTACAGCAAGCAGCACGGCCGGCCCGAGGAGGACCGCAGGAAACCACTGAGC
>BHDV01065331.1:29567-143499 GCA_005406045.1 Adoxophyes honmai | reverse complement strand
GGGCAGAGCGGCGCGCGCGGCCCCGCCGTACACACAAGATGCCGGGACGTGACAAAATGGCGGACAATGCATACAAGATGGCGGACCGAGATAAAATGGCTGACAATGCACATGAGATGGCGGGGGACAAGATGGCGGACAATGCACACGAGATGGCGGGGGACAAAATGGTGGACAATGCACACAAGATGGCGGGCTTAGTGGCTTTTTCGTGGAATAAGTGGGTATTATCATCTGTCTAGTAGCTGTATATACCTGGACAGCACAGTAGCGTCAGTACACAGCACCAGCAAAGCCGGCAGCGGCGGCGGCGTCAGCGCGACGCCCAGCGGCGGGCAGAGCGGCGCGCGCGGCCCCGCCGTGCACACAAGATGGCGGGCCACGCTCGGACGAGACAAAATGGCGGATAACACTGTTTCGGATTCCGCTGGAAGGATATGTTTCTACTTGAATGTATGATAGATTATTTAGTTATAAAATACAATCTGATGGCTTTACAGTCTGGACAAAATGTGCCATGAAAACAAACTTACATTCAATTTAAACTATGCTAAAAATTACAAACAATTACAAATGTTTGAGGCTTAGGGTTTTTACTCGTCAAAATTTATATTAAAATGAAATAACAACACCAATGTTTATTATTTGTTACGGCGTCGGCTTAGCACCGATTACCACTGCACGGGTTTTAATTTATCAAAATAATGTCTCGCCAGCCTACTGACGTACCTACATAGATGTTTTACGAGATCGCACCGACGGAGCGTACATAAACATTCCCTCCTCTTACTAAACAGTCATCTATACTAATATTATAAAGCTAAAGAATTTGTTTGTTTGTTTGTTTGAATGCCCTAATCTCAGGAACTACTGGTTCGAATTGAAAAAATGATTTTGTGTGGGATAGACTATTTATCAAAAAAGGCTTTAAGCTGTATAACATCACGTTGCAACTAATGGGAGCGAAGAAACTTTGGGAAATGTGGAAAAAAGCGGAGAAAATTGGTCACTATTCCACGTGGACGGAGTCGCAGGCACAGCTAGTAGGTCTAATAATTTCATACAACACAGTAGAATAATACCTTCATCGGCCAAGGCATAGTCCTTCAGATGCCCCAACACTGGTAGAGTGACGGTGTGGACACCTCCGGCGTGCATACAAGCGTACGTGTTGTTTGTGCACTGGAAAAAAAGAATGGATTTCTCTCTGTGAATTATTTTTAAACGGTTTTACTTAGCTTACCCCGTTTGTTTTAGTCTTTATTCTTTAGTCTTTGTTGGTTCAAATTTAGAAATTGAAATTTCACCCTCTTTCCGTCAACTGATTGATCTGAAATTCGGTATGCGCTTTTAGTTGTGATGACAATACAATAATGTACATTCATTGTCATTGTAAATTCAAAATGGCCGCCACTACAAAATGGCGGACGACTTAATTCTTATCTACCCCATCAATATGGGTATCAATTGAAAGGTCTTTGCAAGAAGAATACAGTGCACTATATCAAATAAAAAAAAAAAAAACTAAAAGCTCGACAAAAAAGTAAAAAAAAAACTTTTAAGTAAAACGGTTTTATATACATTGATTAGACTAAAATAAAACCGTTTTACTTAAAAGTTTTTTTTTTTAACTTTTTTTTTATCTGTGGTAATATTCTACGTCAATCTATTTTAATGAGAATATGAAAAAACAAATTATTGAAATTTTTGCACTATCAGTTATTTTTGATGCAAGTGCGGATATTGGGGTTTTAAATGAGTCAATGTATCTAATCTAATACTGTAATGAAACCTCGAGAACCTAAACAAAAAAAAAATTGTATCACAAATTGTTGAAACAATTATGTTTTACTCGTAACATTAAATTTAATTAACAAACACAATGAAGTAAATAAAGTGATTAAATAAATATTTATTTACACACATAGGTACATAACACAAGACAGGTATACATATACAAAACATATTATACAAATTAAACACTAAGTATTATCTACAGAAATATACTAAACTATATTCTAAGTCTAAAACTATGAGAATAAATATACAACCCTTTTGGTTCTCCGCATAAGATTTGAAGAAAAAAAAAACCCAATCACTTTGCGCAAGTTTCCACACCAAGTTTTCCTTCAACGAATAACTCATCGTAACTAACTAATCCCTTATAATAACAATGGCGAACTCACCGGATACAAATGCACCGGGTACGAATACTGCATGTCGACGTCATCCGGGTTGAGGACCATGTTCAGTTCCACCGCCTCCACCACGTAGAGGGCGTGACCGTCGCCTTCATTTTCAGAAGCCTGTAAAAAATTGGTTACAGGTTACTGTGACAGTTCTCTCAAATGTCAAAGGACCTTTGTGTGGGTTGTTAGAGTTTTGATGTGGGGCAAGAGGTGTTAAAAGGGGTAAAGATACTAAAAGGGGCAAGAGCCACTAACTGGGGCAAGATACATTAAATGGGGCAAGAGACCCTAAATAGAACATTAGACATTTCTGTTGAACAGTAAATTTGTGATTGGTAGCCAGTGACGTATGAAATGATAAGGGGCAATAAACACTAGTATGGGGGTAACAGACACTAAGGCTGTGCTGTGTTGGGACAGGATCGATCAAAGATTCCAAGATAGCAATTTATCATTAAATAATGAAAATCAACTCCAATCCATTTAAAAACACTTACTTATAACCTACCTTGAACGTAGTATGAAGAAATAAGGGGCAATAGACACTAGCATAGGATTAACAGACACTGAGGCTGCTGTCAATTCCGCGCGCCCTCGTTGATTGGTAGTTGGTGACCAGCTGCGCTGTGATTGGTCCTTACGTGAGGCAGTAGCAGCCAGTGATAGAGCGCAGCTGAACAGGTCGCCACAACGACCAGCGGTGGGGTGTCGTGCAAGGCTAGGGCCAGGATCAAGCAAGATTCAGAGCCGTCAATTTATAATCCAATAATGAACATCAACTGAATATCCATTTAAAAACACTTATTCATAACCCAACCTTGAACGTAGTGTGAAAAAATAAGGGGCAATAGACACTAGCAGGGTAACAGACACTGAAGCTGCTGCCGCGCGAAGCGACTAATCACGCGCGCCCTCGGTAACGGGTAGATAGTGACCAGCTGTGCTGTGATTGGTCGGATAGGTCGGTCCTGTCCTGCGGCAGTTATTGGTCCTTACGTGAGGCAACAGCAGGCAGTGGTAGAGCGCAGCTGAACAGGTCGCAACGACGACCAGCGGCGGGGTGTCGTGCGAGGCCAGGGCGAGGATCGAGCAAGACTCGGATCCATAGTTGTCGTCGGCTGGAGGGTACATCGCGAGCGGACCGGAGAGCTTATGCTGAAGGCTGGAAAAATTCAAAATTGGAAAATCATAACTTTATGTCACTTCCGAGTCTACCAGCGCTTCGGAAAGACCAGCGTTGCCATGAAGAATGCGCAGCAAGAAACTTGGCAGAAAGTTGTAGAAGAAAGGAAAGAAAAGAGAGGAAGAAAGGGTAGGGTTAGCACACTTAAAGCTCTTCTAGCATAATTTGGTAGTTGACTAAAAAAAGCTATTTAGTCCGTCAGATTACACAAAAAAATTGTTCTTTTATTTTGACAATCTTTACATGGTTGTTGTAATACGAGAGCCTATTGAAATAAACTATTTTTTTGTCGATTACTATTTAATTATTGTAATTCTGATCTCTCACCTCTTCGACTCCAAGTCGCACTCCATCATGTAGACGTCCCCATTCCCCCTGAGGATGAGCAGGCTTTCAGACCCCGGTGCTGCTGTGAAGTCCACGGCCGTGTCTCCTAAACTATCCAGCAGGGGTCTAGAGGCCAACAGTCCAGCTGGCTTGGGGCCTATGGTGAAGATCTTCACGAGTTTCGGCCCAGACTTTAGGGATATGTTGTATAGCCTGGAAGTTATAGAAGGACATGTTCAGACCTGTTCAGACGGAGGGCGTCATATGCAATTAAGTAAAAACGGTTCTTTAATAATGCAAAAATGTAGATAAGAATAAGTTAGGGTATGTGTGAGAAAGACTCCAACAGAGCAGATGTTATGCCTGGGGACCGAAGTAGGTTGGAAGTTGTATTTATGCAACCAATCTTCGAAACTTCGTTAGCGGGATGTGCTACAGTGTAGCAGCTACACTTTGACAGTTGCTGACGTTTGTCATTCACGCTCATATTTATGTATACGTGGCACTTAATCACGCTTGATTTAATTACTTCTCCACGTTTAGGCCGCGTTACAACGACCGTGGTCACGAGTGGACTACTCGTCTACTCGTGACTACAGTCTACTCATGACCACGGTCGCTGTAACGCGGCTGAAACATCGAGAATTAACTAAATCAAGCGTGATTAAGTCCTGCGTGCATATAAAACATGGGTGTTGTTCCAAGCCCGATACCAGGCAATCATGAATACCTGATGGTGTTGTCGGAGACGAGGACCCAGAGGTGGGAGAGCGAGGTCGCGTGCCAGTGGACGCGGCGGACCTCCCCCTGGGAGTACAGGAACCGCTCGTCCAGGGAGAAACTCCTGAAATCAAGAAACATAAGGATTAAGTAACCTTGAAGGGGAAACTGCGTAGCTACCAACTGCTATAAACGGGTCGGCTGTTTTATGCATTTTTTTGTTGTAATTTCATTTCGCCTAAACTAATGTCACATGCAGACTTAGTATACATTTAATCTTCGCTTAAAATATGAGATTTCCGAATGCTGGATAGCCGGAACATATTATTTTTCATGATCCGAATCATGGCATAATAGTGACAGGTGGCTAGCATGCCGCCTAATGCTAAGCGTCCACTTGTCGGTATCGTACGCATCGGACGTATCGCACGCAACGGATTTTAGTATTCTTTGTATAGAAACTCATACAAGTGCGTCCAACTGTCCGCATCGTAGGCATCGCATTTCGAAATACATCTGACAGAATGCGATGCGTCCGATGCGTGCGATGCGGACCTGTGGACGCCTACCATTAAGCGTACCTAAACCTACTTCCTTCGTCGCCTATTACGATATCGAGGGAAAAAAATAGTGGTCTTATCCTAAAGCCGGAAACCACTAGGTTTCTTTTCTCATTTAGAAGTCAACCGTAAACACAAAAACTCTTGTGATGTGTAAGCTACAGTTGACACTGCCAAAATTAAGGGTTCAAATCAAAACACGAGTCATTCTCGTCTGCGTTAAAACGCATCAGTTTGCACGGGAACGCTACTTATCTTGTCGATCACGACAGCCTATTAATGAACAAGAAAGTGTCTCTTGTTTCGATCGTAATGACGAGACCTGTGGGAGCATTAAAATCTGCCACAAGAAAAGTATCCGCCCACTGCCCCTAGTAACAGAGTACTAGATATTTAACCCTATTATCAAATATACTGGTGTCTGTAAAACAGGTAGCAAATACATCCAACTCACACCACTCTCCAATAGTTTTTCGGCATTTCAACACACCAACATGTCAACATGATTGGTCACGGCGATTCGGAAGAATGATGCTCTAACTTCGGCGCTGGCCGGTAAGATAGGCACTTAGTTTTAATTTAGGAGCTAATGAACGGTCAAGGAAATCGATAGGAGAGCAAATACACCACTGAAAAGGTGAGATGAATTTGTTGTGAATGGCTGCTGCATAGGAAAAGGCATTAATATGTGTAGTGTAGTTTATGAAAGGACCATGTAAAGGGAAATTACATACATAATCAAGTATTTTAATCTACCTAAGTAAAAGTGAATCCAACTGCATGTATCAGATGATTTTGATAGCGCGATGTTTTTTATTGGATTTTAAAGTATGAAATCCAAACATAGATATGTGTTATCTCAAAAATAAAGTTAGAGAGCACACAAAACTTGCCATGTACAAAATGGTGACTATTCCACTCTTAGCAGCCACTTCTCGCATAATTTTCAGTTCAAAACAGATGGAAGAGTTATAACAGTGACAGGTTCCTAGCTTGTCGCCTAAAACATACCTAAACCTTCTTTAATCGCTTCTTACGACATCTTTGAAGGAAAAAATGGATTGGTGTTATTCTATCCGCACCGCAAAGGACTGATTTTAAGAAACTAAATAAAACCTTTCTGTGCGGAGTCGGAATAAAATAACACTTCTCTATGTGTTGCATGGAATAGAATAAGAAATCTAGAATAACACCTCTCCATTTCCTCCGTGGATGTCGTAAGAGGCGAATAAGGAAGTAGGTTATGGTATGATTTAGCCGACAAGCTAGCAACCTGTCACTATAGAACCTTAAAATCATGTTAGACGTGACTACGGGACGTGAAATATTCATGTCTATGTAGCGTTTCGTGTGCTCTGCCTACCCCATTCAGGAACACAGGCGTGATTATCCATATGTATAAATTAAACCTTGAAAAACATCCGAAGTCGCCCATACCCCGTGTCCAGGTGGGCCATTATCATCGGTAAAACAAGATCATTCATTACCCATGATAAATACGAAGGCTCCAGTCTCCCTTGGCTTTGATAATAATTTGATTACGGCGGCCATTTTTGTTTTTGCGGTTAGGGTTAGCCGGCGGAACATCGCGGTCGCACGGATTTTCTTTTTGGCAAAAAAAAAGAGAAAATCACGTGCCGACATCGGGTGTTTGGTTTCGTTTTTAAACGTTCGTTAGTATCCGTGTGGTGATGGGTTTAGAATAACACCTCTCCATTTCTTCCGTGGATGTCGTAAGAGGCGACTAAGGAAATAGGTTAAGGTGTATTAAATTTCTAGCCGTGTGGTGTCAGGGTAGAATAGCAGCTCCCTCTTTCTTCCCGTGGGTGTTGTAAGAGTCGACTCTGGGAAAGGGGTTAGTGTATTGTGGGCAATGGGTTAGCAACCTGTCATTGCAATATCACGTTTAACCAGATGGTTAAAGATGGTTACCCTGCTGAAATTGCTAAACTTGGCACTGGATTTTCGAATTCATGTGCTTTGCCTACCCCTCTTGGGAATACAGGCGTGAGAATATGTATGTATGTATGTATGTATTTCTAGCTCCTAGATGAGCTACGGACTAAACTGAAACGTGTCGAGATAAACTCGATTCAAGATGTGATTTAAAACACATAAAACAATGTTTGAAAGAAATTCGGGTAATGTTGACGGTTGGAAAGACTCCAATAGAGAGATCTCTCTCCAGGCAGATGTTATACCTGGGGACCGAAGTCCCCAGAGACATAGTTAATTTATGCAACTGAACGTCGAAACTTCGTTAGCGACATGCAGTATATATACTATTTTGACAGTTGATGACGTAGATGACGTTTGCAGAAGTTCTGCTATTCAACGATAGGTGGCACTAGGCCACCACATTGACCACTTTGCTTTACCTTTTTTAATGACAGTTTCCACAACAGAATAAAAACAACACTGACACTTTGACTTATGGGTGAATATAGTATTGATGCTTTGATCAACTCGCAACCTTAGGGTGGTATAGGAATTTATTTGTTAACTATACATTTCATTGTTCAAATCATTCAAAACTCAACGTTTAACACTTTTAGGCCGTGTGGTGTCTCAACGTCTCAACTCATTGTTTCTTCCGTGGATGTCGTAGGAGGCGACTAAAGAAATAAGATAAGGTATGTTTTAGGCGACAGCAACTTGTCACTATTGTACCTACTTCTAAATTTAAAACCTCAACAATATTATAGAAGTGGCTTCATAATTCGCCATGAAGTTCAATATCGAGTATTTATGTCACGCAACTGGCTGGAAATAGCAATAAGGCCAATTTTAGAAGTATCTCAATCTGCTAAAGATCCAATTTCTCTGACTGTACTAGGCAGAGCCTCTTTCTACAAAAAAAAAAACAATTGAACCACGCAAATTCAAAACTATTCCCCGATTCGAAAGCAGAATAGGAATTCGGAATTCAAATTGAAACCGTGACCCCATGAAACGGGCATTAGGGAAGAGTCTTGAGCTTCTCAGCCCTGGCCAGATTATGGAAGATTGATTGATCTGGGCTGCGCTCGGACAGAACTCAAATACCCTGCCCGATACCGACGGTTAAACGTATGCTAGTAGAAGGGACGAAGATTTGTATGTAAAGTGTAGTGAACGGTTAAGAAATGACGTTAGACATAAAACTTACACTTTGTCAAAATATTTGCAAGCAAACACACAGCAACCTTGTATTACTTACCAAATGGGATAGGCGACACGCTACATAGTCAAAACAATAACTAGCAACTTCTAGCATTTTTTTTGAGTTTTTAGTCAAAAGGCACAATAGTGACAGGTTGCTAGCCTGTTGCCTGAAATATAGCATCATATATCAACACCGTGACCATTTCACGCTTTATAAATACATTTAGCTTAGTTTTAGGTTAGAACAGAGACGGATAAGGGGTAATAGTGGCAGGTTGCTAGCCCGTTACCAAAAGCATATCTAAAAACATCTACCGTAAAAATGTAGACAATGGAAAGATGTTATTCTTAAACTGATACCACAAGGAAAAACAAGACGCACATCTACCACCTGTCTCCTATAATACAGAATATATCGAAGGACGTATCGTGAAGTCGTCAACGTAAACGTCCAACATGCCGAAAACAAATTGAAACCGTAAACAGAAACAATAAAAATGCTCCTCTAATCTGTGGTGTCCCACTGACGCAAATACACAGTTTCGCTTTATAATTTAATAGTAAAATTGTTTACTGTACGAAAAATAAACACATCTAGTTCATTAACGTCAACTTATATCAATCTAGGTTAAGTCTCAACCGTCGCCAGCCTAAGTCAAATCGTCTCAATAAATCTCAAATAAACTGACTAACTCAACATGGTGCAACTCATCACAAGTAACAAAACAATGACGAAACGAAAACGCATAAACAATTTTTCCGAAGCCAACGCACACACTGGGCCCTCAATGAGACACAGCACACAAGGCGAGACAAAAACTGTTCTTGCAAGAGCACAAACCGGGCAAGGTCCGTAAATTACTGATTCGCATGTACACAAAAAGGGACACGCTTAAAGAAAACGGCGCGCCACATTTGGGAGCGTAAATCACACAATTTTTACATACCAAAGAGGAGGGTCATTTTTACCACGTGAAAATAGGAAAAAAGTTACAAACGGCCGCACATTAGAACAATCGCGCCCGGGCGAATGTCTCCGGAACAAAAACCGATAAAAACACGAAAAGGTTCCGATTCGGTAAAAAATAAGAATTAGACAAAGCGTTTGCGGCCTCTATACGTGTCCAGTTTTTTTACGAGCACAGCCCTTTTGTCCTTCCGGGGCTCTTTTTTAAATAGATCAGCGAGGGTAAGTAAGGCCGGACATCCAACCTGAAATATTATTGTGGATTTTTCTGCTCGGCATTCATAAATATTTTGCCGCGCGGGAGGGGCCGCCCCCGCGCGGGCTTTACTCGAATCGGCGTAGAATTATAAATTCGTTTAATAAAATATGATACGATAAAGCCGCTTTTTTACTCGAGCGGACCTCTATTATATTTTGTTTAATTTATATATGAATAATTTAATTTAAAAAGGAAATCTCGGGGCTAATGAAATTTTTGTTTTCGAGATAATGAATTGAAAACACGTCGCCCGGCGGTGTCGCCTCGCTGTTATTCTTTTCTCGGCCGCTCATTCGGATTCATCCTTCGTATTTAAAAACCCAAAATAAAATAAAATATATAAATTGTATTAATTACGGCGATGAATTTCGCCGCGCGTACCCTCGTACTATCGCGAATGCTACACACGTTGCTGCAAGGGCTGTTTTAACAAGCACGGAAAAATTAATTAAGAATCTCTAATTCCGTGTTCTGCGGGGTATCATTTGTGGCGTTAGAGTTTTTTTGCGGGTCGCGGACGAGGTGCAAGCGCCGGTAAAAAGTGTAAAACCGACCGGCGGTTGAGATATCGGTCCGCAAAAAGCCCAACGACGCCTTTAATCAACACACAAACGACCCGGAGCGCGATCAAACGGGCCCGTATTAAAAATAAAAACCGGCACGCAAATATAAAACGGAGAACATCGATCCAGACTGGCACGACCACAGGGGATTAAAATCGTAACGAACGCACAAAAATATTCAAATACAATACTAACAAATTGATACAAACACTCATTAGGGCTGGATCGCGGAAGCGTCCCCCGGCGGGGGGCCGGATCCAGCCGATCTCACCGTCCTACAATCCACATCCAACGTACAAATATTATCTAAAATTCCTTCTCATTTATAATCCTTTTGTGTCCTCAGCGCGGTCCTCCGTCAAATCCCCTCCTTCCCCCACCGGGCGGTGGGGTATTTTTATATTTTTAATCGCGTTGGGCATTATCCAAATGGACATTGGCGGCCGCGCCGACTGTCGCTGCCGTCGAGATGATAAATTCTCCTTTCGTTCGACACCCGCACCCTGTTTTGTTTCGTCCCTTCTCTAATGTGGCTCCTTTTATTTCTACTATTGGCATCGAAGTGGAAAAAAATGTACGCTCCGTCATTAATTATGGGCGATTTGTCTGCGGCTGACTCGCGAGCATTCTTCTTCTTTCCGGTGTTCGACGATTAAAAATGGCTTGCCATCTGTGCCCTTCTTCGGTTGGGTTTTTTCCTCGCCGGCAAATGAGAATTGATTGTGGCAATCCGGCGCGATCGTTTGATGCAGATTCGAAGCGCTCACTCGCCGGCGCTTTTCTTCGCTTGATCGATGTTGCTACATTGTCGCCTCTAATTACCTTCCGTTTTTAATAAAGTTTTTAATAATGGCCGACGCGGAATGACGCCGCGATGAATAATGGTTGATACCGCGAGCCAAGAAGACACCAAATAACTTAACGAAGTTACTTACGAACTAAGAATTATTGGGTCGGCAGGTGGCATAGAGAATGAAACAGCCATTCTTTTTATAACGGGAAAGCTTCTCCCTTTAAAACGGGGCCTAATGACGCCATCGATAACCCATAATATCCGAGACGGGGAAAAAATCAGCGACAAATCATCCCTAATTCCCTCCGACGAAACAATAACACGGATCCCCTTTTAAAATTGCCGAACAAGAAGAACAATATCTTCCGTAACATAAAATTCGAAAAAGTTTAATGGAACCCAAATCCTGACCAATAAAACATAAAAATACCGCAATATATTGTAGGAGAATTCGTAGCGTCCGTCCTATTAGTACGCGGCCGCAGAGAGGAGACGTGCTCGCTACTTTGCATATAGAAAAGCAATTCGTTTTTTCGCATGTTCACGAAAAATAGAAAAGTTTGGTTAAGAGGAATGCTTAATTACTGCGTGGTTCCGTCAGGGGCGGGTCTCTTAGCATAATAGTTGACGGTGTTAGTATTTTTAGAAAGGATGTCACACAGCGTAGCGGTTGACACTGACATCTAAAATATTGATGTAATGGTAGAGATGTGTTTGGTGACCTAATTACGACAGTTAGTTAGTTAGTTTATTCTCAGGTTTACTACACTATGATACACAATTCTTGAAAGGCATTTTTGTGATACACGTGTATCACCTTATCAGTGACTTTTGTATTCTTGTGAGGCAATTTTCGCAAAGGACTTCCAACTCAATCCCTTTTATTTCCTTTAAAAAAAAGTGGATTCCTGTGTGGTGTCAGGTTGGAAATAACACCTTTTTGTCTCTTCCGTGGATGTCGTAAGAAGCGGAAGGAAATAGGGTTTGGATATTCTTTAGGTCACTATGACACCTCATCCATCTACTAAACCTAAAAATATGCCAGAAACGGCTGCCATGCGAGAAGTATAGTCTTGTCTTAGTTTCGTCTGCAACTTCTCGTGTGCTCTGCTAAACCCATCTAGGAACCGGCGTTTTTATGTAAAAAAAAGAAGCAGATTGGGCCTCACGTTAGTTTACCAGCCCTTTAAAACGTCGCTGTTCATTACCCCTTGACCTTCAGGCCAGCAAAGAACCCCTGGCCGGGGGCACCCTAAAACGGAAAAATGCACCGGACTGCGGGCAGGAATTAATGGTGCGAGACTTCGGACTATCCCGAAGCGTTGGATTCAAATTTATGTACGTCCACGTTCCCGGTTCGAGCGGTTTTTTGAATGCACAAGTCAGTGATAGTGGACCGTTTCTAGGGTTCCGTGAAGGTAGAGGACTGTTGCTGAGACTTCGCTGTCCGTACGTCCGTCTGTCACCAGAACTGCGATAGCTTGACGGTTGAAACTTTCGCAGATTATGTATATTGCCGCTATACCTAACATCACGACCGAACCAAATGAGGTGGGCAAAACACACGAATCACTACATCGCCAAAATCATGACTATTTCACGAATACCTGACAACAAAATTTTAATGATTTTAATCAATCATGGTAAAATTTGTCATGCCAATTTATCTGCCAAGACATGTCACGGCACAAAAACACAAATACACAACATTTTTTTTATCACTTCATTTCCCAATAAAATAGATATCTAAGGGAGGTCCCATAGAACAATAACATTAATTTTTTTCCCTGTTTTGCTCGATATCAATAAAATTTATCTATATAAAATCAACAGCTATGAGGGGCTCCAATGCAAACAACGTCAATTGTTTCCTATTTTCGCCCGATATCAATAAACAGTAACACGTAGGCACTTGTTTACCTAGCCACTACACGGACCTTCGTCCACAAGTCCGACTCGCACTTGGCCGGTTTTTTTACTTGATTACTACCGTTTTTTGGTGCAGTTTGCGTCCTTCATTCCGTTTTTGCGTGGGGGGAAATTTTAAACCGCGGGAGGATTGAACGAAATGTGATTGTTTTTAGGAAAACCGGGTCAGTTTTAGAGGAACTGTTTGGTCATGTTTATGTTGAGTACTTACATACATACATACAATCACGTCTATGTTCCTAAAAGGGGTAAAACGTGGGATAAAACCATGATTATAACTCCACGCTTCGCAGCTGCTTCTAGCATAGTTTTAGGTTTGAAAGCAGATGGAAGAGCTATAATAGTGACAGTTTGCTAGCCTGTCGCCTGAAGGATACCTAAACCTATTTGCTTAGTCACCTCTTACGACATCCACGGAAGAATTGGAGAGCCTAGATAGACGTTCCGTGACCAAATCGCGGACGTTTTAGAAACAGGTCAGGTCAAGAGTACCCGAAACCGACGAGCATAAGAGGTATGTCAGCATCGTAGTAAGTGAAACAAAGTGGTCTCTACCTACCCCTGTGGGAAAGTGGCGTGACCTTTGACGCGTATGTGTGTATGAAAAATACGAATATCTCGACGTTTTACATCGAGTTTAGCTCAAAAAAGTGGCAGTCCCTTATTCTTGTGGCGCGAACGGAGCGGTGGCACGTAGTGTGCGTTTGGTAGCAGCCGCCGCGGCACCTAGAGGAACGGTTTCCGACTAGAAACATGTCGAGGTAAACCCGATTTAAGCCGTGAGTTACTTGTATTACGAGTAAGTCTCACGGTACTTTCATGTTCAAGCCAAAATAGTCATGGTTTCGTCTATGTACTATTCCATGTGCCACTGTAATGTTTACGTTATGTATGCTGCTCCCATGTTCGTGACAGCATACGCTTGTGACAGCAAAGTCAGCACTCGACAGTCATCATTGACGCGCGCGTCAATAAAAAAGAGCCGCGTCAACAATTTTTGACGCGGTGCACGCCGCAAATCGCCGCCACGGGCCGTAAAAGGAGCGCCGTGTCACAAAACAAATACTTACAGAAGTCCAACTACACTTTTCATTACGTACGGCGGTTCCCTTAGGGATGTCAGTTATGGCATATGCACAGAAAACTGTCGTGGTAGTGGCGCTTGTGTCTAATTGTATGATTTACCTATTATAGATAATACATATACATCACGCCTGACTTCCTAATCCAGGTGGGCAGAGCACACGAAACGCTACATAGACAAAATCATGACTATTTCACGTTTTTAAGCCACTTCTAGCATATTCTTTTAGGTTTTGAGTTGGCAGGTATAGTAGTAATAGAGTGCTTGCCTGTCGCCTAAAATATACCTTAACCTATTTCCTTAGTCGTCTCTTACGACATCCACGGAAGAAATGGAGAGGTTGTTATTTTAAATCTGACAACGCACGGAAAATAAGAGATTTAAATTTGATGTCATTTTTAAATTATAACATTACATATTTTGCAACGTAAGACACTTGTTATAATTTCGCAGTCCCGGTAGTTCTTGAAAAGGTTGCAGAATCGTTCACGTACGCGCGTCTCAAGCCGACGGCAACCGCGCTCGGACTGGTCCCAACTGTTCCGAGATATCGCGTCTGTTAGCTGTGTCTATGTGGGCTCGAGCGCACTTTTGACTGACATTGATATATAGGTGTTAAGGCGAGGTTCTACTAGATTTGTACCCCGCAAAAGAAGGCGAAGGCGGGGTAGCGGGCGACGCGGCAGGTTGTCAATACGTTGGGCACGCGGTCAAGTTTTAGAATAAATATGAATTTAAAAAATAAACAACATCGATTGAAACTATAATTTAGCAGATTCTCTGTAGTACTTAAAGATAAATATTTCCATATAAAAATTATGTAGAATTAAAAAAGAATAAAACCAAATAATGGGTTTTAGTTTTTATTTTTGCCTGTTTTCGAGAATTTATATGATCGAGGAAAGTACATCCTATCGTGTAACCAATTAGCACGTTCCTTAGACAATATCTTTACGTATAACATATATTTTTTTCAAGACTGTCATTTAGCAGAAAGTATGTAAAACATTAGATCTTGCAACCTTCAATTCCGTCTCCCTTGGAATACCTCGCCTTAAGATTAACTTCTGCACGTATCTGTGTTTTGTTGCTGTGTTTATGGACACGCGGACGCGGGGCCGCGGACGGCCGGTGTCAATGCGGACGCGTATCGGTGCCACGGGTGACTTGCCGCTTCGTAGTCTTGATACTTTGCTGTTTATTTATAAGTTAAGGAACCGCAAACTTATAGTGTTTAGGGCTTCATTTAGCTAAATCCAAAGTTGCGACCACAAAGCTTAAAAAACGCTGACGGTACGAAATGGCAGTGACACGTCGTATCCGCACCGTTTTTGACGCATGCTCCACACACTGCACTGCTGCTCAAAATACGCAGTCGCGTCGTGACGTTCCCTATACGAAAGATTTTAGATGTGAGCCCGCCAAACTGATGACAGTTTTTTTAAGCAGTGGTGTGGAGTGCTTGCGTCAAATACGGTGCGGATACGATGCGTCACTGCGGTTCCGTACCGTCACCGTTTTTTTTAGCATTGGTGTGATCTGAACCTAACTCTGGAAATGATTGCCGGCGCAGAGTTTCGGCAGGCTTCGGAAGGTGCGGTGAAACTTTTTAATATGTGCTTAGATTTCGGGAAAGACGGCGGTGTAACCTACCCTTAGTCGGCTCTCACGAGGTCCACAGACGAAACAGAGCCTCCTAATGCAACTGGCAACCAGGGGCGTAGCTACCGCCGTATCTGCCGTATCAATTATACGGGGCCCCCAGGCTAAGGGGGCCCCCAAAAGTGTTAAGAAAAAAAATGATTTTTCTTTTCTTTCCTTTGTAAAAAATCTTCCCCCCCCCCCCCCCATAAAGGGCCCCCAAACATTTTTTTTATACGGGGCCCCGCCGATGCACGCTACGCCACTGCTGGCAACCCAGAGGGAAACTAAAAAAAAACTTCCACTGAAATCAAGTACCAAGACAGCAGCGGCCCGAGGCGTAATCGCGCCGCGGCACGATCACGACCGTTCGCCGCACGCCTCGCGCTCCCCCCACTTTTCGCTTTCCTTTTTCCGCGCCGCGGTCAAAACTGTTTAATGATTTGAAAAACGTGTTCTATCGGGCTTTGCTCGGAAACAACCGAAAAAAAGCCGACAACAAAAGGGTTCATGGCAAATATAGACTGTACTTGCTTGTCTGCGGGCGCGCAACTAACATTCCTTTAATTTTGAGCCTTGCGTCAAGGTAATACGGTTTTGAGGTGATTTGGGGAGCGTCCGATCGGTATTTGCTGAAGTGTTCGGGCAGATCGCATCGGCAATTTATTATATTTTGTCCGTTTTGAATTTATGATTATTTGCGGAGGACAATGGCGATTGGGCAGTGGCCTAATGCCAATAAACGGGTGACGCATGTGGCAAGGCCAGCAGTAGCTTATCATTATCGGGCAGACATAGCGTGAAAACGCGCGAGACAATTTACACCTGTCACTGCCTAAACAAGTGTCAAGAGACAAGTGGTCCATCGCGCGACACAACACGCGAATCGTGCTCTTCTGTGGTACATTTGCTTACATACCTACATACAAAATCAAAGTCAAAACTTTAAACAGTCGTGCCACTTTGAGCATAATTTTAGGTTGAAACATAAATAAGAGAGGTATAAGTAATAGTGACAGGTAGCTAGGCTATTTCTTAATAACCGAAGCAGAATGTAAAAGAAACCCTCGAGTTGTCACTTCAAAATTGCAATATCGTAAAAACTACTAGGTACAGTCACGAACCGGGATTGTTGAGCCACTTGCCACTGTTCGCAATTTAGACGTGTAGTCAATGGCCGATGTGACTGACAGATGTTATCTATTGGATTAGTATTACACGACCAAGTTACAAACATATGTAAGTGGCTCAACAATCCCTGTTCGCGATGGTACTCAAATGTCTTTCATACCTACATAACTAAGAACCTAGCTTAGAAACTAACTACTTACGAAAAAAAGCATTGAAATGTTCCTAAGAACAAATTGATTTCCGACACATCGCGGAACGTTATCATTATCACAATAAACGTATTAAAGTTTTCCTTTGTAGATGAATGCAATATCACTCAAAATGTTAAGTTAAATAGCTACTATGGGTCAAGAATCAATTGGCTAAGTGTACAGTACCCCTCACTTGCATCGGAGGTGAAAACATTTACATAAGCCACTTATCGAGAACTCATTATAACGCACTTAAACCGAAATCCTGTGCAGTATCGGGTTAGAATAACGCCTCTCCATATCTTCAGTGGATGTTGTAAGTTGTAAGAGGTGACTAAGGAAAGGTTGGTACGCTTTAGGTGACAGGTTAGCACCCTGTTACTATTGTGCCTCTTCCATCTGTTTTTAAACCAATGTTTGAAGTAGCTACAAGACATAAAGTAGCCATGGTCGTAGAGAGGGTAGAGTATACGAACGCTACATAAACAAAAGTTTTAAGTTAAGAGGTAAAATAGTAATAGGTTGCTAGCCTGTCTTAGTCGCCTCTTACGCCACTCAGGGAAGAAACGGAGAGGTGTTATTCTAAACCCGACTACACGGCAATGCTGGTTAAAACCAATAATCAACCAACACGATAACAACCAACCCCTTCGCATCTATTCGCGCAACGATCGTAAAAATTTAAAAACCAATATTTTAAACGAAATTAAAACAACAAAAAGACCAATGGCTATTAAAAGTAACCGAAAATTTATATATTTACGTACCCGATGAAATATAACGAAGGGTCACACGATCGTTTCCGTTGTTTTAATTAAACAAACCGAATATAATATACGCGGGCTATGTTACAGCAGGGTATGTTGTATGATGGTATGTAGATATGAAGGGTACTGTTGGTACTCGATTGAAGAGCGACGTCGATCCGAATTCAATTCGAGATTTAGACGCGAACGAGAAACTACGCAGCAAAAAATAATTGAACTCCAACAGTCATAAAAATACATACATCACTCAAATGGCAGAGCACACGCAAGGATAAACCACTTCTAACATATTTTTATGGTTTTAAGTTGGCAGGTATTTTAAGGACAGGTTGCTAACCTGGCGCTTAAAATATACCTTAACCTATTTCTTTAGTCGCCTCATACGATATCCACGGAAGAAATGAAGGGTTACTCTTAATCCGACGAACAACTAAGTAACAACTTACAGTGAACTCACTTGTATCTCGCCTCAAATAGTTTGCACCCTTTTGTCCCGGACAAATAGTACCGCAGCCATTAAAAAATAGGGGAGTATGAATAGAAAAATGGGATTATACATTTATTCTATTTGCGAGTGACGTTTAGTATGCACGCTGTCCCTGGGGGTACTGTTACCCGGGGTGAAGATCGTTGGCCTATCGATCGATAAGTGTGTGTTTTGTCTGTTTACTTGATATAATTTTAAATTGTCTAAGACTTAATATCGGCAATTAATTAGGCACCAAAAAGGATCATCTAATCCTTGACATGTTTTGTCTATTTTAGGATATAGACAGATGATTTAGGAGATAGTAATCAGATGATTATACATACATAAAAATCGTACTGTACCTATTTAATAAAATAGACAAAACATGTCTACTTCGCGTTTCGTAGCTTTTGACAGCATAATTTTAGGATTGAACATGAATTAGGTAATACAGTGACAGGTTAATAACCTATCGCTTAAAGTAGTAACACATACATAATCCTTATTCCTTAGTCGCCTCTTACGACATCAACGGTAGAAATTTAGTCGTTATACTACACCCGACACATACGGATTTTTCAACGATCCTTAAAAAATCCGTGCCTGATAATTTTCTATCAATAACTTGTAAATGTAGCAAAACAAAACTGTGGGTAACAATTAGATACGTTTCCGAAGTTGGTACGGATAAACCGAAAACGCAATCCGCTTCTATGCAAAATACTATAAATTGGAGTTTTTGACATTACTGTCTTCCATATCCCATGGTCAATGAAGATAGATATCAAGTCAGTCCACTAAAGTCAGTTAATTAGTTTTAGCTCTATTTAAAAATCCTATCCAAAATCCCTAACAATACCTATTTAAAAACACGCGTATAGTTTCCTTAACAAAAGTTGACACATTCCACAAAAACCAAGAACAGTCTCAAACAGGACAACAAAGTCGTCAACATATGCCGTCGCATTCCAAAACAATATCGCCGAAGGAAATTCAGGGAAAAAAGTCATTAATACGGAATAAGAGAGCGCTCGGCGAAAAATAAAACAAAATTGGGGCCCATAAAATAAAATGGTTTCAATAAATTGTGAATGGAATCGGCTTCTGAATTTGACTGCGCGACTCCTGTTGGGAACAACAAACAAAATTCACCCCGGCTTCGATTGCGATGAGGTAGAGTCGATGGAAGAGACAAGGTACCTTAAAAGTAGAATGACCAACCCGTGTAAAGCAATAGGGATGATGACAGGATTAAAAATATATCATTCTAATTAGTAACTTAGATTATTGAAAAAAATAAGACACGTATTTTTTAGTTTATCAAATAATTAAACATCAAAAAGGTACATATCATCAAACTTCCTGAGTGGGGTCTCGTGACGTCACGCCTTGGTAAAAATTGTACTCAAACGTGACGTCACTCGAAACTTCAGAGCACGGTATCCTCGTCATTTCTTGCTTGTTAAATAAAAGAACAAAATTTTGTTCAATATTTGTGGGTAAACTGACAGACTGAATAGTTTTTTTAGTCATCTACCCGATTTAAACAACTTCGACAGTCTGTTTTGAAAGATACTGAGTGATGGGTCACGCCCATCATCTAGAGCATCGTTTCTTAACCTCGGGTCGCGACCCAAATTTGGGTCGTGGGCCATATCGACATGGGTCGCAGGACCCGCTGGACTTTTTGAAAAACAAACCGCAATCACTGCATTTCATTTGTTTTTGATTTTTGATTGGGTCGCGGGCTTCTAATATTTTTGAATTTTGGGTCGCCAGGCAAAAAGGTTAAGAACCGCTGATCTAGAGCTACGCGCTACGGCGGCGGATAGACGCGCATTATGTCCGCCGTGGCGCGTAGCTCCAGGTGATGAGTCACGAATTAGCCTGAAACATGTCGAGCTAATCTCGATATAAAAACGTTAAATCTCGACGTAAAAAATATCATTTAAATTTAAGCCAGCCCCATCCAGCCACATATCATCACTTTAATAATTAACGGGGCGCTGCGGCCCAGTTTTTCCGTTTAAATCGTGGATAAAGGTGATCAATATTGTAACGATACACGTCGGCGGAATTGAATTAGTTATGTACTCGTGATTGGCAGAGGACTGGGTTGATTGCGGCATAAATGATGGCCAAGGTGTGATTTGATTGCGGCGATTGGCCAATACGCTTGGGTTTTTAAATTGAGGGTCTGTTAGGCACAGGGCAGCGGGTCTACGGGTAATTGGGGGTTATTTTTTTTTTACGATGATTGTGTTGCTGTGTGGTGTCGGGTTTAGAGTAAAACCTCTCCATTTTTTCCGTGGATGTCTTAAGAGGCGACTAAGGAATTAGGTTATGGTTTATTTTAGGCGATAGGCCTGCAACCTGTGCCTATGAGGGTGAAGTCAGACGAGCGTAATTTTGGGAGTTGTATTTTCGGTCAATTATTTTTAACCGACTTCAAAAAAAGGAGGAGGTTCTCAATTTGACCTAATTCTTTTTTTTTTGTATGTTACTCGATATCTCGGAGACTCGTGGACCGATTTTCAAATATATTTTTTTTAATCTATAGGGTATAACTCGAAATTGGTCCCATTGGCACGAAACCAGGATCTGATGATGGAATCTTGGAGAAATCGAGGGAACTCTTCAAATTTTATATGGAGATGTACGGTGTTTTCGGCGTTTGTTGATGAAGTCAAGATTTTACATTCAGTAAACAGAATACTTTCAAAATATTGCTAATTTGAAGTCGGTTTTTTTTGTTTAAAATTATTTTACGTTACTCATTTGCGTCGTCCTGTGGCACCGACTGCATTTTTGTATGAAACCGAATGCAGCAGAATTTTCGCGGCCGAAATTCTGCTACTCACGACTTACAAAATTACGCTCGTTTGGCCTCAGCCTTACACCTGCCAACTGAAAACCTACAAAAATATGCTAGAAGGTTCCACTAAACGTGAAATCGTCAAGGTTTTCTCTATGTAGCGTTTCGTATGTTCTTCCTACCAAATACGGAATACAGGCGTGATGTATGTAAATATAGAAACAAACCGGCCAGCTAGCAACTGCAGCGGACATTAAAACAAGGAATATTAATATATCCAATTAACCGGCGCGTGCCGCTTTGAAGCGTTTTCTAATCTCTCGCAGCGACGTCCGATTGGCTGAAGAAGGGGAGACCGACAAGACAATGACCCCTAAACGTTGACCGGAACCCACGACGCGAATCACTTCATCATCATCAGCATATCGCATTTATTATCATAATCATTCCCGTGTGGTGTCGTGTCTAGAATAGCACTCCTCCATTTCTTCCGTGGATGTCGTAAGAGGCGACTAAGGAAATGCGTTTAGGTAATCTTTAGGCGACATGCTAGCAGCCTATCACTGCAATACCTCTTAACATACATACATAAATAGATACATAACATCACGCCTGTATTCCCAATAGGGGTAGGCAGAGCACACAAAACGCTACACAGACAAAACGATGACTATTTCACGTTTCGTGGCCATTTCTAGCATATATTTTTTTGTTTTAAGGTGGCAGGTACAATAGTAACAGGTTGCTAGCCTGTCGCCCACAATACACTAACCCTTTCCCAGAGTCGACTCGTACCACACCCACGGGAAGAAAGGGGGAGGTGCTATTCTAACCCGGCAAAACACGGGAACCTCTTAACTTACTAAAAAATATGCTGAAAGTGGCTACCAAGCGTGAAGTACTCATAGATTTGTCTTTGTGGCTTTCATCTACCTACCCCATTTGGGAACACAGGTATGATGTATGTACATTTCATTAATCCAGCTACTAACTACGTAACAGTAATGACTCGTTCAAACAAGTCGCCACCCCATCCGTCGATCTGACAAGACATTTTTCCGCGTCCGGCCGCGCTCCGTAAATTAAAATGTGAATAATTAACATCCTCCCCCCCTCCCCCCTCTAGCCACTAGCTCACCCCAGATGTATTAGTTAAAGCTACAGTTCTACATCCTAGCAGTGAGTCGACAGTATTAACACACATACGTGACAGCCACTTAATGACATTTCTTCCGTGGATGTCGTAAAAAGCGACTAAGGAAATAGGTTTAGGTTTGACAGACTAGCAACCTGTCACTATTCTACTTCTTCTATCTTTGCAAACTTAAAACTATGCTAGAAGTGGCCGCGTAGCGTAAAATAATCATAATCCTGGTTATGTCTATTTCAAGTTTCGTGTGCTCTACCTACCCCATTTAGGAACACGGCGTGATTGTATGTATGTATGTATGTATGTGCTTAATGACATTAATGCGATCGCAGATCAAAGTAGCGGAGATCAAACGATCGATGTTTTCGATTAGTCATTTCGACGTTACTTACGACGTAAGTGATGCGACACTAGTTGCTATTCGGTTTTGATGTACTTTAATGTGACATCGAACTGTGTGTGTGTTGTGTCATGTGTTTAATGGGAGTATCCGTGTGGTGTCGGATTTCGAATAACATTTCTCAATTACTTCCGTTCATTTGGACGTCGGAGGAGTTTACTACTGTTAGCACTGTTGACTACAGATGGCACTGTCATTATTACACCTGCCAAATGAAAACCTAAAAAATATGCTGACAGAGGTTAGTACATGAATGAATTAAAAAAAAAATGTACATAAATTAGCTATACAAAATGTCTGGGTAATTGTCGTTACACAAATGAATCAATTAACTTTTGATTTTATTAAAGCCCTTAACTATGTACATTTTTTTTGAAAACAACTCACATGTGAAACAGTCATCGTTTTGTAGGGTAGCGTTACGTGTGGTCTGCTTACATCGTTTGGTAATGCTAGCAGTGGCTACGACGCGTGAAATAGTCATAGCTTTGTAGGGTAGATTTTCGTGGGTTTTGCCTCCCCCACTCGGGAACACAGGCGCGATTGTATGTATTGCATGTTTAGCATTATTTTATGTTCAAACACACATGGGAAATGTTGAACAGTGACAGTTTAAACCTATTCTCTCACTTTAACTCCACATCCACGGAATAAATAGAGATGTGGTAGTAGGATAGAACAGTATTTATGGTTCTTGTAACCAATTTTCCTATGTTTTTTGGGGTATCTGCATTTTCTCAAAAACTACAGATTTATTTAACAACGTTATATTAAATACTGCGAGAAAATATAACATCAATTATATGCATAAAATTTTACTTTCTCATCTTCACTACGAAAAAAGTTATGACGACCTCTAATAGTTATTTGGCTCTCCTGTAAAGTTGCAAATTTTCAGTTAGGATCATATACGTTGTTGCCGTCGAAGTGTTATTCTAAAACCACACACGGTTACTGTACCTGATAAAATTGGTTCTAACACGGAAACCATCCCACCCTCCGAAGTTAATCAAACCGCAGAGTTTTCTCCAATAACGCACGCATAGATTATTCAGCACGGGCGCGTAATAAACATTCAAACGAGTATTAGCCATCACTTTAATAACGTTGTGCATAAACCAAACCGAACTGTCTTCCATTTTTAGGGTACCGCCTCTTGCTTTGCTTCTGTTGAAAAATGTTTGTCTAAATATGTGTGTTCGTAGTCGTTCCAAACTACATCAATCAAGGAACGTCGCGCGTCGTATCTGCATTAGAGTGACCGCCAACCGCCGTCACCTAGTCAAACTGTGACTGAGTGTTCCTTGCAGCCTGCGTCGAACGATTCAAGTGATATTGCGCTTATATCAACAAAAAAAAAAAAAACTAGACAATTTATCGTTGAGTAAGATTTCAGCACAAATTTAGGCTTAAAGCTACATACTCAATGGGCAAACCATCCTCAGTTCTTAACTAAATCTTACTTGTCACATAGTTATAAATTTATAAAACAAAAGTAACACAGATAGGGCGGTAAAAGCACACTTTAACTAACCTACTTTCTTTAGTCGCTTCTTAGGACATCCTCGGAAGAATTGGGGAGGTGTAACTACAAACCCATCACTACATGAGAGGTGTCTCTAAATCTATAACTACACGAGGACACCACCTGTAACGGTTTCATCGTTATCCTTCATTAAATGCCTTCGAATTTTTAGCACCATCCACGGAACCCATCTCACACAACAAGATCACGCAACAGAACGGAATCCCATTCGATTCCGTTGAAAAAAAAGACAATCCAAATACGTACACGCGATTGCCGTCTAAATAATTCAAGCCCGTATCCTGTACTTGCGTTCGCACCAGCTTACTTATTACCTCCGATCCCACCGCTGCTGCCACTAAAACACCCTTCTCCCCTCAAGAATAGGGTCCCAGTTCCTCTGAACGCGTGTTAACGGACGGTAGGAATAAAGTTGCGTTTCCATATAGAGTTTTTACAAGCTCTTACGCGAAACGTCGATCCGAATTTGGCCCCTATACTGATGATATGGGAAAAACAATGAAAGCTGATCGTAAAGCAAGACGTAGGGCCGCGTCAATCACTCGGGCCCCGGTTATGTTTTTGTTCGGGCACGGGATGAGTATGGAGATTTCGTCTTTCGCTAATTTTCGCGTTCGCTATCGAGATTTGGCACGTGACTGACACCGAATTAACCCCTGTTTCTGTTTTGATTACTGTCGGTATTGGTTGGGATTGGTTTTGGGTCTTCGGTATGGTGTGTTTAGAATGACACCCATTTTCTTCTATGGATGTCATGAATGAAATAGGTTCGGGTATACTTTAGGCGATAGGCGATATCTAGCTTAAATATACGTGGCTTCGAAACATGAAATAGTTTAGTAGTCGTCTATGTAACGTTTAGTGTGCTCTGCCTGCTCCATTTGGAGATACAACTCATATTTCGCAGGAGAAATTTTTAACCAAGATGTCAGTATTTACTGTCATCGATATTTGGATTGGACACAATTCCATTTCCAAAGAGTAAGAACAAGACCTTTTTACTAAGACTTCGCTGTCTATCCATCTGTCTGTCCGTATCCGTCTGTCTGTTAGGGATAGCTCGACAGTTAAAAATACCACAAATTATGTATTCCTGTTACCTCTGTAGCAACAAATACAAAAAAGAAGGGGGCTCCGAAAAAGCAAACGTCATTTACTGCCTATTTGTGCACGATATCAACACATGGCAACAGGTAGGCACTTGTTTACCTAATCAATGGTATATATCGTGCGCCAGTCCGACTCGCGCTTGACCAGTTTCTATAGGTTTCTGTCTTTAACTCCAATTTGCTCTGAATTTCAATTGCTTATCCAGACAGAGTTATCTTTTAGTAAATAACTATTCATTCACGCAATAGAACATATCAAGGAGCGAGTTAAATTAAAAGCCGTTCTCAAAAATATCGTTCCACACGCAAATAGTGCCCCGTGGTGGCGGGATAGAATAACGCCTCTCCATTTCTTCCGTGGATGTCGTAAGAGGCGACTAATGAAATAGATTTAGGTATGCTTTAGGCGACAGGCTAGCAACATGTCACTATTCTACCTCTTCCATCTTTGCAAACCTAGAGCTATGAGGTGGCTGCGTAGTATAGCCATAATCATGGTTTTGTCTATGTCACGTTTCGTGTATTCTGCCTACCCCATTTGGGAACACAGGCATGATTGTATGTATGTAAGTATGTGTATGTATGGAGAGACCCTGGCAACACGAGGCAGCTTATTCATTAGCAAATTTAGAATTTACCAAAGCAAATGTATTCGACTGACGTCGAGACTTAATCAATTTCTGCGCGAAGCCGCGTTAAAGGTGACATTACCATATTTTTGCGATGCCCCGTGTTATTTCAAAGGGTCTGGAGTTTCAAAAATACGACGTCGGCACACACTCTCATTAACTTTGTAACACATAAGGAGCGGGGCTGAATACTAATTGAGGTGATAGAGCGAGGCGCGCAGACGGGGCAGGCGTCTGCGAACTGTAGTCCGTTTATATGTATTTATCATTAATCGGGACTAAACTTTAATTTTTAATTTTTAACACAATTTTAACTGTCTTGATGTTTCGGCCGCCATTTATACATGAGTGAGAATTATGAAAGTTTCAAACATTACTCCACGTATGTACAAGGGAAAAATTGGACAGTAAAGTACAAACTTTTTTTTTAATTACCTTTGTTTGTCTTTTTTATTTAGAGCATTGCTGATAAAACTCCGTAGCAACTGTACTATTTTTGTGGTGTTCAATAAAGCAAATTTGAACTGAATTCCATAATAAATAGTGCATTGCAATGCCATTATGGCCACAGAGTCACATCATGCAAACAAATAAACCGGCTTATAATTGAGTCACCAGATTTACGGAACAAAAAAACATTATATAAGTACGTATTTTATGACGAGGATGCAATGCTCTGAAGTTTCTGATGTCACTGCGTGGTACAATTTTCACCAAGTCGTGACGTCACTAGCCGCTACCCCGGAAGTTTGATCATCACTTTTGTCGATGTATCATTACTTGATAAACAAAAAAACGCGTGTCTCATATTTTTCCACAATCTAACTAACGGAATCCAAAACATCAAAATTCTCTTTAACACTACAAAACTTTATTTATGCAAATAGGCTCCTATGAGCACTTTTACTCGTCATTTTCGAGTTACCAGCAATTCAGAAACACCATCATTGCCAAGAAGAATGCGCCACCAGAAACTTGGCAGAAAGTCGTCTAACTTGGGCTAATGAAAATGATACATTTCGAACCCAGTCGATCCCAATGCTCGTAGGCATAAACCTCGCGTCGATCCGTCGCGTCTGGCCAATACCCACTCTTTGCCAGGTTCCGGCGGCCGCGCGTGGGGAGCGTCGGGGGCCGCGATGGTGTTAATTATACGATTTTCTTTGATAATAAGTTAATAAATATTGGATAAGGCTCACCCTCCGCTGGCCCTTTAACGAACCCGCTAGGTGTTTGGGTGCTTTTTAGTGGCGTTGTGTGAATACTACAAGGTATAAGGTAAATGTACCAATGCTCGAAGCCTCCACGCCCAGTAGATGACACCCATCATGTTGCAAGTGCCATGTATGGGGTCAGTGACGAGCACAGGGACGTTTACCTTAAAAAATACTAGAAGGGATATTGCCAAGAAGGAAAATTGGAGAGGTCGTCATTGAGAGGTGTGTAGGCAGAGTGAGACCATTTGGAGTCATCAAAAGATGGAGTGATCAAGGCTATAAATCGATCAGCTTACGCCAAACTGTGATACAATAAAAAAGAGGTGTATAGCTATAATTCCGTGGAAACCTGTTGATGCTCCAAATCAAATATAATCTGACAGCCTCATATAATCTAACCTGGCCAATTGGCCTTGCATAAAACCTGACCAATTTAAAAACTACAAAACAGATTCAGTTTAAACCCAACTAAGACAAGACACTGTCAACACCTAACTTAAAACCCGTCTTTTTGCTTCAAGGGTTACCTTAATAGAACGACAAACCAAAATTGCGAAAGGGCGACGGTCACAATCTAAATGACTAATCGAAGGCATCGATCGTTTGATCTCTGCGACTTTGATCTGTGATCGGACTAATATCATTAAGCGGCTGTAGGCTCGTCAGCTATGACACAGATTGTGATACTAATTAGTGTATTCGGCTGCGGCCAGCGGTTCGACCTGTGGCCTCTCAAGCAGAGGGTCGTGGGTTCAAACCCCGGGCTCGCACCTCTGAATTTTTCGGAATTTATGTGTTATATGTGATATTTATCACAAGCTATTCGGTGAAGGAAAACATCGTGAGGAAACCTACACACAGCGACGAAGTAATTCAACGTTGTGTGTGAAGTTCCCAATCCGCACTGGGCCCGCGTGGGAACTATCGCCCAAGCCCTCTCATACTGAGAGGAGGCCTGTGCCCTGCAGTGGGACTTATATAGGCTGATGATGATGATGATGATGATGATGATTAGTGAATTTGTGTAGTTTACGGTAGTGACCGTAAGCTCGGGTTTCTTTGCTCCTACAAGGTTACCGTTCCTACATATACAAATGCATTTTACATACATACATATACAAATGCATTTTACATACATACATCACGCCAGTATTCCCTAATGGGGTAGGCAGAGCACACGTAACGCTGCATAGATAAAACGTTTAGGTTTTAAGTTGGCAGGTATAATAGTGATAGGTTGCTAGCCTGACGCCTAAAATATACCTTAACCTATTTCCTTAGTCGCCTCTTGCGACATCCACACGAGAAATAGATAGGTGTCATTCTAAACCCAACACCATACGAGGATAAAAAAAGTCATCAAACAAAATTTTACAGCAAGAAGAACATAATGTACCTAAAGTAGTGCTGGTTATGATTATGAATTTTTTTGACAGCATTTATGCCCTTTGCTTCTTTTTTCAAGCGCTCATTTCAAGAGCACAATAAGGTGTATGTACCTACAATCCTACATACTCGATACCAATATACGCACATTACTACACAAATAGCACGTTGTTTCAACGACACTGCCGACGTGAGCTCGGCTCCAACCGTCAAGTGCACCGTCGAGGATTTAAACCGGTGCGCAATTTTGTCACATGCAGGGCAAGATGCGGCGTCTGCGGCTGTGCGATCTGGGGAATCTTTGTCTCACAATATGCGGTTGTACCATCGCGAACCGGGATTGTTGAGCCACTTACCTATGTTTGTAACTTGGTCGTGTAGTACTAATCCAATGACTGACATCTAGTCGGTCACATCGGTCATTGATTGCACGTCTAAATTGCGAACAGTGGCAAGTGGCTCAACAATTCCGGTTCGCGACTGTACATCTATGGCCCTGCGCAGACGACAGATTATCCGCGACGGACTTTTTAGTCTGTGAAAATAGAACCTATGGAATTATATGAAGTAACGCACACGACGTGCATAAAGTCCGGCGCACATTGCACACAATTCACGTAGACTTTTTGTGTGCCGCAGACTCGATCGCACAAAAAGTCTGTCGTCTGCGCTGGCCCTATGTATATACATACAATCGCGCCTGTGTTCCCAAATGGGATGGCCAGAGCACACGAAACATGACATAGACAAATCCATGAGTATTTCACGCGTCGCAACCGCTTCTAGCATAATTTTAGGCTTGGAACAGATGGAAGAGGTATAATAGTGACGGCTGCTAGCCTATCGCCTAAACATACCCTAACTTAGGTATTTTCTTTAGTCGCCTCTTACGACATCCGCGGAAGAAATGGAGAGGTGTTATTCTATCCCGACACCACACATCAGCAATCGCCAATCTCAGCTAACTTTTAACGTCCGCAGCAAATAACAGTAAATCTGTGGGGCCATTTCATACGTCTCCACACTTTAGGATTCCCGCCTTAACTACCTCCTATGCGCAAGAAAGGAAATAAGTACTCAGGAATGCATTTTAAATCTTTGGCTGTAATGGTTTAGTTCTCTGTGTAATTCTAAACATACTCGTGAGCTACAACAGTTGATATCGAGTGAATTATTACAAAGCGAATTATCGCCTTAAGGACTACTTTAGTACTAGCATTGGTTGAATCTTTAACCAATATAATTTAGGGTTTTGCTAGACTAATCGATCGATAGTCGATCAACGGCATCAATCAATGGTAGAATGGAATATTCGACGTTGATCGATAGTTTCTACCAGATCAATCAATTGATCTTTAAAGGGTGAAAACGGGACCTCATTACTGAGACTTCCCAGTTCGTCCATCCGTCTGTCGTCAAGCCGTATCTCACGATCTCAATTCTATTACTGCTTTAACAACAATTATGAACAAATGTAACCAGACTCACACTAAGAAGATTCCCATCTGCGTAAAAGACGTATCGCCAATGATCAATACAATTGTCAACCGCATGAAAATTTCATTAAAACAAAGGCCGATTCAGACCGAACCGAGAGCGTTATCAAATGAAATAGTAAGTATATTCTAACGTATAATAAAAGCAAGCGAACCGGAGCGCTCATACATATTCATCCGAGCGTGCATCGGCGGGCTCAGACGAGCCAAAAAGTAATGATTCTCTTTAATTTAGGAATTCTGTATCAGCATTTCAATATTATACTCGAACGGGCAGAGATATTTCATATAGGACTGCGAATGTCAAAGATGATAAAGGACTTGATGATTCGCTGATACCTATGCGAATGTTCAAGACTGACACGTAACTTCATGATTCGAAGAAACCTAATAAATGGCAATAAGTGATGATTTAATTAGTTAAGTACCTTGTTTGTTCAGATCGCTGTACCTCGGCAACTTTGCGATTGTATGGGATTAGAGTTAGCTTATATTCTTCATCCGGGTTCAAACTGTCATCACGCCAAAATTTGTCAAAATCGGTAGCGATTAGTTTCCTCGACTACGTAGAATAAAGGTAGCATAGTTCACTAGGTAAAATGAAGCTATTTTTGTGGCCTAAAATATAGAGCCTCACTAATGGCCAAAGTTTTCTGCTTCTTTCCCCTGGCTATCAATTAAATTGAATAACTATAAAATTATTGTAATAAGAGGCATTACCTTAAGGCCCAGAGGTAAATTATCGGCAATCCGTCAGATGTTGAGACTGCTTAAGAGTGTGAGATGCGAGAAAAATCTGATGGCTGCAATTCTCAAGTCAAAACAACAAAACATGCATCAATTACAGAAAGAACCTTTACCTCGCTTTTTACAAAACCAAATCGCTTACACACTCGTGATATCAGAAAAGATTATCAAAATCATAAAGGCACGGAATCCTTTCGCGGAACAGTTTCGGAGCGAGTATCTAAGAACACCCAAAACCGGGCGCGTATTAATATTATCACATATCCGACCGACCAGCAGTGCTCACTGGAAGAATTTTTAATGCTGTGCTTTAATTATTTTGCCAGAGGCGAGGGTGGGCGGGACTAAGTTCCATTCACATTAGAAAATTCATTTTTGCTCACCGGCGCGCCTACACCCTGCATTATTAATCTGGTTGCCGAAAACTGAAAATTTCGGAGATCACTGCGTATGTATTTATGACTGCGTACATTTTCGAGAGGGATACAGTAACCGTTTGTATTATGAAAAGAGCTAATTAACCCGACGTTGAGTGTGATTAATAATGGACAGTGGCCGGACGTGTAGTTTTGTTCTTAGCCATTTGGCGGGGTGAAAAATACAGACAAATATGGTTAAAGTTAGTTACTCCAGTATTAATTTTTAATGACAAGTAATTTTTCATCATCACGGCTTCTGCAATCCCTTCGAAAGTGGATACAGATACCAGCACTAATATCTGACACAATACGGCTGCAAAAATGACAGGGACAGAAAGAGGTGTCAGATATTTTTGCGGTCTCCGCCATGGTAGATATTATCGCTGGTAAGTATAAGTAAATAAGTATACCACACGGGAATGGTTAAAACGATCTCAATAGGTGATTATCCGCAGACGTAAGTGAAATTAGCAATGAGTTAACAAGTGAAACCCAGCCCTAACAGTCGGAAGACAAAAATAAAAAATGTAATATGATTAGAAACAAATTACACACGGAGCGCGATAAGTCGGGCCGGCTAACTAACCGCGGCCCCGCGTTGGGCGCCACTTTGCCTTTGTTCGCCCACTTTCTTTGTATTTTGTTTCATTTCATGCAAAATTTAATTTCGTTTTCAAGACTCGCGTGGAATGATATTACGCGCACCGGCCGCGGCCGCCGGTTGTAATTTCATTGCTACTCCTCAAGTGTATGTGGACATTATGCCTTTTTCATCACATACCCTTTCGGTGGATGGCTCGGTTGTTTTTCGTTTAAAGCTGACCCGTGAGATTGGAATCCGCAGCCGGATGGCGTGCATGTTAATTGCGGGGCATAACTATCTAAAAGGTTTTTTATTGTCACAAGGGAGCGGCGCAAAATGTTTGTCGAACCAAAGCGGTCGAAGGGAAAATCTCGCCAATCGGAAGGGTCTTTCAATGAAGCCAAGACGTGAATCTTAAAAAGGGAAAATTCAATAAGAAGTCTCCCCTCCTTACAAGTGACACCAAATCCCTTTTTAACCTTACAAGAATCGACAACCCCAATTTGGCATCGATACCGGTAATGCAGTCCAGCGGTTGAGGGCCCCTCCCCAAGGTAAAGGGATAAAAAAGGGATTCTTTGTGTGATCTACCCGCAAATCGCTGCGGTGTACACTCAATGGGGGACGATTACGCTAGTCAAATTGGGGCGTGAGAAATACCTCTTTGTGAAGTTGGACGGCGTTTTTCCGTGTTTTACCGGATAAAACAATAAAGGGTGGAAGACATCGGGTAAGAATCGGTAATAAGGGTGTCGTGTGAAAATAGAGGGGAGTTTGATTATTGGTGTCGGCGGAGGAAAAAGGCGGCAAAAATCGGTATTAACCTGGGGCCTTTTGTTTGACACTTTTATTGGAGATCAGAATCTAATTAGATGAGGCGACAGACATTTTTATGATATTTAAAATGATTTGTCGTGCTATCTATGAAGTTGACGCTTGCGGTAGACATTTAGTTCAGAAAGACACACGATTTAGGGGAAACTTACGTACCATCGCGTACCAGGATTGTTGAGCCACTTACCTATGTTTGTAACTTGGTCGTGTAATACTAATCCAAATAGCTGATATCTAGTCGGTCACATCGGTCATTGATTACACGTCTAAATTGCGAACAGTGGCAAGTGGCTCAACAATCCCGGTTCGTGACCGTACATACAGACATACATCTCATTAGTATTCCCAAACGGGGTAGGTAGAGCACAATATTACGCAACACACAGAAATCCATGGCAATTTCACGTTTCGCAACAACTGCTACCATAAAAGATTTAAATTATGTGTTATTTGATAGGATGCTAGTCTCTCACATAAAGCGTACTTATACCTTCCTTAGTCACAACATCCACGTAAGAAACGGATAGAAGTTTTCAATCCAGGGCATTGAAAGGAGGCCTGTTCATAGTACCGGGACGAAAATTTAAACTGGATGATTTATTTATATATTTTTAGTTACATACGTTCAACAAGGTCTCTCATAGATGCATGCCAGTTACCAGACACAATCTTCATGCAACCCTGAGATGTATGTAGCTAGGAGGCGAATGAAACTACCGACTTTTAAGTTAGTTGAACGCTGGTTTATTAACCGACTTCAAAAAAAGGAGGAGGTTCTCAATTCGTCGGGATATTTTTTTTTATTATTATTATTATTTTTTTTATCATTATTTTTTTTTATGTGTGTTCGCTGATTACTCGAAGACGCCTGGACCGATTTGGAAAATTTTTTTTTTGTTTGAAAGGGTATAGTTTCCAGGTGGTCCCATTGCCAGCATATCTTGATCTGGTGATGGAATATGAGGGAAATCGAGGGCAACCCTCAAATTTCATTGGCACAGGTAATGTTTTTAGTACATTTTTCAAAGCTACACCAGTATTTACGTCTGGCAGTAAAAAAAAAATTCAGTAATTAGTGAGGCCTGCTGGTGATGGAAGGTCACCCTCATTATTAGACAAATGCTTTCAGTATAGCCCAAATTTGAAGTCGGTTTTTTTTTGTTTAAAATTATTACTGGCTAATGACATGGCCTAATACAATAATCGTGTGTGCGTCTACGCACAGACAAAATACACAAGCAACTCACAACAAATCAGCAAAAGCCATCCATCCCAAACTTGAGAGCAACTGCTTCAAATACAATGAACTAACAAGCAATCAAGACACCGTAGAAGACAACTCAATACCAATAGCCAAGCAAACATCGCCAGTTCAAACAGGTACCTCATAAAGACATGTAAGACGGCATAATCGACCGCTAAGCACACTAACTGTTTGACCAATGGCTACCCGCCCTAAACAAACATGTTTGCGTATTGGTCACTTGTAGAGTTAATACTGAAATGTTGGCTTTACTAGACATGGTTATTATTTGTGGTGATTTGGCACAAGGGTTGAGGATACACATTACAATCACGTTTAAGTTTGCAAATCGGGTAAACAGAGCACACAACACGTGACTATTTAACGATTCACATAAACTAACTGAGACTGAGGAATGCAGTGATTTTTAACCGACTTCAAAAAGGAGGAGGTTCTCAATTCGACCTAATTTTTTTTTTTTTTTTTTTTTTTTTTTTTTTTTTTTTGTGTATGTTACTCGATAACTCGAAAACCCGTGGACCGATTTTCAAAATTTTTTTTTTAATCGAAAGGGTATAACTCGAAATTGGTCCCATTTGCACGACACCAGGATCTGATGGTGGAATCTTGGAGAAATCGAGGGAACTCTTCAAATTTTATATGGAGATGTACGGCGTTTTCGGTAATTTGTTGATGAAGTCAAGATTTTACATTCAGTAAACAGAATACTTTCAAAATATTGCTAACTAGTTGTGCCCGCGACTCCGTCCGCGTGGAATAGTGACAAATTTCCCCCGTTTTTCCTACATTTTCCACTGTTTCTTCGGTCCTTTTGGTCGCAGCGTGATGTTATATAGCTTAAAGCCTTCCTTGATAAATGGTCTATCCAACACAAAAAATATTTTTCAATTCGCACCAGTAGTTTCTGAGATTAGCGCGTTCAAACAAACAAACAAACTCTTCAGCTTTATTATATTAGTATAGAATTGAAGTCGGTTTTTTTTTGTTTAAAATTATTTTGTATAATTTTAAAGGATTACCTTTATTAAAAGGGGCTGTGAGCCTGTCTCTTTCAAAGATAAATCGCAATCGACTAGGTATTTATGGTTTTTTTTGCACCTCAATTAATATCTAGAGATAAGGGCCGAGTTGAAAATGTAGTATTCTGCTGAAAAAAATTGCGACACGTGTTATTTTGATTTATTAAATGATTAAGTCATTAAAGGCGTAAATCATCGAATTCAAGGAGTGGGGGCCTATGATGCCATTTCAAGGTCAAAATTGCAGTCAATTGTGGCGTCACTCGAAACTTGTGTGGGACATATTGTTGCCACTTTGACGGGGTCGATATAATATTTGTGATTGGCTGTGAAATGTTACTAAAATGTAACTGTCGGACTTCTTCTCCACCTTGGCTATTACAAAATATTGGAAACTAACTAAGTAGATCCGAACCTACTAAAAACAACCTACGTTAATTTTAGATGCAAGTTAACGTCATTCAAATATATGTATCTACCTACCTACACATATCGCACATAAATAACTAACAAATTATATCACGTAAAAGGATCTATCTACCTGAACAGGAGGGAAATTATAAAATGATTGTTTTAAGTAGTCAACTACAACTGGGTTAGTATTTTTTAATTAATTAAACGAAAGAAACGCAGATAGAGTTTTCTAGAATATTATTTTAATGTCGGGTATTGTTCCGTGAGATGTTAAAGGAGAAAAGATTTAACACAACTATTAAAGTATGCAAAGAGTCAACAGAAGATGATAATTATAATTTATCTTGGATTATTTTAATACAAGATGAAAGTAAAATGTGCTATTGTACAGTCGACCAAGAAATTGGTCTACCCCCTCAAGATCGATATTCATTTGAACCTAATGAAACAACAAGGTCGATTTCCCCTCGTCATAATATTATGACAGTGACAATGTCAACCCTGTGACAATTTTGATCTCACAGAAACTTTTGTCAAAAGTGGTAGACCACTTTCTTGGCCCACCGTACATACATACATTACTGTAATGATAAGTTGTAAGTAACAAGATGATGCCAGCCTAAAGACATACATACAGCATAAAGAGAATATTGGAGATCAATGATAACTTAACAAGGTAGATGAAAAAGGATTTTAGAAGTGTCAGCAAGTTACAAGGGAAGTATATTAGGGCAAGTCAGTCGAGGGCTCCCTAGATGGACTTCCATCGACCAGACTGGCGATGATCTGAAAAGAGACCAAATTAGAAGTACCCGAAATCGACGAGTATTAAGAGGGATTGTGAATGAAGCGAGAAAAGTCTGCCAGAATAGGTAGGGCGTGATGTTCATGTATGTATTGTACGTATGATTTTGGATTGCAAATAGGTAGCTATACGTCTATAATCCAAGATTGAAAATCCGCATATCTTTATTAGCAATAAACATAAACCCATTGCCAATCAGCACACTCGTTCATCGTAACAAAAAACAGCATAGAACAACAAAACGGAACACAAACACCGCCAGTCGTGACCCCAAATCGCGTCACTGACCAAGACGCAGAAGTAAAACCAATAAGGAATTAAACATCGGATAAGATAAAGATTTATGTGAGTTTGTTTATACGATCGGGGGAGGCAGAGTTCGGATTAGAAGCAAATTGGTTTAAGGACCCGGATTGGGGATGCGGCGCGAATCAATCCGTACCCAAGACGGCGGTGAACTCGGTGAAGTTGGATTATCGGAAGCCCTATTGCGGATTGTGAGACGATAACTCTGTTTCATTTCTGATGTCCTAGTATGCGATGTAGAAGATAATATGATTTCTCGTGTTTTTTTAGACTTATTGATGTTTTCAGAAATTGATATTAATTCTTTGCTTCGTCGTGAAGTAGTGACATATTTGGTTATGTTAATTCAAACTAGACCAAGCCTAAAATTAAAACTACTACTACGACCATGCAGAAGAGAAAATAAATATTTATTTACTACATAAAGTAACGCCAGAATTTATTGCATTTTGATAGGCATGCAAACAAGAAAGGCAGAGCACACGAAACATATACAAAAGCATGACTATTAAACGATTTTTAGCTACTTTTAGCATCCTTTTACTTTTAAACATAGATACAAGAGGTCTCACAATGACAGGTTGCTAACCTGTCGCCTAAAACAATTGAACTAATTAAATTATATTTTACGATATTCACGGACCTGAGTTTACCATTGATAAGCAATCAACAGAAAATGTCACAAAAGCGTTCCATTATCATCCACAACGAAATCAGCTGAGCCAAAACGAACGCAACTTAACCGCCAATAATTAACAAAGGTACATTCCATCCCGAACCTCCAATTCCAATAGATTCTAATAAGATTAGTGTTGTCACACGGGCGTTAGATAAAATAGTTTGTGGCCTATAATTGGGGGTTGCTTGTTCGTCCCATGTCCCACCGACCCCTAAGAGAAAGACGACTGTAAGTGGATTCGGTAGGGTCCGATTTGGACCGCAGTTATCGCATCGATGGTCATCACTCGCATGACTAGACGGAATCGACTTAGAAGGTGACGCGATCCCAAGTTCACCATACTGGACTTTGTATCTTCGGCGTACAGTCCACTTTGGTTTGTTGGAATAGGATGTATAGTTTTCTCCGATCGGACGCCGTTTACAAATTGCTTGTGTCGCGGGTAAATCAGGGTGTTGTAATTGAGTCTTACAGGATGATTCGGTTGGGTTCGGAATGTGGCCAAAGGATTAGGCGGTATCACTATTTATTGATCGTTTGTTTTTGTTTCTGTGGTGTCGGGTTTGATGGTAGGGGACGATTTAGATACGGCAGTGGCTATTCCGTGGGAAAAGTTATTGGTGTTCTTTTGTGTTGGTATGGAAGATGATGATAGAGTATAATGAAAAACACATGGGTCTTCGCGTACAAGTGTTTATTTCTGGTTTAGAAGTAAAAGCATTTCTCGTTTTTGACATTTGTTTTATGTTGAGGATAAAAAGTTGTGTGCTTACTATAGCTGGTACGGTTTTTAATGTGTTTAAGTTTCAGATTATATTTATGAGATTTCAACATGATGTTACGGTGGTAATTTAAGTCTATGGGTATAATTATGTTTTAATTAAGGTTTTTTGCCAGTTTATACTACATCTTAAATTTAAAAATACCAGAAGCAGTAATAACAATGCTATAAAATCATTCCTAGTACAAAAGCAAAATAAATATGTAAATTATTGATCAGAGTAATATTTAGAAACTTCTGCACTTCAAGGCCTCTGCAAGTTTTTACCAAATAGGTTTATTCGTAGATAATTGCATTTTTATTGCACATAGCGAAATAAACTAAAGAAATTCCACGAAGACCGGTGCAAAGTATAAAACAACGGCACACCTGTATTACTCAGAACGCGGAAATTAAAGATAATTACGTAGAATACGAGTTTAAAGGGGACGAGGTTGAAAGGATAAAAAAGACTACGATCCCATGTAGAGTAATTAGCGAGAGTGTTAAGTAATAAGAACTGTTAATGAGGGCTGATTCGATGGGAGGTTTAGGTTTTCAAATGTACGTAGAAAGATTGTGTGAATAGGAAATAAACTTGTCCAATAATGTGATGGGTAATTTAGAACAGTAAAATAGTGCCTTTTTAGGCAGAGTAACAGTTTTTTTAAGTACTTTTTTGTCCCTAATTCTGGAAAGGTTGTTAAAAATGAGCTGCAAAAACTTAAAAAAGACACATTTTCAGAATTTATACAAATTTAAACACCAAAATATACCAATACTTAATTAACATAAGAGCCAATTTTCAATTTGGGTAAAAGTCCCGGTGCTCGACGCTAGACTGGTAAACTAGTATTTACCGCCATACATTAGGTCAATATTAGTAAGCAAGAATTAGCATTACATTTATTGATAACATAATTTTTGCGATAGCGATATAGGGATTTTCTTGATGTCAAACAAAACGTTTAAATTAAATTTCAGTATATACTTAAAATTAGAAAATTCAAGTGCATTATTAAACGTCGATATAAAGAAGATCGATACAAAAATTATTCACACTCTACTGAAAAACAAAATCTTTGCGACACGATAACGAGGTTTAATGATGATCATATAAAAACAATTCCATTTAACAACTGTGGGTTTCATGTTACAAAATACACAGTAGTAATTATACTTACTTACTAAGTCACTACTCACTATAGCCAACTATCACCGGAACCAACTGTCGCAGACAACCGAACATCAAAGGTGCCGACAGAAAAACAATTGTATGGACTTAATTAAAGGATATCGTCGCAGACGGTCGCCAAACAGGACCTCTGTGTCAACAGGGGATGCAAGTTTGTCCATTGTTTCAAAGTGCGGGGATTCTTTCACGCCCCCGCGTTGGACAGGAGGTTGTAGACACGCAGCGTGTCGAGCCAAGTTCAAGTAACAACTGGCGAGGTTCACCGCTTGTACTTAATACTGTATGGACCATTTGAGTTGGAGCCACTTTTGACTCTCTCATAACTCAAAAACTATTTCACAGAAATACGTCAAATTTGGCGCATATATTGAGACTTGCAGATAATGTCCAGCGAGTGCAGCGAGCGAGGATGACCCCTCGGAGCGGATACGACTCGGACAGGTTAGGTTAGAAGGCCAAGGTGGGAGCGAAGCGCAGCGAGCTACTGCCTTGGCCTTCGAGGTTAGTATTTTTTTTTATAAAGGCTCGGTTTTTTTTTTTTAATATACTAATTAACTAAATACAATGGTTCAAATGTGATCAAAATTCATAAAAACATCTCAAACGGTTAATCACATATTACCGTCTAAAGATCGGCATTTTCATCACTGACTGATGATCTCACTTTTATTTATTGCTATGCGGGACTTATTCACGATTTAATATTTTATGATTTTACCTCAACGTTTCGACCGCGTTACAGCAACCGTGGTCACGAGTAGACTATAGCAGGGCATCACATTAATTTCGCAGCTCGGTTTCATCGAACTACCCGCACTTGATTTTCATCAGTACCGGCTCCTCAAAATACTCCTTTATTATTACAACTAGCTGTGCCCGCGACTCCGTCCGCGTGGAATAGTGACTAATTTTCCCCGGTTTTCCCGCATTTTTCGATGTTTCTTCGCTCCTATTAGTCGCAGCGTGATGTTATATAGCCTAAAGCCTTCCTCGATAAATGGTCTATCCAACACAAAAAGAATTTTTCAATTCAGACCAGTAGTTCCTGAGATAGATGCGCGTTCAAACAAACAATCAAACTCTTCAGCTTTATTATATTAGTATAGATAGTATAGATTATCAATCGTCACCCTATCACTCACTTCTTTAGTCGTCGAAGTCAACAACCAAGGCATACATCACAATATTGAACTTGGCTCTCGTTTCACATTTATGTTTTTGCTGGGATTTGTGTTTACCGACATCAAAGTATTGTATTGGCGGGGTCAGCTCCTCAGTGGGATCTTTGCACGAATCATTAAGAGATGTTTTCTTTGACATATGTATTATTATGTATGGTATATCAATGGGACAATTGTAGCCACACTAGCCGTAGGTAAAATATGATTTTATTAAACGGCATCTTGACTCTTTAAAAAGGTTAATCAGTTTGTTTATTTTTTTATAACATTTACATTTTAGGTGATAGTCATTCGCAGACCTCTAATTTTGGGACAACTATCCTTATAGGATATACTGGATATACAGTAGAACCCGTTTAAGACGATCACGTTTAATACGATTTCTCGCTTAATACGCCACTTTACGCCAGTCCCTGCAACTTGAGACATATTTTCATACATTTCTTAACGCTTAATACGATTCGTCATCCCGTTTAATACGCTGGAAGCCGAGCCGAGATGCTCGTATTGTCAGTCTCAAGAGATGCTGTTCGAGGCATTTGCCCCCTTCAGCGGGGTCTTCCCGTTCCCGAGTGGGCCCCTTAGGCCTCGTTGGTAGTCTTCTGTGTTACGTCAGACTTCTGGTTCTCCATTCAGTGACGTCGCAACCCGGTTTTAAAAGGCGTAAGGCCGGCGGTGTTCACTCCAGCCGGCAGCCCGTTCCAAAAGAAATGCCACTGGGTTCTGGCCGGCTTGGATCTCTTGAATGAACAGGATCAACTCCCCTGTCGGCACTCTTTCGCCTTCTGAAGTGTCCGAGCTTCGCTCCATCTTCTCCTTTCCGGAGCGGGCGGTGACCGCTTGGCTCGGCCCGGCTGTAGGTGTAGGCGTGCGGCTGTAGGTATCTGGGCGGAGACTGCCATCATGGCTTTTTTGCCTCCGCGCTTACGCCTTCTCTATTGACAGGAACAGCTCCCATCGTTGGCTTGACATGAGGAGTATAATATACCAAAATTAAAAGATGTAGTATGTTTTATTTTGCCTTTCCCGCATAATACGCTTTCACGCTTAAGACGCGTTTTTGTTAGGGTCCCTGAGAAATCGTCTTAAGCGGGTTCTACTGTAGTTGCCTAACCCATGTAAATTATGTTTAAGATAGCCCCATCGAAAAAGAGGCCATCAAACCGCAATTTTTTTTATCACACCCGGACGTCCCATGGAATCGCATAGAGTCATACCACATAGTCAACTTAGTTGTAGTCGCAGTCTCTTGATAGATAAATTAAATAGCATGCGTTTCATTCGCGATAGTAGATTAATTGAAATCGAGCCAATATACCCCGGGGGATCTATCCGCATTTTATCCTACAAGTTTTCAATAAATAGCCTATGCACAAAATACGAAACTTCTACGATTGCACGTCACAAATCAAGAACGTTAGTCACACTTACGATTTATTGCAAAACAATCTTAACCTAGCAAAGGCTGAACAAGCACGAAACTGCAAAGCAAAAGGTCTTCTCAAACGACGAACCACTTCAAACCAGCTTATCCTGTGCAACAAACTAAACTTGCCCAATTAATAACAGCGCCATCTCTGGGATCTATTTAATAACTGCGTCCGCGGCGTTGTTTAATAACGACGAAACACTTCAAACTTCCTGGTAACATACATCACGCCTGCATTCCCAAACGGGGTAGGCAGAGCACACGAAAAGTTACATAGACGTACCATGACCATTCCACGCTCCGTGGCCACTTTCAGCATAACATTACTTCAATAATCTGATAAGAGGTATAATAGTGACAGCGTACCAGCCTGCCGCCTGAAATATACCTTAACTTAACTATCTTAACTTATTTCCTTAGTCGTCTCTTAAGAGTCGTAATTACGACATCCACGGAAGAAATGGAGGTGTTATGCTAAATCCGATACCACACAGGACAGTAAATATACAACTTTTTATTCCATAGCCTAGACGACAGTTTCTATGACTGCACTCAAGAACGTTCGTCACACTTACCATTTCTTGTAAAAAAGAATCTTAACACATTCAGAACCAAGGACCCGGCTCCCGGGTTCTTCAAAACATTCGCGAGATACCGAGAACCCGGTAGCCGGGTTCATTTTGTACTAGCTGTAGACTACTCGGTTCCGCGCAGATGTTTTGATTTTAAGCTTGGTCGTGAATGTGTTAACCTAGCAAAGACACTGAACAACCAGAAAACTGCAATGCACCTCAAAGGTCTCACCGAAACACAGAACACTTCAAACCAGCTTATCCTGTGCATCAAAATAAACTTGCCCAATTAATAACAGCGCCACCTCTGGGATCTATTTAATAACGTCCGCGGGAGCACGTAAGCGCCGTGTATTTTCTACTATCACGGTAAATTTTGTTACCTATTAAGCTTCTCGAAGCGGCTATAATGTTAGCCTGAGGTAACGATTAAGGCGCAGATTATTTGTTTACAGGGAGCTTTTCGCAGAGGCGACAGGCCGCTGCAAAAATGAAAGGTAAAGCTTTCAATGGGTCACTCTTTCTTCATCAAATGCCACGCCACCTAGCGAAGGTAGGCCACACAATTTTAGGGATTTTCCTTTTGTCTTCAGCGGGGCGAAATAATTCAGAATTTGAAAATGATAGGTCACTAGTTCAATTTCAATAAATTCTTCTGTAACGCAAAATGAAAAAAATATATGTATAATTGAGATGGTAATAAAGTATAAGGTAAGTAAGTAAGTAAGTAAGGTACAAAATAACTACAGGTAATTGCGACCTATCATGTTTTTCTACGGTACCGCGTTTATTCAATTACGTTAATATAAGAAAGAATTAACGTCTGTCTACGAGTCCCAATGTTTCATCCGTAGCATGGCTTTGGCTCATCGTAGCACCTTGCTACGCTAAGCCGCTACGACGTAGCTGTCTACGACTCGTAGCAAACTACGTGTCGGAGCTTGATAAAATACGAATAAAAGTCTCATACGCCACATTCTTCATCACATCATCATCGCCATCGAAACAGATCTGATGTACTCACGTTTTTATATCAAGATTAGCTCGATATATTTCAGCCCAATTCGTCTATCCGCTGCCGTGGCGCTTAGCACCAGGAGATGGGTTACGAATTGACCCGAAACATGTCAAGCTAATCTCGACATTAAAACGCGCTATTAAGATCCGTTTCATTGTACCATGAGTGAGTCACGGTATTTTTATGTGGCGTCCTGTTACCTACCACGCCAATAAACATTCTCTCAGAGGCACAAAACCCCTATCAACAGACAGTCGCGTCTGGGCATCAAATCTCCACCGCTCCCGCGCTAAAGTCACCACTCTTTTGTACATGTTATTAGGCGGCTATATCTCCCGATTTGCATATTTCGGCACTAAAATTAATTCGAAGATTTGCCCGCATCCAGCATCCAGACGTCTTGGGGGGTTCGGATTTGTGCATGGGAGGGGGGTTCGGTTTTTGATCGAAGGTTTGGTTAGGGGTTAGTTAATTGTGATGGGACTATACAAGGTGTTATCTAATATGGAATATTCACATTTCCCAATGTTTCTTCGCTCCTATTAGTCACAGCGTGATGTTTTATAGCCTAAAGCCTTCCTCGATAAATGGTCTATCCAACATAAAAAGAATTTTTCAATTCGAACCAGCAGTTCCTGAGATTAGCGCGTTCAAACAAACAAACAAACAAACTCTTCAGTTTTATAATATTATTAGTAAACATATTAGTATTAGTATAGATTAGTATAGATAACACACTATGGTCTGTTTTATAAAGCTCAGATCACAAATAATGTCAAATTCACAAACAATGATACCATACATACATACAATCACGCCAGTGTTCCCAAATACGGTGGACTGAGCACACGAAACGTGTATGACAAAACTACGATTATGACTATTTCACGCTTGGCAGCCTCTTCTAGCATAATTTTAAGTTTGAAAACAGATGGAAGAGGTGTAATAGTGACAGGTTGCTAGCTTGTCGCCTAAAGATTACCTAAACCCATTTCCTTAGTCGCCTCCTACGACATCCACGGAAGATATACCCGTGTGGTGTCGGGTCTAGAATAGCACCTCTCTATTAAACATTATTGCTACAAAATAAGGTGTTAATTTGAATGAATGCTGTTCATGTTATTTGTATGTGTTGATGTACACACACAGCCAAAGGCGCTCGGACGTTTTTTGAGGAATTTTGTTAAACGATTGGGAGTTTAGTTGTATGTCAATGTGGCGTTCTGATCTTTAGAATACTCTAAGTTCATACATACATACATACATATTCTCACGCCTGTATTCCCAAAAGGGGTAGGCAGAGCACATGAATTCAAAAATCCAGTGCCACGTTTAGCAATTTCAGGGTAACCAGATAGTTAAACGTGTGATTGTAGTGACAGGTTGCTAGCCCATCGGCCATAATACATTAACCCTTTCCCTAAGTCGCCTCTTACGACACCCACGGGAAGAAAGGGGGAGGTGCTATTCTAACCTGGCACCACACGCGGAACACTCTAAGTTCACCGTCACACACTTCACAGTCCGTACACCGAGTCGTCCGTATCACGGCCGGCTGACAGTATAGTGTAAGGACGAAGTTCGTTGGCCGAAGTAGGAACATGCGGTGACCACTTTAAGTGAACAACTCATTACCGCTTTAGTAACTTATCCATATAACACTTTTCGACAGTCTTCGTCCCGGATTTTAATCCCTTTTCAATTATAGAAATACTACTTATAGTGATCTTATAACCAATCATTGTTGGTATACTTTAACCAAATCGCTTTTATTTGATTTTATCACCAAAACGTAGATATAAAATGGCCAAGTATTTTAACCATTGCACTGGTTAAGTTCACAAGTTAATGCAGCCCACGCAGTAAAGGATTATCAAAGAAATACGCGACGGCGTGCTCCTACATTGTGGGACACTCAGGTTAAATTTTAACCTGAAAATTTCCTTGTGGCAATTTGTTTCCCTTTTATACATTTATCAGGCATGTATTCCTGAATAGGCTAGGCAGAGCTCGCGAAACGTTATATAGACAGAACCGTGACTTTCCCACGTTTCGCAGCCACTTTCGACATATTTCTACTTTTTATTGAAAAGTATAACATAGCACAAAAACATAAACATTAATGAAAAAAAGATATAACTTACTTAAAACTAGACTATATTTAAAAATGGGCACCCCCGAGGCATGGTCCCAAAGACGCTGGCAGCGTTTCTACTTTTTAAATTACATAAAAGAGATAGGTTTAGGTATGTTTAACGTGACAGGCTGGCAACCTGTCACTATTTCATGTACTTCTTTCACCTATGTTTAAACCTGAAATTATGCTAAACGTTAAGGTACATTTAAGGCGACAGGCTAGCAACCTTTCACTATTGTACTTCTTTCAGCTATGTTTAAACCAAACATTATGCTTAATGTTGAGGTATGCTTTGGGCGACAAGCTAGCAACCCGTCACTATGAATGTGGCTACGAAACCGTGTGCTTTACCTTCGCCATAAGGTAATAAAAGTGTCATAGCTATGCCCGTGCAACCATAGCGCATGCGCTGAAACTAGATCCGTCCTCAATGAAGACGCGCTGGCGAATTGCGCTGTGGATGGTGGTTGCACGGCCATGCGTCAGAGGAAGACGCAAGGTGAACGCGAAAGCGCACTGGTGTGGACATAGCTTTTATGTGCGTCATCCTAAACCCCACACCACACGGTAAAAATCCGCTCCGCTTTAAAAATAATAAACCTTCCTCTAGATCTGTACACAGCCTTAAACCCAAGCTGCAGACGTGGCCAACTCCCCGAAACATCTTAGCATAATTAGCGCGAAGGGGCTGTTTATTGCTAATATTAGTTGTGAGGATTAATACAAGTCGCTCGACTATTATCGTGTGGCGTCAGACGCGGGGTTAAGTGCCGACGCCATTTTTACAAGCTTTTGTATGTTTAAAAGTTTACAAATCTTGCAAGCAAGATTTGAACCACTTCCAATAGACCGATTGAGCTGAAACTCGGTATACCTACGCAACTTGGATGACAATACAATATTCCGGTAGTGGACTTCAGGTGGCACAGCTGGGACCGTCTCCGATGGAGGGAAGTCTTCAACGGTTGGACTGATTGACTTGAAATCTGGTGCACGTAATCTAGGGTGGATGACAATGAAGTACAGTTGGCAAAATGTCCCCGAAACATCTTAGCATAATTAGTGCAAGAGGCTGTTTATTGCTAATATTAGTTGTAAGGATTAATACAAATCGCTCGACTATTATCGTCAGCTGTTGCTCGTGATTCGCTTGCTGTACTTAGAGCTAAGCCAGTAATTTAAGGATTCCCTATAATTACGACTGATGCAGCTGACTCTTTGAGACTAACTCAAGGGCACTCTATGCATTGTGAATCCGCACGACCCCTAAACGCGAACGCGAAGTTATCAGCTTGTTTTCACAATTCGCTCCAATGGTTCTCTTATGTCACCAAGACGTAATAGTTTTAAGATTTTTTGTAATTTTTGCATGGCGATGGTTGTGAGACCTTAAAATAATATTTTTTCTTTCTTCCTTTCAATGGGAACTCAGGCGACGACAGAGTATCATCTAACGTCCAATGTTGGTTATGTCCACTTACTTGCACAGCACAGTCTGGTTGCCGGCGTCGAAGAGCCCCCCGCGGCCCCAGCGCGAGGGCAGCTCGGCCACGGCGACCCCGCGCGACCCCCACACGCAGACGCGACCCCCGCAGCTGCTGCTCGTGATGCGCTGTATTTAGAGCTAGCCAGCGAGAGATGGATTCCTAAAATAACGACCGATGCAGATGGCGCTTCGAGAATCCTATGCTAGGGAACTCAGTCCATTGTGTATCCGCACGACCCCGAAACGCACAGGCAAGTTCGTCAGTGCCTGCTCATGATTCGCTCCAATGGGAACTCAGGCGGCGACAGATAGTGTCACAGAACGTTTAAGGGTCAGTTTACACCGAGACGAGACGCGCGCGGCGCTGGGTTGCGTGGCGTAACGTACTCAGAATTCTCACAATTAAATGTGAACCTTATGGTATAGAAAATAAAGGATTACTTGCATTATTAAAAATGTGCGTGCAGCGCCGCGTCGCGTCTCGTCTCGGTGTTAACCAATCCTAATGCAGGTTATGTCCACTTACTTGCACAGCACAGTCTGGTTGCCGGCGTCGAAGAGCCCCCCGCGGCCCCAGCGCGAGGGCAGCTCGGCCACGGCGACCCCGCGCGACCCCCACACGCAGACGCGACCCCCGCAGCTGCTGCTCGTGATACGCTCCACGGAGAACTGAGGCGGCGAGAGGAGGTGGAGTTTCTGGAAAAAAAACGAGTGTGAGGAAACTGTCATCCTTAGCATCACTATCACTAATTTCTCATATCTAGACAAACGACTTGCACCTACTACTTTAGATGGACGTTTGGATGACAAGATGGATGGGTTTTAGACTACTGTTATAGGCATCGGTCACCGTCGATCGAAGTTGATCGATTGGTTTGGTAGCTTTAATTGATAGACAGACATATACCGGGCTAACTGATCGATCGATTTCTGGTCGATGGCACCGGTCGACGCTGATCGATTAACCCCGGCTACATTCTATTCTACTATTTCATTCTAACATCGATCCGCGATTGACGACCGATCGATTGACCTGGTAGAAACTATCGAATGACGTCGACAATTCCATTCTACTATCGATAGATGTCGTCGATCGACGATCGATTTATTGGCCTGGTAACACTTTAAGACGTCAAAAATATCACCTAAACACGTTTACGCCATTAAACATAAGGTTGTATATTTGAAGTATACAGTACCTATATACCTTGCATTCACCATACCCTGTACCAAAAACCCACGCACCTAATAACCGTACTTCCTAATTTCACTCAACAAAAGAAAACAAGCTAAAATAAAACATCAATCGAAAGCTTTAATTGCCCGCCCGATAGTCAACTATCCCGGCGAGATATGATTAAGAAACTTTTTTAATCAATAAGACGGAGGAGGCCGGGGAAGCGTGGCTTCCTCCGTTTTTTAGCCTTATTTCTCATCATGCCGCCGCTTCCTCTTACGTCATAGTTATAATCATTTATCGTTTGATGGCCGAGCCCGGGTTTCACGGCCTAAGCGGGAAATTGAAAAAGTTGTTGATCGTCAAGTGTGAGGTGTTGTTTTGAGGGGTATAATGCATTTTTTATTTGCCTATGCGTTCTGAGAGAAACGAATGGTTGACATTAGGAAACGCTTCTCTAGTACTCTATGTTAACAATATGTGACCGTCCATGAGAAAAGGGTCCTTATGGCAGTTTCTAGTTACGGAAATATTAGCTGTTTTGTAAAATCGTTCAATTTTATCATTTTTTTGTTTTATGCGAAATAGTAAAATATAAAGATAGAGGTATATTTATACCTAGGTTTCAGTTGTGTAAGTTCATTATTTCTTAATTAAAACCTAGTTTATAGTTTAGTAGAAAAGGGTCCTTATGGGAAATTGCATACAATAATGGCAAAGGTCAATAGATAAACTTGTTTAAACTCTTAAATAGTTAGATACTTTGCAAATACATTTTCTTTGCACAGTATCAGTGGTCATTAGGGTTCCATAGTCCATAAGGAACCCTTATAGTTTCGTCATGCCTGTCCATCCGTCCGTCCGGGCTCGTACTGCTACTCCACCGATTATCACGTAAAATGGCGGAGAGATAAATAATGAAGTTCCAAAAGTTGTTTTTTAAAATTATGAAAAAATATTTTATTTTCAGCCCCCCTCCCCCCTCCCATACAAAGAAAATTGAATTTAAAAAATTAAACTGGACTAACCCCAACGCAACAAAAAATGCTTTGAAACTATGTAGATCAAACCTTGTAATAATCTAAAACAAAGTTAAAATTTTAGGTGTCCCCCCACCGTAACTTTTGAAATATTACTAAAATAATTCTAAAAAAGATACGGTATATACCTCAAAGTACGTACTTTAAAATAAAATTAAGGCGTACTCAGTATCATGAATAGTTATTTTTGTACAACTCGACCAACTTATGTAGTTACAGTCGTCCGAACAAAATGTATGGAGTCAACCGCAAAAAGAAATTTAGCTAGCTACGGAACCCTAACATGTGCGTGCCCAACAAGCTTTTGCCAGGTTTTTTTTATATTTTACCTACCCTACATTTCTCGTCTGACGTCAAAACATCTCGCGGCGGCGTGGACGTGGACGGCGAACGTTCTCTCGCGTTATGCCGCCGCTCAGCCTATAGATCTCTGTCTTACATACGATATTTTGCACGTTGAACTAAAACTTACATGTAGCTACTGTGGTGAACTCGGCCACAGGAACCAAGTACGAAATGGTGTTTACTTTTGTAAAAAAAGGAAATCAGTAGAAAATAAATAATTTAGTAGTAGGTAAAATAAGTAATAATCATAAATCACAATCTAGCAAATTATTATAATTGGAATGTGTCCCCGCCCCTTCCCCCCTTACCCCTATCAGAAATCGCGTCAAATTATCTTTATTACGTGATACTTACTATGAATCGTTCCTTAGTAGTAACCGACTATGTTAATTATTCGTTGACGTTAAATGAGAATAACTCCTTACAGATAAAGATTTTGAGTAAAATTATAATAACCTTTTTTCTTCATTATTGTGTGTTAATACAAGATTAGGAAAAAAATAATGTTATTAATGAGCCATTTTGTAATTATTCATATGTTTTGTCTGTGATTGGTCATAAGGACCCTTTTAACAAATGTATGGGGGACAAATTGTGACTTTTACATAACTTTGATCGTATATAAATAAAAAAATAAGACTTGTAGAATAATAATGAGAACTTTACGATTCTCTAGTGGGCTGAATAAATATATTTTAAAACTCACTGTACTAAATTTGTTATTGTACATACATACATACATATTCTCACGCCTGTATTCCCAAGAGGGGTAGGCAGAGCACATGAATTAAAAAAAAAAATCCAGTGCCACGTTTAGCAATTTCAGGGTAACCAGTTGTTTAAACGTGATATTGCAGTGACAGGTTGCTAGCCTATCGCCCACAATACACTAACCCTTTCCCAGAGTCGACTCTTACGACACCCACGGGAAGAAAGGGGGAGGTGCTATTCTAACCCGGCACCACACGGGAAATTTGTTATTGTTATAGGGGAAAATAAAAAGTATACTAATTACCAAGTTTTAATTAAAATAAAGATATTTCGTTAACTGTACGATTTTATTTATATCCTAAAATGTAAGTTTAAATGTGTCCTACTATATACAATAGTTCAGATTACAACATATTAAAGAAAAAGCTGAAAAAAAATATTTTATTAATTTCATTCTTATAAGCGTGTTGCTGTTATCAAAGGCTGTTTTGTCAGGATCTGGAAGTCGCATTAATAAAACCATGACTGAATTCGAAAGAAAAACCCCTTGAGATACAAAATCAATCATAATCTATGTAACTTCCAATGGGAACATACTTAAAATAAATTTCAAACTTCTTTTGACGATTTCTCGAAAGTGCAATTTTAGCAAGTGTAAGTTTGATGATTTTTTTAAAAAAAAGTATGAGACTTAGGGTCATGATTGTTTTTGTGTTAAATAGCTTATTTAACATAGATTTAGGAACTGTGCTTAACTCAATACCTGCCATAAGGACCCTTTAGGCATGGACGGTCACATATTACAATCGATGTCAAAAACTATAATTTACATTTAAATTTCGAGCATCCGAGTGATGCGCAATAAAATTGTTCGTGGAAATCTGTTTTGCCGCCGTTTTAGTCGTTCTTACGTACGTACTCTAAATTTTGTCTCCTAACAAATTTCAGAATTACCACATGAATATAGGGTAAATTTACCACATGAATATGCGACAGCACATAATTACTTAATTAGGCATTTCAGGTCATGTTTTTTAGTATTCGTGTGCCTATAAAGTAGCAGTTAAAACATAAGCACTTATATTAATTACCTGTGTGTTTGGTTCCGAGAAGGATCTAATGCCCATCTGAATTATACATAAATAATTGTTAGTCCTGTAGAGACTTCTTCTTTGAATCCTCGTCTATTTTAAGATGTAGATAAACTAACTATCAGAAGTTACGATTGTCACGAAGTACTAGCAGCAGTACCAATCAAACTAATTCACCTTCAAAACCTAACTGCATTTTTGCTTGATGAAAAATTTCCCTACATTCACGCGGTTGGTAACAATTCTAACGATCCTGTGAGTTCCCATAGATCACAGCAGAGCAAGGTAATAACCAAACAAATCTAATTCCGAAACTATAGTTCAGTTAGAATAACAGTCCGACAATCTTTCCAGCCCATTACACCACCGAAGTTAGTAAAGCTCGCTAATTTATATTGCAATTCCTGCAAGCACTTGCAATAATCCCGTGCTGTTTATTTGCGCTGCTAGTAATGGTTAAATATGAGATGTTTGCGTTCTAGCGTTCCGGCTCCATTGACGACAGTTACATATACACACATATATACAGCAAACCTGTATTCTAAAATGGGGAACATTTTAAGACTACTTTACTCTTCATAGTTAGCATACTTATAGGATGGAACATTGACGAAAGCGCATACTTTAACTTATATCCTCAGTCGCCTCTTACGATATCCGCGGAAGAAAATGGAGACGTGTTATTTCAATCCAGATACCTCTTACATCAAGTGGCTATGAAATCTTGAATGATTTAGTCTGTGTCACGTTTCGTATGCCCTGCCTACCCCATTTGGGAACACAGGTTATGATTGCACGTGTTGAAAATAATTTTAAGCTGAAAAATCGGCAAAAACAAAAAAAAACTTTCAAAAACCCAAAACTCTCGAAATCTGGAGCGGTTAACTTTTTCCCAGTGACACATGTTTCTTTTTTTTCATGGCTGACGGTGTCACAATTCAACGTTTAAAAACAAAAGAAGGTTCATTTACTAGGCTTTCCTTTGAAATAAGTAATGTCATTGCAAGTTTAAGGAAAAACTTTTCACAGTTTCCAGTTTCCCAGTTTCCATCCCACCAAATTAGCGGTCATTAACCGACTTCAAAAAAGGAGGAGGTTCTCAATTCGTCGGGATATTTTTTTATTATTATTATTTTTTTTATCATCATTATTTTTTTTTATGTGTGTTCGCTGATTACTCGAAGACGCCTGGACCGATTTGGAAAATTCTTTTTTTGTTTGAAAGGATATAGTTTCCAGGTGGTCCCATTGTCAGGATATCTTGACCTGATGATGGAATATGAGGGAAATCGAGGGCAACCCTCAAATTTTATAGGCACAGGTAATGTTTTTAGTACATTTTTCAAAGCTACACCAGTATTTACGTTTGGCAGTAAAAAAAATGACTGAGCTGATGATGGAAGGTCAACTCCTTAATGCTTAGGAGTTAAAGGATAATTCTTTCAATACTGAATGCACCTGCAGACTGGAAATTATAATTTCAGTAATTAGTCAGGCCTGCTGGTGATGGAAGGTCACCCTCATTAGACAAATGTTTTCAGTATAGCCCAAATTTGAAGTCGGTTTTTTTTTGTTTAAAATTATTTTAGGTACAGTTTCCGATAAAAATGACTACAGCGCGAGGTGAAGAGAGTTGAATCGTAAACCATTATCGCTAGGGCCGTTGGATTTACATTGTGAGGTGCGACGGTATGGCCGCAGTGCGAGCGGGAAGCAAACAATTAAATTAACGAATACTATTTTGTTTTAATCACCCTTGCTGATTTAGTGGTAATGAGGAGACGGTTTGGTTTAATGATTGGTTTCAGAAAGGATCAGACTGTCAATTTTCGATCCAGAATAGACTGGATACATATAAGATACATTCCATTATTAGGTACAGGCCTTTAAAAAAAACGAATAAACCTACTAAATCTGTTTTTACAGCTGACTTCATCTCTTCTATCTCTCTTCTATCTTCTATTTTCATCTCTTTTATAGGAAAATATATGTAAACAAAGCAACAGGTACACAGTTAAGATTACGAAAAGCTTATCGAAACAATCCATGTTATGTTAGGTTCAGAATTATACCTCTCTATTTTTTCCGTCGATGGCGAACGAAGCGACTAAGGAAATAGATTCAGGTATGCTTCAGACAAAACGTTATCCTCACACTTTCTCTCTTCTCTTCTCTCTTCATCTCTTCTCTCTTTCATCTCTTTTATATAACTTTTTTTGACTGTTAAGTGTCTACCGTTTACAATACCCCATTCGGAAAGGAAATAGGCGTGATGTACAAATAAATACTGCTATCGGTATCAAGCTTCTTTTGCAGCTGTGCCTCCTTACAATCTAGTCACAATGCAACGTTATCACTTAAAATAATACATACATACATACATACATATTCTCACGCCTGTATTCCCAAGAGGGGTAGGCAGAGCACGTGAATTCAAAAATCCAGTGCCACGTTTTTAGCAATTTCAGGGTAACCAGATGGTTAAACGTGATATTGCAGTGACAGGTTGCTAACCCATCGCCCACAATACACTGACCCTTTCCCAGAGTCGACTCTTACGACACCCACGGGAAGAGAGGGGGAGGTGCTATTCTAACCCGGCACCACACGAGAAATAATAAGACCTCAGTGCACGCTTCAACAGGCGCCCCACCCTACGCGACGGCGGGGTCACCCAGTAGGGTTAACGCACTTTGATTCTTTCCTATAATCACTCGGTAATGCAGTGTTCAGTGGATTTTGTTCTCATCCCAGCAGCGAAGGGTTGGATTGGGCTTTGTTTTAGTACTGGGTGAATTGTGAGTTTTGTCGCTTGTAGCTGATGCAGCTAGTAGGTAGCTCAGTGAGTGAGTGGTCGAGAGTTGTGCTAGTCAACTTATCACATAATTGTAAAAGTAGTGTGGAAAAAAATGCTAGTAAGCCGTAAGAGGCTGTTTTGCACGTCTTTTGTTTGGCACGTCTTTCCTGTGCGGTGTCGGGATAGAATAACACTTCTCCATTCTTCCGTAGATGTCGTAAGTGGCAACTAAGGAAATACGTGTAGATATGCGTAGGCGACAGGCTAGCAACCTGTCACTGTCATACTATCTCTTTTATCTGTTTTCTAAAATTATCCTAGAAGTGGCTGCGAAGCGTGAAATAGTCATAATCATGGTTCCGTCTTTGTCACGTTTTGTGTGCTCTGCCTACTCTATTTGGGAAAGTCTAGCATAATTAACCGACTTCAAAAAAAGGAGGAGGTTCTCAATTCGTCGGGATATTTTTTTTTTATCATTATTATTTTTTTTATTATTTTTTTTTATGTGTGTTCGCTGATTACTCGAAGACGCCTGGACCGATTTGGAAAATTTTTTTTTGTTTGAAAGGGTATAGTTTCCAGGTGGTCCCAATTGCCAGCATATCTTGATCTGATGATGGAATATGAGGGAAATCGAGGGCAACCCTCAAATTTTATTGGCACAGGTAATGTTTTTAGTACATTTTTCAAAGCTACACCAGTATTTACGTCTGGCAGTAAAAAAAAAATGACTGAGCTGATGATGGAAGGTCAACTCCTTAATGCTTAGGAGTTAAAGGATAATTCTTTCAATACTGAATGCACCTGAAGACTGGAAATTATAATTTCAGTAATAAGTGAGGCCTGCTGGTGATGGAAGGTCACCCTCATTATTAGACAAATGCTTTCAGTATAGCCCAAATTTGAAGTCGGTTTTTTTTTGTTTAAAATTATTTTAGTTTTCAAAACAGATGGAAGAGGAAGTATAATAGTAACAGGCTAGCCTGTCGCCTAAAGCATACCTAAACCATTAGTCACCTCTTACGACATCCACCGAAGAAACGGAGAAGTGTTACTAACCCACACAGGACTAATTATTACGGAGAAATCTAAACCTACACGAACCCAAAGCAGGGTTAGTAAATTAAAAGAACCCCAGAGTAATCTCTAGATTCAGGGTAGGTCTGTCCAAGTCAGGTATCCTATTAAATAAACCAATACGAAACAGCGTTATTAGTGCCGTCTCAGGCCACCGGGTCAGGTCCCGCGGGGCGGCGGCAAGCTAGAGCGAGACAGCTCATTAAAAATGCCATGCTTTTTTAATGCAACTATCTAGATGGGAATGGATTGGAGACGTCCGATGGGCTAAGTTTGCAGGAAATGTAGGTGTGGGAGAGAATATTCCAGAAGGATTAGTACATTAAAGTTGAAATTAGACATTCGTCATATATTTTTGTGGCTATAACCTAACAGGGTCACTGTATGTTAAGCTAATACTTATGTATTACCCCGTGTGGTGCCGGGTTAGAATAGCACCTCTCCCTTTTTTGCTGCGGGTGTCGTAAGAGTCGACTCTGGGAAAGGGTTAGTGTATTGCGGGCGATGGGCTAGCAACCAGTTACTGCAGTATCACGTTTAACCATCTGGTTACCCTGAAATTGCTAAGCGTGGCACTGGATATTTGAATTCATGTGCTCTGCCTACCCCTCTTGGGAATACACGCGTGAGAATATGTATGTATGTACGTATGATCTTGATTGTCTTATAAATATTGCTGATAATTTAACGAATAGTATGACTATAATGACAATGTCTACCGCGAACTTTAATAATAGAGGTGATCCCTGACTCGGGATTAGAATAACACCTCTCCATTTCTCCCGTGAATGTCGTAATAGGCGACTAAGGAAGGTTGAGGTATATTTTAGGCGACAGGCTAGCAACCAGTCACTAATGCACTCGTAAACTGCAAAAATAAAAATGAAGCTGAAAGCGGCTACGGTACGTGAACGTTCCGTGTGCTCTGCCTACTCCATTTGGGATTATAAGCACGTTTATGTATGTATGTATGTATGTTTGTTGCTTTTAGAGTCATTAACTAAAATAACCAATTACAATCAAATCAAACAGTCGTAGAATGCGTTAAAACCTCATTTGCCACGGCAATCGCAAAGGACAAAAAAAATCTTTCACATACAGCTTACATTTTAATGAATAAATATTACATTACATATAAAATACACGTGGCGCCTTACCCACTTAATTACCGAATGAGCTATAAAAAAAACAAATGCAAATCCAAGTACAATAAAAATAAGGGTACGGATAGGATATTAAAATTCGAGATATACGTACACTAAGCCGCGCAATAATTAAAAGGTGGGTTAGGAAGGCTGCCATTATTTCATATTTACAAAACGGCTAGCTTTCTGCCCGCTGCGTTGCACGTGTGCGAAATATTTGATTCGCTTTCGCGCTCGCACTTGTTTTTCTTTTGTATTGGACGTTTTATTGCGATTGAGGATACAGGTAAGTTGTGTTTTAGGTAGTGTCCGATCGAAGGTACAATTTTGGCCGAAGCCGAAGCCGAAGCCGAAGGTGTGTTGACCCCATGTTGACGAATACGAGAATACCATGTAGAAATACGAGAATTTGCTAATATATAAAAAAACGACAGTAATTTATGCGCAGTTTTCGCTTCTAAATCAAATGTGACTATGTTGTTATGTCATGTGTTGTCAGTAATTTATATAATTTACTGCAAGTAATGCGATGGGGCCGGCGAAACACTATTCTGCTAAGCGCTGTGCACTATCCCTCTCGCTCTGGCATCATTCGTCCAATTTCAAATCACAATGTGCAAACCTTCGGCTTCGGCCAAAGCTTCGGCCAAATTTTGGCCGAAGCCGAAGGTTTGGCCGAAGGTGGTTTTTTTGGCCGAAGGTGGCCGAAGCCGAAGCCGAAGCTTCGGTCGGACACTAGTTTTAGGGGACAGGCTAGCAACCTGCCACTGTTATGCCTCATTCATTTAAACCGAGAACTGCCACTGTTTTGAGATCGTAGTAACGTGTCATGAGCTGGGTCTACTGCACTATGTATATATCGATGATAATCGAATTAATTAGCTACACTAAAGGTACTGGTGATACTTGAAGTGAGAATGGGCAAGCCACATTGCACGCAAAGCAGATGGCAGATGGAGTCGAAAAGTGCTCGAGTGGAGACCACGGACCAGCAAGCGCAGCGTAAGACGTCCACCTACAAGATGGACAGACGACTTTATACAAGTCACGGGAAGACGCTGGATGCAGGTCGCTTCCAACCGAGGCCTATGTTTAGCAGTGGAAGGCTTCTGGCTGGGATAATGTTGACAATGTTGACAGATAGGAATGGCCTTTTAATTTTTTGTGTTGGTTTTTTTCTATTATTTTGGAAGGGGAAAGGTGAAGTGTTGTGAAACTGAATATGTCGCAAGTCATTTGTAATGTAGATTTATACTTACACTCGTAATGAGCATAAAAACTTATCCTCATGGTTAAGATATAAGTCTAAAACTAGGTTCACAGACTTCGTTGGAAAGCCAAGAAAAATAAACACGTAGAGTAAACTATGTCTACGTATTTGTCTTGTCATCTAACTGAAATTCTAAATATTATGCCAATAATAGCTATAAGGCATGAAACAAATTTGGTTTATCGTGATATATTGTATGATTAGGCGTTACTGGTCAAGAGGGAGCTGATACAGACAACCAAACAAGTTAAAACATGTCTATATTTGTCTTTTCATCAAACTGAAAACCTAAAGCCAATAGTTAGCAACGTGAAACAGTAATACTTTGTCGTGATCGTGACTTACGTATGTTCAGGAGATGCTTTGGCAGCCGAGACGGACAGTCAAACACGCTCAAATTACAACCACAGATAGCTTAATAGTATAAAAAAATAAATTATTCCGAGCGCGTGGCCCGTATCGCGATCAGTGCCGGGGACAGATATTTTTTAAGCCGCTGTTTACGTGACCACGGGAGCCGGTCTGCGAAGATTACGTGCATTCAAATAATTCGGGTTCAAGGGGTCCGTGGTCGCGACCAACTATTAATTAATTAAGCCGATTTAATATACAAAACATAAGTTTTTACCCGCGAATTCATACGTGCTTAAATATTGAATTCGCAATTTAGAAATGTTCCACAACCAACTTATATCCCCTTAAGAATGATTTTCAAAAAATATTCCTTCTTAATGTTTGTATTCTTTGTCCTGTGGTGCCGGGATAGAATAACACTTCTCCACTTCTTCCGTGGATCCCGTAAGAGGCGACTGGTAGGTTAAGGTACATTTTAGGCGAGAGACTAGCAACCTATCACTATTATATATGGCAACTTAACACGTAATAAAAAATATGCTAAAAGTGACTAAGGAACGTCTGTGTTTCTTTCCGAACACAAGAAACGCCACATAGGTAAAACAAAATGTGTTTGGATAAAAGAGGTTAGTTCTAAACTTGCTTGGATTGGTCAACGAATTACTGTTCTATTACCTACTCTTCAGTTTTATCTAATTTTATCAATAGACTCTGCTTGTAACTACAAACAGTCAACGCCTAATTAAAATTATTCCATATAAAGGTTTAAAAAAATCTTAACAAACGCTTCTAAAAGTTCCGTGAAAAAATATAACAGTCCAAACAATTATTTCTACGGAACCTACCGCAAAACGTATACCGACACACGCTTGCCATTTTTTTTTCACGTCCAGAATTCTGATCGGAGCAAAGATCGGGCTGATTTATTTAACAGACGTGGCGGACAGTGAATTAAATATGGCCCTTTGTTTTCTTGTACATATTTTCATTTGCGTGCATCATGAGGCACATAAAACACGGTCATTACGAGGCCATAAGAAACGTTACAAATTGGTGCGACACGAAATGAAGTCTAGTTACGCTACTCGCCGCTAGATGGCGGTAGACGGCGCGTTCCAAGTTTTCGGGCGGCAGTTGTTTTCTCGCCTTCGAGTCTTTGGTAAAGTAATGATTTGAATTAAAAAAAAAACATAAAATTTGGTGAAAATAGCTAACGTCAACGCCAGTGTGAAGATCAGTGTTGCAGAAATGTATAGTAAAAAGTGATCTGACACCCCCGTTACTTACTCTTGCTTTTTATATTGCAATAAAAACAACAAGGCGAATTATCTTTTAAATTTATCGAATTTCATATCCTAATACATAACCTATGAATAAAGTACATGTTAGTAACAAGCGGAAAGAAGTGAACATTTTCAAACATACAATTAAGCTATCACGACACTTTTTCACCGAAAAAAAGAACAAGTTTCATACACACATACATACATCACACCTGTATTCTCAAATGAAGTAGGCAGAGCACACGAAACCTTCAAAGCCACTTACAAAAAACCTTGACTACTTCCCATTTCGAAGCAATTTTTAGGTCAACTTCGGCAAAAAGATGTACGTAAGTTCCTTGGTATCTTCTAAAGACATCCACGGACGCGTTATTTTAGGAGACTTAGGCCCGAAACCACCATTTTAAATACACCGAAACGTGAAAATCCAAATCGCGCCGCAATGGCGTAAACCAAAATTAATACTTTACATCCAATCAGATATTTTACGATTACAAATCTAAATTTTATCGCGTCGAGCACTTCGGTCCGAAGGCACCGGGAACCGTTTAATGGCACGGAAGCTATTAATCCACCAAAAATGAGGGAATTCGAGATTGGATTGAGAGATCTATCTAATTTTCCGCGATTTCCTATTCTGAATGACGAGCAGGGAGTTAAAACTTGGCATATTGCTAGGTTTACACGGGCTTAGTACTTGTCATTAGTGTAGGTGGTTAGGGACTTATATGCACAATGACAAGTGACAAGTAACCGTCTACACAGTAGTTTTAGAGAATGGTATTAGTAACAAAACACTTCGGCAGCTCTGACTAGGTAATGTACTAATCACTAATCAAATTGCACTTGTCATTAAATGTTTACACCACTCGACAAGTGACAAGTATTAGTAGATTTTTACCTGGGGTAGGTGCTTGTCGCTAAATAGGAACGGCTTCTAATCACTTGCACTTGCAGTTCCACTAATACTAAGCACTTATACAACATGTTTACACACCTGTGACAAGTGTAAGTGACAAGTACTAAGCATTAGCTACTAACCCTGTGTAAACCTAGCATATTGGTACGTACTTGCATTCCCAAACGCATCAAATACATTAACGAATCTAATTTCAATCGTGTTGTTTATGTAGTACATAAGCCTATTCTGAGAACAGATATAGGAAATTTTGACTCACACTTTAGCATTACGTCTGTTTTCCCAATTAGATAAAGATATTTAATATTACATGAACAAAACAATCCGTGGTAGCCCAGCGGTTCGACCTGTGGCCTCTCAAGCAGAGGGTCGCGGGTTCAAACACCGGGCTCGCACCTCTGATTTTTTCGGAATTTATGTGCGTTATCGAATTTGATATTTACCACGAGCTATTCGGTGAAGGAAAACATCGTGAGGAAACCTACACACAGCGACGAAGTAATTCAACGTTGTGTGTGAAGTTCCCAATCCGCACTGGGCCCTCGTGGGAACTATAGCCCAAGCCCTGTCATACTGAGAGGAGGCCTGTGCCCTGCAGTAGGACGTATATAGGCTGATGATGATGATGAACAAAACAATCACTTACTTCTAACACAAATTTTGACCTAACGCATTCAGTGACACCAACACATAAATGCGTATTCGTGACTTTCATCCGCCGCTGTCAAAGACTCGCAGGCATTTGAAGGTTCAGCTCTCAGACGTGACTGTAAATGTGTTATAGTTTCATAAAAGAACTACAATAGTGACAAGTTTAGCCTGTCGCCCAAAACCAACCATAACTTTCCTCATAGGTTTAGATTTACTCCTCCCCATGTCTTCCGCATATTATGTCGTAAGAGGCGACTGAATGTCCAATTTAGACACACACTTATACATCACACATGTATTCCCAAATAGGTAGGCAGAGCACACAAAACGCTGCACAGACAAGTCCATGATTTCCCGTCTTCTAGTGTAATTTTAGGTTTCAAGCTCAGTGTCAGTTTGCTAATCGACTGGCGACTGCCAAAAGTTATACCTTTACTTGTCTTATATCCTTCACCTCGCCCACACTATAGAGGAAACAGTACGTCTAGTGTGTTCATTTCGATGGTGCAGTCGTTAACGAATTCGTTTGCGAGTTATCGCAAAATTGTATGGAAAGCGAGACAGCGCCGCCAGCGGAAGGTTTGCACAACTGCCACGGTCGACAAGTCTCCATACATTCCGCGACAACTCGCAAACGAATTCGTTAACGACTGCACCATCGAAATGAACACACTAGACGTACCGAGAGGTGAGTGAGTTTCAAAAAAATTGTACATAGTTAAGGGCTTTAATAAAAACAAAAGTTAATTGATTCTTTTGTGTAACGACAATTACCCATACATTTTGTATAGGTAATTTTCGTTACACAAAAGACGCGATCGTGATTTTGTTTTTATTAACCCTTAATTTATGTACAATTTTTTTGAAACTCACTCAGGTGTCACGCTAAACCCGACACCACACAGCACGGCGGTACAAATGTGTACCGATAAATCCGTATGGGCCTGTTCACGCTAGCGATTCTTTTCGGCGATTTTTAGGCGATGCCAGATCGCCGTGAGCACGGGGCGATCTCGCATCGCCTAAAAATCTACGAGAATAATCGTTAGTGTGAACAGGCCCTATGCTAACCAAACTATAGCTCAATGCATCCTCTATCCAAAAATATTCCATCCCAGAGCTCTCAGGTATGAGATAATCATCCTACCTGTCCGGGGCGACATCGAACGGAGAATAGTTGCCAACTCCCCACATAAATCACCAACTCGTGCAAACCTACTCTCTCCTGAGCCATTAGCATTTTTTATGCATAGGAATCGATCCGAGCCCCGTCTAATGCCTCCCGCGATACATTAATATCTTACTTTTTATGACTCTTCTGTAACAATCCATCTCAGCAAAACTGGCCTAAACGCCACTAACATAACCGGTGGATACTGAACTTTATTGTAAGTCATTTAAGGTGGGTTTGGCTGTGTTGCAAACACCCAAAGATCGGATAGGTGCGAAAATTGCGCGAGTTCCAGGAGTTGATAATAGGTGGCGTTGGCGATTTTCTTAACGCTTTCATTTTTCTTTCACGGGCACTTTGAGATTAAAAGTTTGGAAAATGAAATGAAAAGTTGGCCGGGAGTCAGTTAGAAGCGCGTATCGGGAGTATTGGGCGGGGGAGTTCGGGAGGGCAAATTAAATTATTCAAATACATTTCTTTTCTTTGGTGTTATTTTGATCGAAATCAGCCCGAGGTGCGGTGGGTAATGAGTTTGGACTTCCAGGCCTCTTTGTGGGCTAGTACTTGTTTGCGTTTGGAGAATTAGGTTTATCAGGGTAGCGAACTTTGACAATATTTTTTATGAAGTTGGAAGAATCAACTTCCATATATATCACGCCTGTATTCTCAAATGGGGTAGAGGCAGGGCACTCAAAACGCTACAAACACAAAACCATAACTATTAAAGTTTATTTTTAGCATATTTTTAGTTTCAAGTTAGTTACTAGCCCTTATAGTGTCGGGTTTAGAATAACACACCTTTTCTTCCTTGGAAATCGTAAGAGGCGACTAAGGAAATAAGTCATGGTATTTATTTTATTTCTTATATTTAGGTAATCATATTTGCTCTAACTTGGAACCTAATAAATATGCTAAAAGGTGGCTTTGCGGTGTAAAATAGTAAAGTAACGTTTGTGTGTTTGTGCCCTTTCAAGAATATAGGCTTAGGCGTATATGTTAAATACCTACAAAAAAAAACGAAACCGATTTAGAAACAGGTCAGGTCAAGAGTACCCGAAACCGACGAGCATGTATGAGGAGATTAATGAATGTGAATGAAGCAAAAGAGGTATGTCAGGATCGTAGCGAGTGGAACAGAGTAGTCTCTGCCTACCCCTATGGGAAAGTGGCGTGACGATATGTATGTATGTATGTTATATACGTAAGCTAGATAAAATGTGTGACACGTTGTTTCCTTAGCTGCCTCTTACGACACTCGCATAAGAAACAGTGGTGTTATTCTACACCTACGTGTGCTTGAGAAGTGCTTTATATTCCTCGTTATTTACTTATATGCAATCAGTACTTAGTGCAGACTATTTTTCGGTATCCCGGTAATGTAACTCGTGACCGGGCAACAAGCCAAGTATCGTCTTATCGGGGGCTTTTCAGCCAGTCCGGGAAAATATTATGGCCAATGCGGGATTAAAGGGAATGTATTAATACATACTAATTTGCGGGAGTATGGACGATGTCGGATTATGTATGGGAGTGGTTGGGTGATATGAGGCCGTCAAAAGGGAATAAAATGAATGTTTGGTAGAATTAATCAAGCAGAGGATTATAGGGAAAGCACGCCGAAAACCGAAATGACTCAGTAATGCAGTCTTTCTCAAAGTTACAGGGTTTTATTAGCCAGTATTCCCACGTGGGATAGGCAGAGCACACAAAACGTTCGGCTCCGTAATCACTTTTGAAATTACTCGATCCAGCTGAAAGAAAAAATACAGTTCGAGACTCACCAACAACTTGATCGTCTTTGTAAATGAAATAAAAGTAGTCACTTAAAAAAAAGTTTGGGTACTTTTAAATCTGTCCATATTTACGAGTATACTAATATTATAAAGCTTAATATCATAAAGCTGAAGAGTTTTCCTTGAACGCGCTAATTTCAGGAACTAGTGGTTCGAATTGAAAAAATCTTTTTGCGTTGGATTGACCATTTATCGACGCCTTTAGGCTATATAACATCACATTGCGACTAATAGGAGCGAAAAAACACCATTCGCCTTTAGGCTATATAACATCACGCTGCGACTAATAGGAGCGAATAAACATTGGAAAATGCGGAAAAAACGGGAAAAATTAGTCACTTTTCCACGCGGACGGAATCGCGAGCACAGCTAGTATAAAAAATAAACAGTAGAACAACATTGAACGTGAAACTAATGTGAGACTCATTCACAGTGAAATTAAGTACGATGACATGTCTAACCACAACCAGATACCATAGCATGTATTAAAACATGGTGATATCAAAAAAATCGCACAGGTTTCGCCTACGTTCGAAAAAAAAATCAGCAAAATTAAAGCTAACACTTTAATATGCTAAAAGCAGCATACTTATACATCCCGATACCATGGGCTGGCAGTCGGCCAAGCTCTCGTTTGATTGCCACATTATCTGGCGTTTAATCCCAAGTCCTTATCGATTAGTAGCTCCGTGCTTTGGATTTGTATGGACCTTGCAGAGAAACTTTAAATGTCCAGGTTAGGTTAGGTTTGCGATTAGGGATACATACATACATCAATTTTTGAATTTTTGAATTCATGTGCTCTGCCTACCCCTCTTGGGAATACAGGCGTGAGAATATGTATGTATGTATGTACATACATCAACCACGCTTATATTTCCATATGAAGTAGGCACTGCACACGAAATGATATACAGACTCTTGACTATACCATGCTCCATAGCCATTTGTAGCATATTTTTAGATTTAAAGTTAGTCAAAGAAAAAAGTATTCATAGGTCTGCATGTAATTTTGTTACATCCTTTTGTTTGACCCCTTAGTTAAATGAATGGGAAATGGTAACACAATAGGGAAAAAACTTGAGGATACCTATGTCTCCCATTAGAATAGAAAGAGCTGAGGATCTTAACATAAAAGTTGCACAAATGACAAAAAAATCGCGGCAAAAACTTCGAGAAACGCTTAAAAATCTCAAGCGACCAAGTCCCTACGAGGCGGCAGAGACATAAACATATAACCCAGGGTCCCAGCTAACTATCACGTCCCAAACTGCAGCCGCTAATGCAATACCTAAATATATGACAGCGGCAAGCGAAGCCAAGAGAAAAACGGTTTCCCATAACGCTAACACGCCACCCAGAAGCGTAAAGACCCAACTCCCCACCTACCCCACACAGTTAGGACGTTGTGAAGTTTTAAATAAAAAATGCGGCTTCCATAATGGCTCGCTTTGACTTTCTAGATGGAATTTTTAATGCAATAATTTCGATAATTTATCGCTAGATAGCTCCTTTGTGGCGGGCGGGCTTCTGAGCGGGAACAAATTGGTTTTCTTTTTATCAGTAAACATTACACTGGACTGGATTGACCTCCGGGTGTTGTGCTTGAGACATACGGCTTCGGAAGCCGCCAAGCTTGCACTACTGGTTAATACGTGACAGCTTTCAGTATACCTCGTTCCATCCACCTCAAGCTTAGCCTCGTGTTCCGTATGTCTGCCTCCTTCAGCGGGGTCTTCCACTGGTCACTATAATGGCCAGGGCGCTGGGGTAGGCTCTCAGGACTCGTCGGTTATCTTCTGTGTTGCATCATCTTTTTCTGGTCAACGATCCAGTGATGCAGCCATGCCTCAAGCAGTCTATAACGCCGCCGTAGGTGTCCAAACTAAGCGACTAGCTAGGCGCCCAGCGGCCAGTGCAGTCATTCGCAGATATTTTAGAACGTCAGACTCTAGCTAAGCGCTAGGCCAGCCGCCTGTGTAACGTAGCCTTAGTTATTTGTCCATCGTGCTTTAAATTACAATATTTGCACAATATTTTCTTGTCCGTAATCTTTATTCGAACTTGTCCCAGCCCTATACTTTTACACTTTGACGTTTGTTGCGCGCCTCCTGGCTGACTATTGTTTTATATGATAAACAGTTCAATGGCTAAATCCAGTGAATATTACTAAGCATCGGTGATATCTGAAGATTTGTAAGTAGCCACAGGTGATCAAATCGACTGGTCATCATCGATAACGACTTCTAAAGAGGCTAAACTATTGTTAAAAAAAAGATAACTCGCGTCCGTTCAACGATGTTTGCTTAGGAGCCATAGAGGGGTGTTGCCCAACTTTTCCTTCATTGTGTCGCGTAATGTTAGCTTTCAATTCTAAAGCGACACTTTTGAGGTCCTGTAGGCGTCGTAATTAAATACGTGACGTTATTTAGCGATGGCCTCTCTCCGTAATTTGCGAAAATGGAAAGATGGCGGTACGATAATGTGACGAGCTTTTGTGACCGCCTTTTTTTTTATTAATCGGACGCCATTTTGCGCTTAGCGGGAGTGTTTAAAAGTAATTTTGAGTGTTTGGTGTTGGGTAAGTGGGTGGAAAGGTTGGCTGCAATGAGAAAATTGGTCGTATAGGTTGAATGAGAAGGTTTGGGTAGGGCGCATTGAAAAATGCCTCGGTTACGGCAAATTTACTTCAGAGACCGCATTATTTGAGGTCTTAGGGAGGAGTGCATTTCTTGTTAAAGGACATAATTAAATCACAAGCCACACAAATGGCACATTGCGTGTCTTATGTGAACTCATTCGGCTTTATGTAGTGTTTGGCCGAATAAATAAATCGTACAACTCTAAAATTTGAACAGAAAATATTTATAAAATATGTTTTATGGACAAGTCTGCTTTTTTACTTCATCCAGTTTGTAAAGTTTGTATGTTTTGTTGTTTTTTGTACGTTTGTTTCTGCAACCTGACCTAGGTTAGATTATCTTTAATTCATACTTTCCAGAAGTATTTCCGAATTGGTTCCGACGTGTACTTAAGTACTAACAAGTATTTATTTTTTGTGTAACGTTTGGTATATTCTGTCAACCCTATTTGGGAAAGCAAGAGTGACGTTACACCTTGACAAAACTTCTGACAAATACTAGACAAAGCCCATCCAGCCGTCCTTCCAACGTATGATACAACAGGTAAGAAATTACCCGCTCGTTAGCTTTTAAAGACTTCCTCGAATCTATTTAATAACCTATGCACATAAATTGCTTCCCGGTCTAGACACGTTGGTTAATACGCGAACAGAAGGAAATTGGCTAGCACCTTGAGCACGTGCCCGCCTTGCATGGGATTAGCTCGGACAAGTAGACGCTCCAAGTATTTTAATACGAGAGTGGAAGACCTGTTCCATAGTAGACAGGGTAGGAACTGCTCAATGCTTCGTTATTTAATTTACACAGGTCATAAATGCTTAGAATGGTCCAAACAGGTAACAATAACAAACTTAAATGTATAAAGGCGATGTGATGACGGCAATACGCAAAACTGACCCCAATAAACAATTGCGCATCAGCTATTTCCAATTCCAAATTTGAATCCGTCTCGTCATCGTGCGTCCACCGTGGCGCTGTGTTCCTAATATGAAACGCTTGACGACGTAAAGAGTATAGTTGTTAAAAAGTAAATCTAGTCTATGGTAGTAATATCGAAATGTGTACCGTTGCGTTTCAAATTAGGAACAGTCGCGGTGGAATACACGATGGCGAGATGGATTAAAATTTGGAATTGGAAATGGCCGATGCGCAATTGTTTGTGGAGGTCAGTTTTGCGTATTCCCACTATTAGTATAGCGTTTATACATTGTGGTCGTGATTATGAATAGAATGAAACTCAGAAGGCACCCTTATCGGTTTCCTTAATCTGAGTGTAGTACTGGGCCAATACTCGCATACTGTTAAGAGCCCTAGGGGACATAGATATACTCATTATCAACTACAGTAATATTAATGATGGGCAAACCGAAAAAAAGGCGTGTTGTGAGTAGAAAGAAGTTCAGCCGGCTTAGCAACACAGAGCGTGATGCTGATGAGAGAGATGCGTGGGAGATAGACAACACTGTCTAACTAGAGATGTCAGAAAGAGACAGGTAGTCTATCCCGCGCGTGTTGCTGTGCTAAGCCTACTGGCTTCGCAACATTCGCGAACAACCAGAAATAGACAGCATTGAAGAGCTGTTCCGATTCGCTACGGGTCAGAAACCATTCGTAAGGCTGACGGCAAATCTCCAATGAGTATGAACATTAGAGGTGGCATCATACATCCGTGCGATGACTTTGTGAGCTAATATCTTGTATCATTTGAAAAGCAATTAAGTAACTCTTACTTTTAAAAACATGCTGACAACATACTGCACATAAATGCCTCTAAAACAAAACAAAAGCAATCTCATCCGTCGCGAGACGAAAAAAGGCAGTTAAAACATTCCCAAAACTCACTTATCGCGCAAAGTCAATAAACAGTCTTATTACGGGGCCTATTTAATTTTAACGACGTACCTTTGATATTAATCTATAATTCAGCTCCTCGATCTACCGATAAATAGGGAATCAGCAAACAAAGCAAAGAAAAAGATGGCCGCCCTCCCCTCCTAATAATTTCATTACTTGCAGCCATGGCCGCACATCACTTTAAAATATTTCTCAATCTATGCGAGATGGGCTTTGTTTGTGGTATCGTTTGTTTTTTTAGATAACGATGCCTTTGCCGCTTATGAAGACTACGGAATTCTAAAGAAGCTTTAAGTGCTTATGAGGTCGATGTGGTTGTATTGTCTAATGCAATAGCGTCGCTTTGCCACTAGGTATCACATGCTATTTAATGCAATTAGTACCGCTTTGCCACCGTCTATCACTTGCCATCTAATGCAATTGGCATCGGTTTGCCTCTCTCTATCACTTGCTATCAAATGCAATAAGAGACGCTTTGCCACTGTCTATCACTTATTATCTAAGGCAATTAGCGTTTTTTTTCACTCTCTATCACTTGGTATCAAATGCAATTCGACTCACTTTTGCCACTGTCTATCCCATATTATATCTCTAGAGCATAAGAAACGATACATAGTCGAAACCATGTCAATTTCATGTTTCGCTGAAATTTCCACAAATGGTTTGAGTTTTGTAAGTTAATAGGTACAATAGTGACAGGATGCTAGTAAGTCGCGTAAGGCATACCTACAGCTATCCTTAGTCGCCTCTTACGACATCAACAGAAGAAATGGACAAGTGTTATTCTAAACCCGAAAGCACACTCGTATCTAACATTCTTGAGAGAAAACATCCCTGTAGCTACGATTGAATCATCAACATAGCGTCAAATTTCGACTCCTCGCAAACTATTTTTCGGCATCTCCGAACGCAGAACAATCCATCATGCCGCTCATAACGCCACCTGTCAAACCTATAATCGAAACGCTACGTAAATACGTTAACACAGACATTATTAAACAAACTTATGTATACCCATCACGCCTCCCTAGGGGGACAGCGGCCGAGGGAGGCGAGAGAAAAAAACGACGTGTTTTTGTCGTGTTTTTATTAGTGAAAAACAATGATGAATTAGCTTACATCTCGTTTATTAGTCGATCTTTTCTCTCGCGCGTCTTAATTTGTTTTTTTTCACGTAACGCGCCGAGAGATGGCCCGTGAAAATTCGTATTAACAAGGGGAGGTATTCAAAATGTCGGGAGGTTCTTGTTGTAAATTAAATTGTTGGCGCGCTCCACCGTTCAGGTGTTTTATTGAGCTGCAGTTCGATGGTGTAGTGTTTAACGAGGAAAGTTGATTTTACGGCGACGAGGACGAGGTCGAGGTGGGTAGCTAATGGATCTAGGTACGGCCGTCTTTAAGTAACTGAACCGAGCTTGTCGCTTTACGGTGAGACATATCGCAGTAAATTAGTTGGCGTTAGGATAGTCATAGTTAAGGAAAGCTAAAACGTGGTAACCATGAGGCGACCAAGGGTGGTTAAGGTTATATTTTAGGGGACAGGCTAGCCAACTGTCACTACTGTAGCTTTTGGAATTGAATGTCACTGGAATTCGTACCCTCAAATCTCTATGCGGGAAAAGAGCTTCGTGGAAATCAGTATTTACTTACAGCAAATCAGAAAAGGAACATGACATAAAGATAAGTAATTTTGCTTAGCTGGTTACTTTAGCAATTATCCAAAGTGACGCCAAGCATCTTAACATATTTTACTTGTATCTGCAATTCTACATCAACTAATAGAACAACTACCACATTTATTGTCGTCTTGGTGGAAATAATTTTCCGAAAGGGCTAGTAGAAGTCTTAAGAAATATAGCAGAAACACAAGTTTAAATTTCGAACTACGAGGCTGCCAATACCTCGTCACATACTCCACATCACCCAGAAGCATCTCATTACCAGACGCGTCACTCGTACAAATAAAACGCCCATCAGCCCGGCAATCTCGAACCGAATTAAAATCGCCACAGCGCACAAAACACTAAGAAAAGCGATCAGAATCCTCGAACGCTCGTTACCGCGCGTATTGTTGTTTTTAATGAACGCGGCCGAATGATGCCCAGAGCATTGTCCGACGAATCGGGCCACATTATCCCTGTTCCCTCTTAATATCCAGAACCGCTATAAAATTTGCCATGCGATGGTCTGGGCGCAGCTTAGAGCAGCGCGGTTGGTGCAAACGTTTCGTGAAGTGTTTGGCTTTTGGAAGTTTAGCTGAAACTAGTAAGTATTTCACACGACTTATAACGCGTTTTTGGACTACTGGAAAATTGAACAAATGGCGGAGGAGGTTTTTTTACAGCTGTGATCACTTAATTCCATTATCGAAATGCATAAAAGTTGCGAGACTCACTCATAGTGACATTAAAGGACAATACACTTATTTAAAAAGTGTTTGCGGTGGTATGTACTCTATGTACCTACCTCATGGGGCACCCGACGTTGAAGGTGGTCTTAGAAGAAAAGCCACGAACTAATTAGTTCTAGCTAAAGTCGATTGATGGCGTATATTATTCGTTTGTTTCAAGACAATTTAATAGAATTCGCCATTGTTTCTTTGCATATTTGAAGAACATTCTATTAATTTACATTTCCTCGATAATGTTCTCTCAGATCAAACTTAAAGCTTGTTCAAATTATAGCCTAGATTCTCATTTCAAGTGTCCCAACTATCTTAAGTTTCTTTTATGTCACAGGGGTCAACTCAGCAAACTCACGCCCACAGCCACCGACGATTACAACAAATATTGGAACAAACGTTGGAACCAGCGTTTTATTCGCCAGCGAACCTTCTGTCCCGGACAGCGCTGTGCCCCCATCACCGGGGTAGCTGATCGGGTGACAAGTTTAAAATGTAATGCGGAAGGGAATCCGCGCGGGTCGGAATAGCCGGCTGTTAGGCTAGTATTAGTTTTACATGTACGTGAGTATGTTGTTGTTTCTCTTGACATAAGTACACGGTATTTGACACGGAAGTATTATTAAACGGAAATTAGAATAGAATGGAAAATGGCGTGGTGTCTGGTATAGAATAACACCTCTCCAATTCTTCAGTGGATGTCGTAAGAGGCGACTATGGAAATAGGTTTAGGTATGCTTTAGGAATCAGGCTAGCAACCTGTCACTATTATACTCCCTCTTCCATCTGTTCTCAAACCTAACATTAAGCTAGAAGTAGCTGCGAAACTTGAAATTGTCATAATCATGGTTTTATCTATGTCACGTTTCGTGTGCTCTGCCTACCCCTTTTGGGAATAAAGGCGTGAGTGTATGTATGTATGTGAAAAACGGTGTCGCTAACATTTCAATTTAAAATAGAACTAATAGGGAATACGAATGTGAAAGACACAACACTCATTTCTTTGTATCGAGATTAGCTCGACATGTTTCGGGCAATATTTTACTCATATTGGGAACAAACCGCTACAGCGGTTACATCACTGCTTTTTCCGCGCGCCTTATTCAGATTAATTAAATTAAAAAAATAAGAAAAAAAGCTACTGTTAGCTACGACAGATGAAATAGTTCTAAACCAACTTGTTTCAAACATTTTAAACATAAAACAGCTGACAATCGTGTCAGACAGTCACGCGGAATGATCAGTCAGATCAGTGGCACGTTGTTCTCGATAGCTCGAAACCTACCAAGCTCATCTCGATGTAAAGTGCGTATCTTCCATTTCACTTGTTTCAACCTCACGAACCCTGCCTTAAACACTCCCAAGTAGGGATGTGCAAATGAAAAAATATATTATCGATATTTGATATATCGATATTATTTTAAAGTATCGATATATATCGCGTAAAAATATCGATATTTATCGATATATATCGAAATATTTGCACATTCTTTTTAGGTCGCGTTCGCAAACAAGTTAAATTTATCGGTAAAGGGTAAAGTGAAGGATAGCTTTATGCAAAACATTAATGTGTGACTGAAACAAACTACTGTCACGCGGCCCTAATCTAGAACTGAAGTCGAACAGGAGCTCATAAAAAAAAATATCGAATTTGATATCCGGAAAAAAATATCGATTATCGATATATCAAAATTTAAAATATCGACGATAATTATCGATATTTTATTGAAAATATATCGATATTTTGAGATATCGATATTTTTTACCCAAGCCTACTCCCAAGGATAGCCCAAGTCTTTTTTCCCTCGGATAGATTGGATGACACTCGATCTCCCGGCGTTGAAATTAAAACGGCCCACCAAACGGCCCGGGAATTATTTTCCGTTGAGTGATTCTGAGCCATAAAATTTCTGATTGATCAATTCATCCGCTAGCGGGATAATGAAGAGCACGTCTACGGTGGACGCGTTTTTTCTCCCCCGCCGCTATTTTTCCGCCTGTTTTCACTTTAGTGGATGGTTTTATTAATTCCTCGCGTTCCGGGGGTTCGGTTGCTGTTGAGGCTGTTAATGTCAATGCGATGGGGATAAAGCGTGGATAGATAGTGCGAAGCCCTGACGAAACGTTAGGAAATCACGAGACAAACCGCTATTTTTAACTTACGTACACACATCACGCCTGTATTCCCAAATGGAGTAGGCAGAGCACACGAAAATCTACATAGACAAAACCATGACTATTTCACGATTCGTGGTCGCTTTTATAATTTTTTTTTGGTTTTTAAGTTCGTAGGTAAGCATAATAGTGACAGGTTGCTAGTCTGTCGCCTATATGCCCTAACCTATTTCCTAAGTCGCCTCTTACGACATCCAGGGAAGAAATGGAGAGGTGTTATTCTTTCCCGACATCGCACAGGTAAAGGTTCTAAGTATATGAAAAATACAGATGTGAAAATGTGGGAGGGTTCAAAAAAGTTGGCATAGTTCTTAGACACATCGGGAAGTTTGACAAGCAACGGAAAGTTTCGATCTCCAAACAAAATTGTTAGAAGTTTGCGAAATTTTCCTATGCGAAAAATTCCAAAATTCCGCAGATTTGGAATTTTTCCTTTGAAATATCAATTATCAAGATAATATCACTTTATCTCACGTTTTAGGATAGGCACTTAAACGCACTTAGGTACATACTAGACGATTTTTAGATTCGCAGCCGCTTTTAGCAATTTCGATACTTTTCTGATTATAATAAACACAAAAATGTGTAGCCATAAAATATTTACGTCTCATTTTGTTCTAACAGAACAAGACAACATAAAGCATGAATTAATTCCAAAGAAGAAAAAAACACTGGCCACTCACACCCCCTAAAACAATTGCCTAATAAAAAAGTTAAGCTAATCAATTTCAAATTAGGAGCATCGAACTCGTAATTACCGTGTAATCAGCGACGCAATAATATATTCCGTTTGCTATAACTAATTAATCAAGATCAAACGGAAACAACAATCGCCCACATTCATCATCGCACCCGTCTTTTGTTCTAAAAAAAGATGGCCGGGGGGTAGTTGGTAAGGTGTTTTTGCGGAGAGGAGAAAAATGTGACTTGTAGAAATTGGGGATTGATTTGAAACGTTTATTTTTAGCTTTGCTTCTAGCGTTGAAAATACATTTTTGGTAGCTCTGTTGACACAATGGTAAGTAAGTCATCATAACACGAAAATAAATACACATAAACATCACGCCTGTATTCTAAAATGGGATAGGCAGAGCGCACAAAGCGTTACATAGTTGGCTGATAATCGTGATCGCTTCATGTTTCATAGCCACTTTTTGCATAATTTTACACCTTATTTTTAACCTAGACGATAGAGGCATAACAGTGATAAATTGCTAGCCACTTACTACATCTATGGAAGAAATTATTTAAAAACCGAATAAATCCAATAAATATGAGTTGTTTTCAAAAAAATTGTACTTAGTTAAGGGCTCTAATAAAAACAAAAGTTAATTGATTAATTTGTGTAAACGACAATTACCCATACATTTTGTATAGGTAATTTTCGTTACACGTATGAAGCGATCGTGATTTTGTTTTTATTGACCCTTAATTTATGTACTTTTTTTTTTAAACTCACTCTCGACTTCGTTATCAACCTACCAAGACACTGGCCACTCATCCAAAACCAATCGCCAAGTTAATCCTAAAGAAAACTCGGAGCATTAAAAAGGGAATCAAACTGGCAATTCGGGGTTCCAAATTTAAATCCAAAAAAAGGAACGGCCTTCCGATTTGTAATTCAAACGTGCAAGAAAATGGCGCGATATCCGATTTGAATAAAGAACGGACAGGAAGTGAGGTTCGCGTTCGCGGCGCGTGCTGGCGCTTCGCATAATTGAAACGCTTAATTTCTTTAGCCGGGTTGTGTTCGGAGTCAATTTTTGGGGTCCGTTCCTTAGACGATTGCTCCATTGCGCGTGATATTTACTGCGGGCTCAATCGCACGTAACGCGTGGCGTGAGGGATTAAACGTAATTGCTTTGCCACGAGGCGTTTGCTTAATTTCAGGGTTACTGGGTTCGCGGAAAACTGTAGACAATGCTGACGGCTTGAGTTTTTGAGACATTTACTCCAAAAGTACTTGATTGAGGCGACTGTGATATTATAGCGATACTATTTTTACCCATATCTAATAGTAAAAAAAGTCATGAGCGTTCTGTTAAAGCAATAGGACTCAAATTAGAACTGATTGATTTTTCCGACATTAAAATTTAAGCCATGTCACTTTTACATAATAATATATGTAGACTGCTAAAGACACATTCTAGCACAGCGTTGGCCACTCAGATGTTTCTTCTTTTATTTGAGAGCCACGTTTTTGGCCATGGTGTAAAATGCCACGTTACGCGGTCTTTGGCCAGCTGTTTGCCATCCTGATACAAACTCCCACTTTCTCTTTCACCTGGTCAACAACTTCAATCTTGGCCGTCCTCTGCCTCTTCTCTGTTCCACATTTCCTTCCAGCATGTTTAAAAAGAAAACGTTGAATCGTATCAAGTGGCCCCCTACAATTTATGATCTCCAGTTATATTCTTATTTTATTGACCATAATGAAACTCAGAAGTTGACCAACCTAAAATAAATGTAACACTTCAAATGTGAATCGCTGACGTCAACAACGGTACTGAACTGATCAAAAACGGTATCATTTGCCTTACCCATTAACAAAAACAAATGACACTTAGTCTCTATACCTATAAATGTCCTAATATAGCTTCTCTCCGAGCAGCTAACCCTTTCGCCCCCAATCTCAACCACACACCGAGCAAAAAAAAGAATACACTCCTCAAACCAGCCTATACAGGAGAGGTTCCCAACCTTTTCTTGGTCAGGGACCAATTTAATATTAGTTTTCTTGGCAAGGACCACAATGCAGGTATAACAAAACAAATTATAATAATCAAACTGACACTAACTAAAATCCCTACTTCCCTACTAATATTATAAATGCGAAAGTAACTCTGTCTGTCTGTCTGTCTGTTACGCTTTCCCGCTTAAACCTCTCAACCGATTTCGATGAAATTTGGCACAGATAATCTTCACATTTAGACCCTGAGAAAGTACATAGGCTACCTTTTATTGCGAAAAAAGGTACCTAATACCCAAAATAACTATTCCGCGCGGATGAAGTCGCGGGCACAGCTAGTTTATATATAAAATCCTCTATCTATCCTAAATCTATCTATCCTTTTTAACACCAAAATGACTCAAGTGAATTCAATTCAATTGCATCCTTGTAGTGTCTGTCTTTATGTACTTAATTCAATGAGTTCATCCTGGTTTTCTTCTGTAACATCAATTTAAATTGATTGGCGGACCATAAGGTAAAAGTACAAATGGTTGACGCCTCAAAGCCTATTAGATGACACCTATCTGTCACCTGTCTTACTATGACATAAGGTTGCAAGTGCCAAGTATTGTGTCATTGTGGAGCACAGGGACGTTTACCTTACATTTTCAGTTCCGCGGACCACTGGTTGGGAACCACTGCTATACAGCAATACCTACAGACCCTCATCGTACTTGAATGATCAGCCTAAAGCCATTCCTAATGAGGCCGGGGCCCGCTTCCGGACCTTCGATTGATTATCAAGGGGAGATGACAGTTTAAAATTGAAATAGTAGACGTCACGCAAAATGGAGGTTTCATTCGATTTAGAGTTAATGGTTTCGATCAGAATTAATTGCGACTTCGCCTGAAGTGAATCGCTGAGATGAATTGGCATCTAAGGTATATGCGAGAGTCTTAAAGACACTATTAGTACGGAAGTAGATTTAAGTTGGTTTGTTGCGTGAAATAGAAACTGTGTTCATAGCTCAACTATATCAACAGATCATATCTACTATATTTCAGATCAATCGGAAACCGTGAATTGCATCAAATATAATTTACAAGATTTGTTTACAGACCAAAGGATACGTTAAAGTATCTAAATAAAAGCTTGTAAAATCTTGACATCAGCTTCCGTAGCCAATTTAAGGTTATCTTTTAGATTTAATTTAAATAAGCCTTCATCTATTTTCCTTACCTTTGCGTCGATCGACGATCGATCGATTGGTCTGCTTAGGCCATGCGCAGAGGACAGACTATCCGCGACGGACTTTTTAGTCTGTGAAAATAGAACCTATGGAATTATATGCAGTAACGCACACGACGCGCAAAAAGTCCGGCGCACAATGCATACAATCCACGCAGACTTTATGTGCCCCGCAGACTCGATGACACAAAAAGTCTGTCGTCTGCGCTGCCCCTTAGGATCACTGCGCCTGCTGAAAACTATTGCCAAGAAGAATCTATATAGGAGACTAGACGCAGTTCTAACACGAGTCCACTCATCAGCAACAACTAAGGCAAGTCAACTGAGGCCCGTCCCAGCCATACCTCGCATGTCTGTGAGCATCAAAGCATCCTAATTGACCGGAGCGACCGCTTCACTGGCCACAATCACAAGAACTGGCTTTGTGATCTTTGATCTGATCTGTGTTGGGTACGTCATTTTGCTATGGCGAGATACGTATCTACAAGATTTATTTTATATGTGCTTAGACGAAGCCACAAATGAAATAGACATTACATGACGAAACGATCAGAAACGATGAGCACTAGATACAGCAGCAAAACGCTTTTAGTAAATCACCATTTCTTCCGTGAATGTCGTATGAAGCAACTAAGGAAATAGGTTAAGGAATATTTTAGGCGACAGGCTACTAACTAGCTACTATTGTTCCTTTAAATATAATACCTAAAAATATGACAGAAGTGGCTACGAATCGCGAAATAGTTATGGTTGTGTCTATGTAGCGAATACAGGTGTGATGTATGCCTGTATGTATCGAATGTGCGATAGAAAGAAAACAAATTTTACAAAGAATCCAACGCCAACCCAACATCGTTAAACAAAATCCTGTCAGCTTTCTATTAAAAAGTTCAATCGAGTCCGTTCTCAACCTGCCCCCAAAAAGATCGTCGACGCATCAAAATTAACAACACGCAAAAGACTTCCCGAGCCGAACACCCATATTTATTTTAAAAAACTCCACCTTCTATTACCGTATCAGCGATAACGAAGAGCCCCCAATTTGTACCAGAACTGTGTCACCGACGCATCGCTCAACTTTCTGCCCTCTTTTTTTAACGGCTACATTATCAAAATTGTCCCCCCTCACACCTTAATGAGCCCCCACTGTCTCCCGATTTTATAACTGCCGATAGCACGGGTACATTGAATAATTGTCGTAATTTAGACTGCTTGTTACGCAAAAACACGACGCCGCGGCCTTTATTATGTAACGTGATAGGGAGATAGGTATTAGCTGATAGAGATGGAAATTGGGGGGAGAATAGGTGAGGCCTCATTAATGTCTTGTTTAGATACGGACTTTTTGCTTTGCAGTTTGGCGTTTCGCAGATCGTTGGGGACGAAGTTGACGAGATTGCGATGCTTTCGGTTGTTTTTGATGCAGCTGCATACCAATAAACGACTTAATAAAGATCGCTTCCAATATTTATACTTATGGAAGTCCAAAAGGGAGGCGTCCAGCAATTGTCTTACGGCTGAAATGAAGACGATGATGATACCAATAAAGTTACTTACGCGCAACTAAGAGATAATAGACATAATAAAGAGTGCTTCTACGATCTAATCACTTCGCATTAAATCTTGATCAATGCATCACACACTAAAGAACGAAAGAGACATCTATCTACTGCCACAAATCAAAGACTGTCCCTAAAGTTGTACCACCAAAAAGGCAATCGTTACCTCGATGTTAAATCCCAAAGCAAGATGACAATAGCATTTACCAACACGTATTCCACTCCATCCTTGCTACGTCAGAATGAGACACATCTCCTTGCCTTCTAATGGGCTCTCGCGAATGTACAACGAAATTATGATATTCGCTGATTTTTTACCCCTACTTTCAGCTTGTCGACGGTAATAAGCTACTTGTATGCTGTAATTCGCTCGATGTTCCTCTGATGTCATTATCGAGGCTGCATGTTTTTTAAACAAGTAATTGGGGACAAATTAGGAGTTTTCTTGGAGAAAAATACACGTAAAAATAGGTAAAAAGTTAATTTTGTAAGCATTCACAGCGATTGGACTAGCTAAACAGTGGATTCCGAGTGACGATGATGCGACCCGCAAGGGTGCGTGGCGTGGACGCTCGTGCCTCACTACCGCTCTGCTTTCAGAACAGGAGACGATGGCGTGAAAACCTGTGTCCAACGTGTTGCTTTAGCCCTTGGGTCAAAAAAATTATGTAAATACTCACATCATAACGAAAAATGCTTATAATTCTCGTTTTAATTCAAGTTTCGCTCGACATATTGCATGTATGACGTAAGTTATCCGAATTTTCCATTATTGCATTGGTTTATTGTTTATAATAACACATAATGCGAATATAAACAGACCTATAAGCACACCATGGAACTACAACGCGACATTCTGAAGTGTTTGTCGCGACGCGGCAAGTGCCGTCGCTCTTACGTTTTCCCGCCATTTTGACTAGAGAGCGACGCGGCACGCTCGGCAATTTTCTATTTCACTTTTATGCTTGTGATTAGTGGGTGTAAGTTGTCTTTAATATTATTACAAGCGAGGGATTTACGTGTTTTTATATGCTCACGTGGAATTAACTCGAGTTGTAATTGTGAACGCGGTGAAGTTTCTTTCAGAGGTTATATTCAGAAGTGGGATGATATCTACTTGTAGTTAGAGAAATGTTGTAGGCCACTACGACGATCAGGAATAGTGTTTTTCTACCTCTATACAATGATCTGCAGCCAACAAGCTTTGAACAAACATAAGATATGGATACATCTGATTCGGTTAAAAATCATGTGGTGTATTTAACCAAGCCGTCTATGACACAGACTCACAGTGTTAGTGATACGTTATAGATATCAATCAATAAAAAGTGTATTTTGGGATCAAAATACGTCACATTTTCAACACAATTTTTTTTGCTCAGCTTTGTGACGTACCTTATCAAAGTGTCACTTTAGAGTTAGATTTTTTTAAGTTATTGTTATCAATGATCATAATTCTGACAACGAATACATTAAAGAGTAAACAGAAACAACTGTGTTCATCACGCAGTCAACAGCACCGATACGAGACCCTCCATCTTTACCCATACCCTCGAAAATTAAGTTTTAAAAAATACTAAAATTTCATGCCCGCGCCCATACATTTTAGTCGGTCGTAAACGTGTAGTCATTAGAAGGTCCACACTCATTAGGTATTCATCAGTTCCGCGAGTGGCCACTTTGCACATCTTTTTTTAGGGTTCCTCAGGGACCCAATTTTGGGGTATTTGATGGTTGAATAATGGTTACGTTGTGGTGATTAAAAATTGATGAGAGCTGGCATGGATGGCATGTAAGCTAGTACGGCTTGTGTTATAAATACACGAAGAAAAGTTTGATTATTTTTATATGAAATTTAAAATTTGTGTGTGATGTCAGGTTTACAATAACACTTCTCTATTTCTTTGGTTGCCGTAAGAGGCGACTAAGGATATAGGTTTAAGGTTTGCTTTAGGCAACAGGCTAGCAAATTCTCACTATTACACCTTGTTCATGTGACATTTAAACCTAAAATATGGTAATAACGGGCAAGAACAATTGTCCATTTCTTCCATTAATGCCGTAAGAGGCGATTAAGGAAATGTGTTAAGGTATATTTTAAGCGACAGTCTAACAACCTCTCACTATTTTACCTGCCAACTCAAAACCTAAAAAATATGCTAGAAGTGGCCACGTCACGTGGAATAGTCATGGTTATGTCTATTTAGCGTTTCGTGTGCTCTGCCTACCCCGTTTGCGAATACAAGCGTGATGTATGTATGTATGTTCTGCGGTGGATCAGGAATGAATTGGTTCACCCGTGTTACTTTTTATTCAGGAAAATGCATGGTTCCCGCTAGATAGTGTTACGATTCATCGCGTTGGGTCGTGGCGCATCACTACAAATGAAGGACATCTCTAGCGCGTCGGTTGGAAAAATAAACAATCGACGTTCGATTCAGCGCGAATACGGATATTTCCATTTTAAGTTCAATAAAGTTTCATGTGAGTAAACCATTCTTATTAATAGCGATAAACAGTCTTATACTCGTAGCTACTGAACCTTCGGCTGTCTTTGCAATTCGCGCTTACCGCTTCTTCGGTAACGAACCCGTTTCAGCGCTCGGAAATTACAGCTATTGAAGAGCATGCAACGCGTAAATCTTTGGCATAAAAATCTTGGATCTCATGCCTAGCGAGCCTTGCTTATGGTTTGCTTGATTGAGTGTATACGTAAATCAATTGGGTTTATATTACATACATACATCACGTACGACACGACATAAATTTCAGAAAATAACAGGCGGTCAATCTCACGATTCACCTTAAGATCTTTAAGAAAAGGACAAGTACGTCACACTAGACGTCATAATTCTCCATCGCATGTATTCCTTTGTATCACCTCTTCCTTTCTACCATGGATATCGTAAGAAGCAACACTTCGGAACAACACTAAATAGGTAAAGGTACATTTTATTCGAAAGGCGAAAAACGAGCAATTTATCACTATTTTATCCTATCTAAATTGGTATCTAAAAATCATGCTCGAAGCTTTGTCTATGTAGCGTTCTACCTACCCTGGGAATACATGCGTATGTATGTCCCCAGCCCAAACCGAGGCAATCGAGGCGCAAAACAAAAGACAACCCCTCGAACGTCTCAAGATGGTAATCAAAACAAACGCCCGAAAAAAACAATAAATCAAAAACATGCAAATCCGGCTAATAAGTTGCACAAAACCGAAAACCATTTCACGGGTGCCGAAGCCCGGCCACGGTTGTAATCCGGGAATATTTAATACGGCGCAATATATACGCCGTGGACTCGGGGGTGCTATTTCCATGCTGATGCTTAATAATTGATAATACCCCGCGAAAAACGAGGGGGGAGTCGTGTGGAGCGGGTAATACCGCTTCGCGAGGCTTGCGCTTGGCTAGATCGTGTGTAAAACGGAAGATGGCGTCGTATGTAACGTCATTAATTAAAACGCATTTTTATGTACTGGCAGGTATAAAAATATGGTTGATCTTGTCATTAAATCAATGCAAAACATATATGCAAGCAATGTTTGTAAGCAAGTTTTGTGCATTGTCATGTAACTAAATATTGACAAACCGTCGAGCGTGTATGACGAGAGGGATGAACGTGAGTGAAGCGAGAGAACTATGCCAGAACTGAAGCGAATGGCGCTCTGTTGTCTCTGCCTAAATACGATTTTCCTACTGCAATTTATAGTTCAGCGTTCAGATTGGAAAAGTACCAAACAATTCATAGATAAAGACCCACACGTTGCATCTTCGTTAAGAGACTTAAAATTACTATTAAAGATTTTCGTTGCGTAGCGAAAATTAACCTTACATTATGATTTACATTCGTGTCAATACGGAAAAAAAAAACAATAGTAATTTTATTACGTCTTAAAGGTTACCGGTTCGTTACAACCAAATATCATAATACAATGTTCTCAATACACCGCAATGTCAAAACAGACAAGTTTCATAATCCCTAAAATTCGAAATGACTTAAGCCTAATTCTTAATATGCACAATTTCTGATATCCCTTTAAGTCTAATTGACTTTTTCTTGTGTTTACTAATTTCCAAATCAACCTAATCTCAAAATGCCTAAAAACAAAACAAAACAGTCGCAAGATTTAAACGTCAAATTCTCGATATGGAAAGTTTTCATTGACAGGTAAGACAGTATAAATTTAATTATCATCTTATGGGTTTCAGTTTGAAGGTTGAGTTTACGTCGAGTTGATACGTTTGTTAAGGCCTTTAGACAAAATTTTAGGCATTATGAGAAAGTGTGTTTTTGAATTTGGGATGTAATGAAACTAATGCAATTTAACTTTCAGTCGAAATACCAACTATACGTTTTGGATATCGGGTGTAATGTATAAACGTCAATATAACATTTTGTTTGAATGAAACTTAACGTTTATGAGATTTTATTCATTTTCGAACTAAGACAATTTGAGATAAAGTCGGAATAGGTTATAGGGTATTATGATATTTGGTTGCAATGAACCGGTAACTCTTAAAGTAGGTGCACTTATTGGTTCTCATTCTAACAAGTAAAGACATCGAATGATACTTGATGCTCTTTAAAAATACTGCGTGTTTGAGTAAATCACCCTACTGAAACTCGGTACTATTGTCACACCAAAACTCCCCAAGTCACACCTAACCCAACTCCACTGAATCCACCAAAACACCGGTATCACATTATCAGCGGACTTGTAAACCGAGCTCAATCGATAATCATCTTACAAACAAAGAAGGCATCCTGATATGGCTTTCGTACAACGAGGGTGTGTATTGTCAATGAGTTTCTTGGGGAATTGTTTAAAGAAAAAGCGTTATACAAGATTTTAATGGAATTTGGCAGAAAAGTGGACTGACGTATATTGCAAGCATAGTTTGACGTTATGACATTAAACACGGGATAGAATAACATTTCTCCATGGATTTCGTAAGATGCGACTAAGAAAATAGGTTTAGGTATGCTTTAGGCGACAGGCTAGCAACCTGTCACTATACTACCCCATCCATCTGTTTTCAAACCAAAAATTATGCTAGAAGTGGCTGCGAAGCGTGAAATAGCAATCAAGGTTTTATCTATGTCAAGTTTTGTGTGTTTTGCCTACCCCAATTGGGAACATAGCCGTGATTGTATGTATGTTCAATTTTTATTGCCGATTTTGCGTCTACATGTACTAGGCGACCATAACTACTAAGGAGGTCTACTTCCACATCAACAAGCTAAAACCCAAAACTAATTACACCCACTCATCAACAGCCCAACTTCAGGGGCGTTCACCTTTTATTTCGACTGGGATAATAAAATAAATGATTTTTCCTTTTTCATCATTCGCAGTAATCCGGCCTGGGTTGGCGCCTTGTTCGCGTTTTATTTAGCACCGTCGCCGGTAATATATTCATCTGCATATATATCGGCTGCGAGGACTCGGAAGAGGCAGAGAGTAGCTGGCGCAGACGGGCTACCAGGAAAACATGGTTTAGTCAGAGTTTACCTAATGAGGAAGGCAGAAAGAACGAAATTTACTTAGACAAAACTGGCCACACGTGTAATGGCCATTTTTAGATTAATTTAATTAGGTTTAAGTTTGATCGATTTAAATTGTACGGCGAGATTGATGAATGTGAGTGAAGCGAGAGAAATACGGTAGAATAGGAGCGAATGTAGCTCCGTTGTCTCTGCCTACCCAGCAGTGAATGGGGCGTGACGTTTATGTATGTTTAAGTTGTAAAAAGGTATAAAAATGACAAGTCGCTGGCCTGTCGAATATAATATACAAACATACAATCATTCAATCACGCCTGCGTTCCCAAATTAGGTAGGCCGAAGCATAGACATAACTGACAATTTCACGCTTCACAACCTTTTCTAGCATAGTTTTAGGTACCATCGAACCAATTGATTCCTGACCCATTATAGAACCTATTCACAGTAAACGTCATAGTAACATTGCATTGCTCGACAGGCGAAATCTCAAATAACGTTTATTGTGACAACGATCTACGATGGGTCAGGAATCAGTTGGTTCGATAGTATAAAATAGACGGAAAAGATGTAATGGTGAGAGGTCGACAGTTTGACGCCTAGAGCTTTAAATCGATTTCCTTAGTAGCCTCTTACGACATCGAAGAATGAAAAGGAGATGTGTTATTCCAGGAGTCAATTTTACCAAATATAATTTACTAACTACGAGCTCTTTACATTACAATCTAAAAAAAACAGATGTCCTCAAAGTGTTTTCCTATAGTGTTACCATTTGTCATTACGACGCTCCAACAGGAACCAAAAAATTCAAAAACGTTCGAGAACAATCCGGACTCTTCTTTTGTTTCTTTACTCTGCTTTTATTTCTCATTCTCACCTGCTAATCCCGCGCCCGTCTGCTCTTTGGCGGGATAAGCGTGCCGCAATTGAAATGTTTATAGATACAATAATGCCCTGGGATCAATTCCCGCCAGGGTAAAGGTGTTTAATTTATTTTTCCGAGACCCCCGCCGTTGCCGTTTGCGAGATATGTGTTTGGGGTTTCCGAGGAGGATATTTAGTTGGGAAAATACGCGGTGGTGTCAATAATTTTTAATGAAAAACAAATGATCCACCCAACTCAACGCGAATTTAAAAGTTCACACACAACTTAGAATTACTTTGTCGCTGTGTACAGGTTACCTGGCGACGTTTTTCTTCACCAATAAGCTCGTGGTGAATACCAAATTATATTTCTCTAATCTAATAGAAATAAGTTTTAACCCGAGACGTAAAAGGAGTGTCAACAACAATGAAGTTAATGTCTGTATGTGAATAGGTAATAGGTAGGTCTTAAATAGATGAACCAATTTTAAGCGTAGCGTTGGTTCTTAACTAGGAAAACGAAATCTGATCAGTACTTTGTCAGATATTGAAGTTTGAAACTAAAATGTCAGGGTTTCCTGACAACTTTCCGAGTTCTGTCATTCCAATTAATCATAACAGCCTTCACATAGCAACAAGGTACTCGTAATCATAAAAATGGCAATTCCACAGACGTTTGCAAAATCAGGCCCGAGGCAAGATGTCGGCGGAATGTGCTGCCGTCTAATAACTCTGCTGCAATCAAATGCATCCCGCGGCCGTCGAGGATCGAGCTTCGAATGGTCCGAATAGCGACGGCCATCTTGTAATTGCTTGGCTAGCAAAATGGTGGATTTAAGCTGGAGATTGGCGTTGGATGAAGAAAATTGTGTACGCGTTTTTATACACGTATTCAAAAACAGGGCAGAGCACGCATAAAACATTAATAATTCATAATGGTCATAGTTCTAGGTTTAAACTTAGATAAAACACAGGTTGCTAGCCTGTCGCCAAACTCGCCAAAAGCATATTTATATTTACCTTATGACATCAACGGATCTTCTAAACCCCAAAACCATGTGTTTAAATGGTTTCGTAGATAAGAATTAGTTTCAGAAAAACGGCGACCGGTTTGTCATTTAATAAAAGGATACGGACCAATAGTGTTGCATTTTTCATTTTTTTTTTTTACTTTTACATTGATTAGATAATAACTGATTAAAGTAAGTGTTTGATAGCAATACTGGACTCAGTGTATAATCTACAACTCGGAACAATCCCCAACACGGCCGAAAATACATCATTCGACCTGTTCCCACTCAACACGCTTGACCTTTCATCCCATGACACGAAAAATGGATCGAATCACAATCGAGTGCTAAATCCGTCAAAGACCTCGGCGATTGAACGATGGACACGTCAAAAGACCCAGCCGGCGGCAGATCCATCATACAACCTATTTGGTAACTACCAACACCATTTTCAACTGATCTGTCCGTCCGCTCGGAGATGCCGTTGGTTTGCGGCATACGCGGGGTTGGGCCAATGGAGAGTGGGGTCAAGTTGCGTTGGACGGTTGGAAGATGAAATTATTTCCGCAACTGTACCAGACTGACGTTTCGATCTGCTACCAGATGGATTAATTTGATTATGGCACAGCAGATGTTTGGTCGGAACGATTTATTGGACACGTTTATTTTGAGGCTTGTTGGCTTTGTTATGGAAGGGTTTGGAAGTTAGAGATTGATCTTACATGTTGAGATTAAAAACCACTCAGATATTTTGAGTGATACTGAAACTTGAAACTTTAGGTTAGGTGTCACTTAAGAAAAGAAGCTAGTTGCGTAATATAAAGTTTGCCAACACAACACAATTATCTGAGAACAATTCAACTGTTCCAAACCTACAAATTTCTTGACTACAGTTGTACTATAGTACAAAGATTCGAAAAACCAAAATTGCTAACCAGTTTTCTATACCGTCCATCATTTAAACTCAGAGTACCTATAACTGACAAACTGTATAATCTACAGAATGTCGTTGATATTTACAATGCATCTCTAATTCCCGACAAATTCTTCCTCCATACCAACAATCTCACGCAAAAGCCGCAATACCAACAATTTGTTACAACATACCAACCACGGACAGTCCACGCGAACACATGACCAATAAACTTGAAACAGAATTTAATTTACACCGCACAAACGTACACAAAACACATACATATTTTCATCCAAATAATACTACGGTAGTAATTGGTTCGGCCTCGAGCATACTCGGGGCGAGTCGTTAACGTTCCTTGGCTATATGCACTAGAATGGGCAGGATAGGGATAGGGAGACCAGGTGGGTGCGAAAGGGATAGGATAATGGAAAGTGTTTATTATAAACAAAGGATACAGTCTTATTGGTAGTACGGTTTTAATAGACTATTGGCGACCCGCGGGCGGAAACACCTCGGGGTAAGGGTGAGGCTACTATTGTAGCGATAGTGGAAGCATTATTACGGGAAACATACGTTCATTAAAAATGGTTTGATCATAGAAGATTTGTTCTAGAATTGAAATGATTCTGGTGCTACATTAAAATTCACATAGGACAGAAAACAATGCATGACATTTAGAAGTGGAGTGGATGTCGTAAAAGGCGACTAAGGGAAATTAGATATTGTTTCTTTTAAGCGACAGGCTAGCAACCTGCCACTCTTACACCTCCTTTACCTATGTTTATTTATACCTAACATTATGCCAGAAGCGGTCACAAAGTGTGGAATAGTCCTAGTTTCAGTTATGTACCGTTTCATATTAGGAAAAAAAGGATGACAGTAGGAAAAATACGATGAAAGCGGCAGAAACAAACTAATCTATGAATTAGAAGCACTCAAGGAGCTCTCCGCTCGATCGCTCGAAACACGGCCATGCCCCAATGAAGACGACACACAAATTGTTAGGGGTTGGGGGTTAATACCAATGTTTGGACGAAGGCGATTTCGCTCTGAGCGTATTAAGATGTGCTTTGATGTTCTGCGGTCCCAACGTTGGGTTTGACCTGTTAATTAAATGTTCTAGATACCAGACGTGTGCGTTCGCGGATTTAATGTTTAATGTGCTTGAAGTGTTTTGATGTGAAGTTTGGCTGTCGGCTCAAATTTATTTGTGGGGCCGATGGGCGTGATGGTTTGCAATTAGACGTGTTATCTGATGAAGGATTGTGTCAGCAAATCGGATTTGAAACGATCGGTCTGAGAACATTGGTAACCTCAACATGTTATCGAAAGATCGTAATTATAATTAGCAAACTTTATTCGAGTATTATTTTAACAACACTTCAGATCAAAGGGATGTTTGTTAGTTGAAATTTTTAAGAAATCTGATAAAAGTGTTCAACGGAGTTTGTAGTGCAATCGTAAGTCCTGAATTGCGCTATCGAGATTTTTCCATGGCTGTATAAATAGGCTAAGATTTTTCTACCATGGATTGATAACATCGTTGAAAATATTGCAGAATTTTTGCTATTTTTAAAAAGGTAGTTGAAACAACAACTCGCGGCCTTGCCCTTTACAGTTTCAAACAGAAACACTTGCTCGTATACATATTTATACAACTCAAGATTGGTTGACACCAGGGGATGTCCACTCCACAGTTTAGGTAACTACACCCCGCTGGAAAGACCTCGTGAAAGGTCAAAGGCATAACGTTAGAAGCAGACAGCAAAAATTTTACGCTTAAAGATGTTCAGGAGTGGACCTTCTGTATCCATTCTATGCTAATACAGAAGACTTCTAAAACAAAAGAAACCGCTTCTCCACCACATTATAAAACCGGAGAATTAACATCAATCTGAAGCCATATCCATCAGGCGCAGGCCGAAGTGGCAAATTTAATGCCCAGCGGTGGATCGCAAATTTAATTATACTATTCGGAAATGGCCTAGAAAATTGAATAGAACGAAGGACCGTGGCAGATAACGCGGAGGCTGTAAAATCTAATTGATTCAGTGAGGAATGCCGCGGTCCGTGTGGAATGGTTATTGCTTGGTGTTCTGCTGCTGCTTTGAAAAGTCTGACGGTTAGGATCAGTGAGCCGATTATTCGAGACTTTCGAGCGTCCTATTTTTCTGGCGTTTCTGCAAATAGACGAATATTCTAATACTAGTAATCACAAGAACCAACCCACAAAAAACACTTTTTTGCACTATTTATCGTAAGATTTCAAACATTTGGAAGTACGTTTTTTTATGTCGAGTCGAAACATAAAATATCATCATTACTGCTGATGATTTACTTTGCCCAAGTATCCTACAGCAGAAAATTATTATGACTATAAATTTTAACGAATGACTGACATTTAAGCCCTTGAACCGACTTTTGTTTCCTGATTTTGTGATTCTTATCTATCTTTTTATGTATACTCAAAGAATTCGATAACTGTGCCACTTTGTACATTTTTACAAGAAATGACACTGTGACATATCATACTAACTGCCAATCAAAGCAATAAGAAACTCTTTTAAACATAAAACTACCGTGAGACTCACTCATAGCGAAATATTCACATATTTTCACGCCTGTATTCCCAAGAGGGGTAGGCAGAGCACATGAATTGAAAAATCCAGTGCCACGTTTAGCAATTACAGGGTAATCAGATGGTTAAACGTGTTATTGCAGTGATAGGGTGCTAGCCCATCGCCCACAATACACTAACCCTTGCCCAGAGTCGAGTCTTACGACACCCACGGGAAGAAAGGGGGTAGTGCTATTCTAACCCGGCACCACACATAGCGAAATAAACGGATATATTCACGTTTTTTATATCAAGATTAGGAGTGCGCGTCTATCCGCAGCCGTGTCGCGTAGCTCCAGATGATGGGTCACGGATTGGTCCGAAACATGTCGAGCTAATCTCGATATAAAAAACGTGCGTAGATCCGTTTATTTCACTATAATATGAAACTCATGAAAAGGTTCAAAGTATTGAGACTGTACAATAAATACTTTCAAAACTATTCGTATCGCTGCTTTTCTTCATCAGAGTTGCGCAGTGTCCAAGATCAAAGTTATCAATAAACCGAAACCGCCATAATCTATCCACGATTCCTCCCCAACCCCTATTAACTGGCCATTAATTCTGGGATAGCGTTATCGAGTCGCCACAATATCGGCGATCACGCCTCCGGGCCATAGAAACTAGTCCCTTTAAAATGTAGTCGAGTCGACCCTTGTTAGTTTGAAGAACATTTGATAAGCTATCGACGATTAGGGATAATGGGCGGATAACAGGCAAACGACGTGGCGGGAAATGTCTTTAATCACTTTTGGAATTAAATAAACGGAGCAAATATGACATCTGTCACTTATCAAGAATGACGCGAAAGCATTTAGCGCATGGTTTACTTTTGAGACATGTCCTATTTTAAATTCGGTCTTTTCTAGTTGGATCTCAAGTTTTAGTTGAATATCAGTCCCCTTAGCACGACATGGTGCGAGTAGAGATACGCGCGAGATAGACTACCTGCTACTGTTTAACTAGAGACGTCAGAAAATGACGGGCGGATTATCCCGCGCGCGACGCGACTAGAACGTGTTGCTGTGCTAAGACTACTGAGACCGGTTTTTTTTACAGTTTTCAAGAGCATCACCAAGACCAAGTATTAAACTAATTTTAAACGAAATTGAAGGTGCTTTTGTGAATAAAACTGGTAATTGCAGCGAGCTCTAAATCAACTGGCAATCAATAACGTACTGATCTCAAACATAATTCACAATAGGAAGAGAAATATGTAACTAGTGGTTTTTTGTCAATTAGTACGGTAAATGAACTAGAAGCAACTGAGGAATTGAAAGACTTCTTAAGTTTTCAGACTAAGCGGATATTCGATGAAGCCACCATAATGAAGATCACACAGAGTGAAGTACCTAGGCGACTATAGAGGTTACTCCTTTACAATCAGTATGCCAATGTCAGTAAAGAAAGAAGTGCATCCACGTCTGCAATGAACATTTAATTCTACTATTTCATGTTTCAAAGCTGAAGCACTATCTAAAAGGGGAGGAGCCTTCCGTGCCAGTGCAGAGTTATTGTCTGCCAGAATATGGGTATATTGAAATACTACAATCCATGCCAATTCCACAATTATTTACTTCGTGTTATTATCCTTCGCTCTCCTATTGGGTGGAGCTACGAAGATGGCGTTAAACAACAAATAATATAGTAATAACGATGCAAATGTTACGTAGGCAGGTATCAACGTAATTTAAAAAGTACACAGAATTCGGTACTTCTGAACAGATGCATTGATATGAAAATTTTAAGTTAAAACGAATGTTTTTGCGTTAGTTCCTCGTCTAGATTTGAACATAATCTTAGATATGTATACCATTAAATCAGTAAACGTAAGTGTCGATAGACTAATTGGTCCCGGCCGTAATGGAGCAGTGTTGAGAAGTGAGGCGAGACGAGGTGGAGCGACTTGAAAATTGAAATTTGTGAGAAAAAAAACTCCTATCTTCGCTTGGAAAGACACCAATATTCCTACAGGCAGATGTTATGCTTGGGAACCGAAGTCCACGGAGAGAAAGTTTGAAGTTACATTTATGCAGTTGAATGTTAAAACTTCGCCAGTGCTATTTGAAACACATCGACTGTTGATGACGTTTACTCCTGACGTTTAGTCCCCTAAAATATACCTCAACCTAATTCTATAGTCGCCTCTTACGACGTCCACGGAAGACATGGAGAGGTGTTATTCTATCCCGTGACCACACGGATATCCTATCCCAGCGAATGCCAATGGGCAATAACTTAAGGCCAGGTAACAAGACTCGTTTGCGTTGTGGTAAAAATTCAGCTTCAGCCATCTTCGGGGCCCTACGAACAGTCGTCAGGCGGCTGCACTAGCGACTGTCTGCGACGCCCGCGGCGCCTCTCGAGCTCACACAGCGCTTGAAAAATTAATATATAGACGGATGCACTGTTTCGCGAGGGGACTTTGATGTCTGGCCGGCTTAATAAAAACCCGTGTTCGCGATGTGTGGCGTTTCCTGACGCTTGAGATTGATAGCGGATTGTTAGGAAATCGACATGATTTTCTAATCGTATTTTTCGTGGGGCTGAAAATTGCTAGTTGAAATTTACACCAATTGTGTAGTCACAGCTTGGCAGTTTCATGCTTGTGCCATGGGTAGGTACTAGATGGAGAAATATATTTTTTTTACGTAATTTTTTTGAAAATTTTGCGAAATAATTTACTTATATTGATAAACATTCAATACTTTGAAAACAAACATCCCTATTCGTAATGAACTAGAACGAGTCCGACTCGCACTTGACCGGTTTTATATATCCATGTTCTTTTATCCTTTTAGGTGGCAGCCCCGCCCATTGGCAGACAAGTCAAGTAGCAGAGTTTTTCAATGTGCGTCATCGCAATTTTTTTTATTTGCTCTTTTAATTATGAGTCCATGAAGTTATTCCATTTATCTGGAGTTTGCCAGCTTTGATCAAACATCTGATGACAATAAAAAACACTAATCGTCGGAAGCCGGCAGACCGCCAATTACAAGTATGCCGTGAACCGGTCGAACGCCACTCGGAGTGTTATCACATCACCACCTGATGTCAACATGCATAAATTACTACCCTATTACTATGCCAAATAACCATAGATAACGGGCGTCAATACGGGTAAGTCAACCCTTCTAAACTTGAGCGGAATGTATACTATACCTACATACATCATCACATCACGCCTGTATTCCCTAATGGGGTAGGCAGAGCACACAAAACGCTCCATAGACAAAACCATGACCATGTCACGTTTCGTGGCCACTTCTAGCATATTTTTTTAGGTTTCGAGTTGGCAGGTGTAATAGTGACAGGTTGCTAGCCCGTCGCCTAAAACATACTTAAACCAATCCTTAGTCGCCTCTTACGACATCCACGGAAGAAACGGAGAGGTGTTGTTCTATCCCGACACCTCACAGGAATTTGCCACCCTATTACTATGCCAAATAACCACAGATAACGGCCGTCAATACGGGTAAGTCAACCCTTCCAAACTTGGGCGTAACGAATTGCTGAATTTTTGATCCCGCCGGCAGGGGGCGCTGTTATTAACAGTTAATATTTAGTGCCGTGGGGCGTGGTGACGTTTGCTTGGTGTCTTCGGTTAGGTGGGATGTTTGATCGGGGCCTAATCTGTTTTTCGAGAATCAGGCGATTAAAACTCTGTTTTTAAACCAATTTACGCATAATTAAAGACTGTCAACATGAATTCTGTAACAATATTACGAAGCTGAAGAGTTTGTTTGTTTGAACGCGCTAATCTCAGAAATTACTGGTTCGAATTGAAAAAATACTATTGTGTTGTATAGACCATTTATCGAGGAAGGCTTTAGGCTACATAACATCACGCTACAACCAATAGGAGCGGTGGAACATTGAAAAAAAGGAGAAAAAGCTAGTTACAAATAAAACTCTTGTGTTCTTGGGATCATTTGCCCATTTGGATGGGTAGCAGACACCATGAAACGTTGCATATACAAAACCATAATCATTTCACGCTTTGTGGCTCGTTTTAGCTTAGTTTTGGGTTTAACATTACATGTAAGAGTCATAACAGTGACAGGTTGCTAGCCTGTCGCCTAAACACCTTGACCTATTTCCTTAGTCACCCTTACGACAACCAAGGAAAGAATAAATTCAAAACCCATCATGACAGTAAAAAAAAATGTAAAACACAACCACAGTCTTATTCACCAACCGATCCACCGTTTCTTCATATAAATAAACAAAACACCAAACATCCCCGAAATCTTTAACGGGCCCAAACTTCGTAATTAGATACACCCACATATTAAAATTAGCATAACTTATTATTCACCTCTCAAAACTCCCTTCGAATCAATAACGTGGCACCATCAAAATACTTAATTAAAATACCTACCGAACATTTGCATATGAAAACCTGAATAATTGATCGCCCGGTCCCTTCGATCTAAGACAATGGGATAAACAAATTTCGCTGCCGACAATAACAACGCGCAATTTTGTGTACAACCAATCTATGGAGAATATACAGATATAGTTAAAATACACAGTTGTGGTTAAAAGGCAAGACTAGAGGTATTAAAGACTTAGGTATGGGCAAAACCAGGCAAAATACTACCAGCAGCGCTACGCTATTGTCTAACGCACCAAAAATGGACATCATTTTTAATTTGACAGTTTCAGTGTCAGTTTTTTTCCAAACGATTTTTGGTTTCAACTGTACATGTAGTTATACCATAAGGTTAAAAGACAAAACTACGGGGGTAAAAGATACAGCTTTGGTCAAAAAAGGGTAAAAGACATAGTTATGTGCAGAACACAACTAGGAGTAAAATACGCAGCTATGGTTAAATGACAACTAGGGGTAAAAGACAGACATGGATCAAAGACACAGCTATGGATAAAAGACACAGCTATGTGAAAAATCCACAGCTATGGAATATCCTCCTCTATTTGTGATCCATCATCATACGCAACGCGTCACGACAGCTGCATTTAAATGCACACTGACGGTGTGCATGAATGCGTATAAGAGGCATATCGCTTCAACACCCTATAACCATCTTCCTATCACACTTCCTAGCACAGAACACAGTACCGAACCACTCAACGACCAAGAGCCCACCAACTGCCGCAACTGAGAATATTTAATATTTTAATTTAACACTTTAATTGGTGATTTCAAGGATGATAGAGCCCGATAAATCCAGTATGGCTCAATATCGTCCCCGCAATGTCTAGGGGGAAGAGTTCAGCCGATTTTCTTGGGGTTTAAGGTATTAGATATTGTGAGATATTACTTAGCTGGTTTTAATATCGGGGTGACAGTGTTTAAAATACTCTGCGGCTTGGTATTATAGAGTATGAAAACCAATAAGTAGGGAGGGTAGTTGGTAATTGTTGACGATAAATACTTTAACGTATTGAAGTTTTGGCTTTTCATTTACATACTTACATGCATGCAATCACGCCTGTGTTTCCAAACGGAGTAGGCAGAGCACACGTAGCGTGACACAGGCAAAACCATAATTATGACTAAGTAAGTACCTATATCACGATTCGCAGCCACTTCTAGCATAGTTTTAGGTTTGCAAAGATGGAAGATGTACACATCACACGGCTTTTAATTTATTTTACTAAAAATATACATGTAATGAACTCTACATCTTTTGCGGATGTCGTAAGAGGCGACTAAGGACATAGATTAAGGTATGGTGTAGGCGACTCCCCTAGATTTCGTGTGTGATTTTTCATTAGCCTTATTATCTAAAATACTAAAAAGTTTTAAATTACATAATAAATCTCAAACAAGCTAAAAGGGTGTTACTTAAAAACCCACTCGAAAAAAAAACTACTTTAAAAAAACGAGCACTCGAAACCCGCGACGGGAGATCAATACAATTAGTGACATACAGGGTGATGGCAATAATCAAAGACAGCAATTACGCAGGTGCGTTCGCGGGGCGCGTTTTTAATACGCTTTTAACGCGAATCGCGATCGTAAACTGGCGGTAAGTGTTGCGGTGGCCCTCCTGCGGTTAGGGTTGGCAGTAAAAAAAACATTACTTCGAGTAAAATTATTCTCGTAGTGCAAGGTACAAGTGTAAACTGGATTAATCTGGTATCTTCGAAGGAAAAAAAATACAGAAAGATATTCATGCTTACATCACAAAACTAAAATTAATACGATCAACGAAACATACAATACAATTCTTTGTATTGACCACAAATACAACAGTAAGATTACAGATACATATCATAACATATGGTAAACTAAAGAAAATTGACCTCATTCAAACTAACTAATTTGGCTGTGTGGTGTCGAGTTTAGAATAAAACTTCTCCATTACGTCATAAGATGCGACTAAGGAAATACATTTACGTATGTTACAAACGATATGTTAGCAACGTCTCAATCAATATTGATACGTCTTTTATCTAACTCAAAACCTAAAAATACCCGTGTGGTGCCGGGTTAGAATAGCACTTCCCCCTTTCTTCCCGTGGGTGTCGTAAGAGTCGACTCTGGGAAAGGGTTGGTGTATAATATTGTGGGCGATGGGCTAGCAGCCTGTCACCACAATATCATCTGGTTACCCTTAATTTGCTAAACGTGGCACTGGATTTTTGAATTCGTGTGCTCTGCCTATCCCTCTTGGGAATACAGGCGTGAGAATATGTATGTATGTAAGTTCTGCCTCCCCCACTCGGGGATACAGGCGTCATGTATGTATGCACGTATGAGGCAAAATGTAACAAAAATATAGTTACTTTCATACACCTAACTATTTTTGTATCCATAACTATTTTTTCTCGAATGTCTTGTGCCAGCCCTGATATTGGCTCATTAGACCGAGCAAGTGCGTCAAAGGACGGCTTCGGATGAAGTCGCTCGCAAACATTCGACTCTTGTAATCATCGGGAATATTCAAACGAACATTTTCTTGCTTTTAAGGGCAGGGAAAAGCGCACCCTGTACATTGGATTAAATTAACGCAAGAAAAGTTAAAGTTTGACGCCAAGCAGCTCACCTTTAGAATTAAAGGGACCGATTCAAAATACTTTGTGTGTAACGTTAAACTAAGACGTCGTAAATCGTCATGGTTTTGTCTATGTAGCGTTTCATGTGCTATGCCTACCCCATTTGGAAAAACAGGCGTGATGTATATACACGGTGATTTTTAATCCGTGATCAGGAACCCGAAAATATTAACATATACCCTAAATTGAACTTATTAAGCGAGGTCTCACGCAATTCCTTCTATGTTTAATTAATTAAAAGTTAAAACTTAATTGAAAAGAATTACCACTGAATACACATGGTCATCCTACATGAACATGACGACATCATGTGCCATCGCATCGCTAAGGCGGGAAATTTGACGGATGTTAAAGTTGCGACCACACCAAAGCTTAAAAAACGGCGAGCATGCGTCAAAAACAGAGAGGACACTGCGAATTCGTACCGTCATCGCTTTTTAAGTATTGGTGTGGTCGCAACTTTATACGTCTTTGTTTAGGCAATATGACAATGACAGTTACAAGTTATTACTCATAAATTATCAATTGCCAGTAAATTTGTAAAGAGGTTATAAGCTTTTAGATACAAATTAGTAGAGTGACAAGGATTTTAGGATAAAAATTATCTCAAAATTAAAATAAGTTTGAAAAAAAAAACAAGTACTTTTCATGTAATTACGAGTTCAGCGTGATCGCCATCAATTACTGAGTTAGAAAAAATGGTACCTGATCACGGATTAGAAGTCACCGTGTATGTATTGTATGTATGTATCATAAATTCATGACATCTGCCAGTTTAGCACAGACCCGATCACACAAATGTGGGGTTTATTTTTTTTATCTCGAAAAGTAACCATGTCATTTTTGGAATTACATACATACTTTTCCATAGGGGTAGGCAGAGACTACTTTGTTCCACTCGCTACGATCCTGGCATACCTCTTTTGCTTCATCTACATTCATTAATCTCCTCATACATGCTCGTCGGTTTCGGGTACTCTTGACCTGACCTGTTTCTAAAACGTCCGCGATTTGGTCACGGAACGGAACGTACGTCCAGCTCCCCTCCCACTGCACCCATCCACATTCCCGTATAAATTTGTTTCGTAAATCTTCTTTCATCCATTTGGAATTACGATCCACACAATTTTGACTAGGTCTGAAAAAGCCATGTGCGAGTCCATGACGTTAACTAGAAATGTCAGAAAATTACACGTACTCCATCCGGCGCGTCTCTCAGTTACCATGAGCCCGCTGTTCATGTAACCTGACTTCATAGTCATAGTGCCTTATATTGTACATAGATCTTCCACGCACACAAGCGAAGCCCTGCGCAAACGCAATTAGCCGGATCATAATTAAAAGGGCCGAATCGCGTCCCGAGGCAGCACTCGAATCAATAAATCATCGTATCTCAAACCGCTTGTTTATGGCCCGAGATACACGGCCGCGGAGAATGGCGAACATTTGGCAATAATAGGAATGACAACTTTAAAATATACATACTTGCAAACAGCAAAGCGCACGAAACGGGATAAAGACAAAAATATGACTACCGCACAATATATATCGCTTTCAGCAAAATTATAGGTTCAAAAACATGGGAGATATAACAGCCCGACCGTTGCCAAAAGCATACTTAAACCTATTTGTCGCACCTTATGATATCCATGGAAGCAATGGAGTTCGATTTTGGCGTCTTGGGTTTAGAAGAATCTTTCTACCAAGGCTGTCATCTAAGAGGTGAGCAAGGAAAATAGGTTCAGGTATGTTTTAGACAGCGTAGCAACCTATTCCTATTATACATATGTACATCTATAATCTTACAGGTCAGGTCACGAGAACCCGGAACCGACGAGCATGTATGAGGAGATTAATGAATGTAGACGAAGCAAAAGAGGTATGTCAGGATCGTAGCGAGTGGAACAAAGTAGTCTCTGCCTACCCCTATAGGAAAGAGGCGTGACGTTATGTATGTTTGTATGTATGTATAATCATACTGTAAATATAAAATACGCTAAAAGTTGCGATATGTTACGGCGATGAAGGGAAAAAACTGATGAAACTACTATAACTAGAGCCATTAGATCTGTTATTAGTCGCCTCTTACGACATATGAAGAGGACAGGAGCAATTCTAAACCCAACAGCACACAAGACTCGGTTCGATCGCCGACCTGACACTGTGTCCGCGCAACATTCAAACTCATGCGATACACAGAAGCCTTAAGTCACTCCTCAAGCCGCAAAATGTTCTCGCGAGATTCGGGCGGTTTTCCAACTGGTACGGTTAACAGGGTAACTCCGTACACCGTGCTTTGTAGCCCTTAGGGTCACAGACAATGCATAAGTAGATGAAACTAAAAAAAACTACCGTGAAATTCACTCACATATCTATACTAATATTATAAAGCTGAAGAGTTTGTTTGTTTGAACGCGCTAATCTCAGGAACTACTGGTTCGAATTGATTAATTATTTTTGTGTTGGATAGACCATTTATTGAGGAAGGCTAAGGCTATAGGTATAACATCACGCTGCGACTAATAGGAGCGAAGAAATATTGGAAAATGTGGAAAAAACGGGGGGAAATTAGTCACTATTCCACGCGGACGTAGTTGCGGACACAGCTAGTAGTGAAATAAAATGCATACATTTCTTATGGAGATTATTAATGTTTTTAGTGTTCCGTAGCCAAAGGGTGAAAACGGGACCCTATTACTTCGCTGTCTGTCTGTCCGTCTGTCACAAAGCTGTATCTCACGAACCGTGCTAGGTAGACTTAAATTTTTCACAGATTATGTATTCCTCTATTATCCTCATATCCCATCTCAAATCATCTGTTCGATTTCCTATGGACAACACAAAATGAAAATCAGTTAGTTAAATAAATCTCAATAAATATTTGTATCACGTGTCCATTGTTTAAATTTGACAGAGACCTTCCTCGACGTGTGACCATACTGTTTGCGGCATCTTACTTGGCCAAGATTAAAGTAGTGGGGGTAAGTTCGTGAACTGTTTTTTCCATGGTAAAGCGATGCGCGTACTTACCCACGTTACATAATTATAACCTTACTAAGGATCTCTCCACATTAGTCTACGCCTTTTCGGCAAAATGCGGATGAAAAAAGCTATATGTCAACACAATAAGAGCGAACAAGACATTAATTGGCTCGGCTAAGATCGGCCGACGCGACTTTCGACGGGAATACGGCGTTTTGGCGTAACGCTGTTCGCGTCCGTACGGCGTTGTTAGCCGCCTATCGCCTGCGTTCACAGTCCTACAGCGCCGATCGACGCCGACAAGCGCTCAACAGCTACGATCACGGCCGATAAGGGCCGATCGGCGCCAACGGAAGCCGTTCAGCGTCTTCTACGGCCGAACGTCGCTGGTGACCGCCGAAGTAGCTACAGATGCGTTTGAATTTGTCTATTTGAATTATTACATCGACTGGTTTGGTGAGACCCTAAGTCAAAAGCCGGGGATCCAGAACGCGCCCTTTTGTAGAAATAGCCCTTAAATCTATTCTGCAAGAGTGTCTGTGTCAACACAGTGTCGACGAGTGTAGGACGGCCGCTGTACGGGATCGAGGGCAGGCCACAGAATCGGCATCTTGACACAGTACAACAAAAACGGAGGTGTGGCCGAGCTAGGGATGTGCTTACTTGGACTGTCGATTATTTGGTGATTTGACACGGTGTCAAATAATGTCAATTGTAAATTAAGGCTATATTGTTCAATCAATCGCCGAGCTAACAAAAAAATATGAGTGGACTAGGGAAAAGAGCCTAATCTCGATATTTCGAGGGAATCTCGACGAATGGGTCTCACGGTAGTTGTTTAAAATAGTGGACTATTAATATTTTTTATAATTAAACCGTAGGTACATGTCGCATTTAGTGGAGCAATTTAATTACTGATTAATGGTTATAATGTTTTGACCTCTCAACCTTAATTCAAAAAAATTTACTAACCCTTTTCAAAATGACTATTGAATTTGATTTATTTTGGACGCACGCGTATATTTTACATAGAGTGACAATTACTCTTGAGTCGTTCACTTAATGCGGACACCGTCCTTGTTCCCAACTACGTCATGCAACGAACGTCTTCTTAACACTAGATTGTCCGCCGACCGCCAGACACCTAGTCAGTGTTCTTTACACTTTCGCGGTCACCGCATGTAGCAGGCAACTACTCAGTGTAACCGCTTAAAGCTGACTAAACAAGCGCAAGACACTAAATTTCACAAATTTTAAACAGTAACTAGTATATCTTATAAAATACGGATAACTCACGTTATAAATCGAGTTTAGCTCGACATGTTTCGGACTAATTCGTAGCCCTTCATCTAGGAGCCGCGGCAGCTGCTGCTGCCAAACGCGAACTGCGCGCCTCGGCTCTCTTCGCGCGACTGCTCGTGCTCGACGAAACTAACACTGGCTCACGACTACCCTCGTTATTATCCGTATTTTATAAGATGAGTGAGTCTCACGGTAGTTTAATGTTAAAAGTAACTAGTATACCTTTCCAGTGTCTTACATTACTTAAATAAACAAACCTTTGCAGTATTGTTCGAACATTTTTATCACACAAAAGTAACAATTAAAGCCGGCACACCGCACGGCAGAGGGTGGCGAAAGGGTACCAAAAGGCTTGTCCACATCGATACATATTTACACCCTCCCTAAACTAAGACAAAGTGTCGGTACACATTAGTGGGAGGTGGGGGCTTTATTGCCTCCCGCGAAATATTGTCTGATTCATTAGAGGATATTTCACATTTAAGTTTCGCGCGAGCACTTACGCGCCACCCCGCGGATTGTGAATTTTGACACTGGCTGTGGAACCGGGGTGATCATTTGCCTCCGTTGTTATAACGATGTCTGTTACAATTTTCTAAAAGGTATCCTTTACGTACGCGTAATAAGACGCTAAGATTCTCTTATACCCTTAATTATGGTGGGGTGGTAACGGCAACGACACATGTATGTAAATATTCGGTGTAACGACTGGAGGTGGCGACGTGTGCGCTCTTAATGGGTGCTCGGTTGTTTTCTTTGATTAAAGAATTTTATTATGGCATATAATTCACGATTAGACGTCGGGGGGCGCTGGCAGCGCAGATAAAGGCTGTAATGATGGTGCGTGATTCTGAATTATAATTGTTAGGTAAAAATGTTATTGGGAAGGGTTAATTAATCGCGGGGTATTTGTTTTGTTTAGTCGGGGGAGGGTAATGGGGAGATATGGGGCTTTGTGTTGCGGAAGGAATAAATCGTGCGTGCCGTCTAGGAAAAAGCACCTACCAGTGTTGCTTCGCTGTTTTGAACTTACCTGGAAAAATAAAAAATCATCAATTACTTACACACTTTCATACCCAAGTGATATGCATCGACAAGTGACGTTTGCAAGGAAAGTCGTGCCCTCTTTCAATTTCAATGTTATGAGCAAACAAAAGACAAAACGTCAGACCAAGACCTGACTACCCACCTGCCAGCTTGGCACAGCAAGGCGCGAGTAGAGATTCGCTATATCTGTCACTGTCTAATAAGAGATCTCAGAAAATGACGGGTAGACTATCCCGGGCTTGAGGCGACTAGAACGTGTTGCCGTGCTAAGGCTACAGACTAGTCGCTCACCGTCATTAATTAAAAAAAAAAAAACCGGCCAAGTGCGAGTCGGACTCGCGCATGAAGGGTTCCGTACCAAAAACAGCAAAAAAAAACTCATTTTTTCTATGTCAGTCCCCCTTATTATTATTTTGATTTCAGTATTTGTTGTTATAGCGGCAACAGAAACACATCATCTCTGAAAATTTCAATTGCCTAGCAGCCTGGTGACAGACGGAAAGACAGACAGACGGACAGAAAGACAGACAGCGAAGTCTCTTTAATAGGGTTCCGTTTTCACCCTTTGGGTACGGAACCCTAAAAAACAGTCCTCGCGAACTAGTTAAATTTACTTACAAAATTATCAAGAACACTTTTAAGATACATCAAGTTTCCGCCATCTTGGCCTGTAACTTTCCGCAAACTACAAACAGAGTCACCACAGATTAAACAGTATCCATAAACACGCGGTAGGTGAGTACCCTCCTTTTGGATTTTATACCCCGCTCGCGTTTTAAATTTTAATGAATATAGATATCTTTATTCGCTTTGAGAGCGAGGCGCGGGTGTTGATAAAACTTGAGTTTGGCTGGCGCGAGCGGCGAATGTTCGACAATTTACAAGCAGAGAACCAACCAGCTCAAAGCTCTGAACGCGCGTATCTGTTACAATATTCAACATTAAACAAACTCCCAATCAACTACCTACTACTGATCCAGCTGTTTCTTTCTAATCGGTTATAGTTAATTGTTTAGGAGTTGATAATGTATGATAATTCGCTGTTTGACTTTCCAGTTTGTAAAATGTAACGAATATTTATTTTGGTCAGAGAACTTTTTCGACAACAGTCGATGTGGTGTCCTTATTTATGTCTTTTCTTCAACGATTATGAGGTATGCATTGTTAGACTGGAAGTGAAAATGGCAATCTAATATTTTTGTGCCTTGTTCATCAGGTCTTATCAGTTCTATTATCATCATCATTATTGTCAGTCTATGCTAGTCCACTGCTGGTTATAGACCTCTCCCATGGCACATGACATGACGGAGCACAACCTTGCGTAACTCCACTGAGTCTGACGACGTGCTATACTACGTTTACTAATCCGCGGTCACCTCAATGTCACTCACAAAGCCTTCTCGCGTAGCCTCTTCATGGTCTTCATCTATTTGCATGTAATTTCCAGTCTAATCTACCAATTTTCATTTCAAACTACATCTACATGTTGACGGTCATACTACTAAGTGACCTACGGCGCGTCACGTGATATGTCAAACCGATTTACCATTGAAAATCTTTTGTGGAAATATTGATCATATACATATATTGTTGACTTTGGCAAGTGCGCTTTTTCTTAGCTGTCAAGTTGCCAAGATGCCACGAATTCGGCCCGAACATTCATTCGCTGTTCGCGTCAACCCAACCCCAACATAACAGTGATTAAAACGTTCTGAGCGCGCCATTAAATCTAATATGCACTCGCATAATGCGATGTTTTACGCTGCATGCAATTTTTTGTAATTGTAATTAGTATTAACTGTGAGCATGTGAGAGGTGTAGAATAAATTAGGAATAGGGTTTGAGGCGTGCTATGTTGCTGTCCTTTTCGGATTACAGGGGGTGAACAAGGACTTTCGAGGGTAATGCCTGAGCGCTAACACAAGGTTTGAAGTGGTTGACCTCATTCCTAAGTCAACAGATGACAAATCTCCAATGTAAAAATACTACTTGACGCAACTTGATGATATGGTATGCTACTGCAAAATATGATGTGATCAGGTTTCATTTTAAGAACGAACATAAGTATCACTTATCACTACAAGGGAGGAAATCATCGTTGCACATGTACACAAAACACTTAAGGAGCGTTTGGGTTGATCTTGGCGATACATTCACTGCACCATCGCAAATGAGCTCGTCAGTGGTCAAAGGCCAAACACTTACTGCGACCAATCATTAGACCATGAAAAATTACCTCGTCTACAGTATTATTTCTACCTCATGGAAGATCTTGAAAGATTTTCCCTTCTACAATTATTTCTACCATAAAGAAATCACACCAGCAAATGCATCAAAGATCTGAAAAGTGCAGACATCGCAGATGCTTTACCACCCCCTTGCCTTACGTGATAGTCAATACCCTTGATCAAGAAACTACCGTGAGACTTAATCAAAATGAAAAATAAGGATAATTCATGTCTTAAGTCCAGTTACATGTATCGGGCTGGTTCGCGTTAGATAGCGCTGTCACAGCTCCAAGATGGAGTCCGAAACATATCGAGACTTGTGTAATCAGTTTTTCTCATTACGATTGAAGAGTTGTAGACTCCAGTCCTCATTTAAATCAACCCATTGCCAATGACACCAATCTGCGTCAAAATTATACGGAATATCAGGGTGCTCTACGATGTATGACATCACACATACATCCTGCTACTAGTGTCCGACGGAAGGTACAATTTTGGCCGAAACCGATTAATCGGTTTTCATCAAAACCTTCGGCCGAAGCCGAAGCCGAAGGTTTGTTGACCCTGTGTTGACCCTAAGAAATACGAGAATTTGCTAATAGTAAACCAAAAAACGGCATGCCGGCAGTAAATCAAGTGTGCCTGTGTTATCATGTTATGTGTTGTCAGTAATTTATATAATTAACTGCAAGTAATACGATCGGGCCGGCGAAACGCTGCCCTGCTAAGCGCTGCGCACTATCCGTCTCGCTCTGGCATCGTTTGTTCAATTTAAAATCACAACTTGCAAACCTTCGGCTTCGGCTAAAACTTCGGCCAAATTTTGGACGAAGCCGAAAGTTTGGCCGAAGGTGGTTTTTTTGGCCGAAGCCGAAACCGAAGCCGAAGCTTCGGTCGGACGTCGGACACTATTTGCTACCGTCTTTGCCCCAGAATTCTATCTTCTCAAGCAAAAATACGTCCACAACAGTCCTTCCTACCAACGTCATCTTTCAAGGCAAAAATGTGTCGCAAAGAACCATAATACGTATTGAAAACAGCACACCTGTTATGAACTTGGCAAACATCGTTACGGCTCGATTATGTTGCTAATTACCTATCGTGTGCGCCATCGATGCCGCGCCTCAAACAGATATTAATTGATGTGGTAATTACTACTTTCTAATGAATTGCTTTCGCCGGTGTTGTGGATAGCTTATTCGAAATGGGGTGTTGAAATGATCGTGTAGTAAAGTTTACGAATACAATCTTTAACGAAATGTTAAACTTTTATTTAGTTCACTAGTTCCGATGTTTCTTTGTCTATAATCAGACCTGGTAAAATAAATGTACAATCTGGTAGCGAAATTGCTGTGACATAGCCATAGCCATGGCCGTCTCCGTAAGATGGAACTCTTCAACGGTTGGTCTGGCTGATTTGAAATTTAGCACACATAATTATCTAGGTTGGATGTCAAAGAACAGTGAGCATAAAGCAGACAAAACCAAGCCAAGTGATAAATTAGTGGCCGGTTCCAAGGCTGTCGCCTAAAATGTATCTATTCCTGCTTAGAACTATTGCCTGCTTTATGACTACTGCCTTTACCTAACTATCGTAGCCTCTTACAACAATCTCATGGAAGAAATGGAGAGGTGTCACTCTAATCCCGACATCACACGGCGGAAATTTCAGGCAGTCCCGATTACAACACTACTAGTAATACATCACAAAATCCACTAACCATAGACATTGAACCTTTGATGTTTCATTTGATACCAAATTAATAACCGGTTATTAACACACGCCCAGTCCTTAAGGGCCATCGATTTGGGTGAAACCCGTCATTATAGCCATAAACTGACTATTATTTTATTCATCTATTAGTAAGTCACATCTCACGGGATTCAGCTCTTAGTTATTAGAGGTAATTGAAAGCGGGTGTGACCAAATGACGGGCCATTATAGTTTATAAGGCTTTAGTGGATATTGGTCGTTAATTGCTTAGTAAAGTAGATCAAGGGATTAAGTTGAACCCGCAGGTCATCAATGTAAACGGCAGCAAAAAACAGTACAAGTTTGCATTCTAAATAGTTATGGGTAACTTCAAATACGCCTAAGATTAAAAGGATACCTACTTGTCTTGAAGATGACACTATGGTTACTTTTGTGGCGTGGGTATTTGTTGGAAGTTTTCATGTAGTGTCATTTTCACATGCCCTGAAGTATGTTTATGTTCGTCACCGAATCTTGCAAATCGAATTTGATCGACTTCCCGGTTACCGATGAACTCAATTTTTGTATACCCGTTTAAGGATGGCAATAGGTTTGGTACAAAAATTTACAAGTATTCGAGTGTGAGATTTGTGAAATATCTAAATGTAATTTTGGCCCCAGTAGGCCATAGTTGCTATAACACGAGTATTTTTATACCTACTCAAGTACCTAACGAGCAACGTACTAAGTAGCAACGAGCAGATGCCTAACGGAAATCGAACACCATTTTCCAAAGCCAGTTGTCCTCGTCAAAACCTGTTAATAGGCCTATTTTGTCAAAAAGGCCTAATGAGTCTTGTACCTATTCTATACCAGTAACCAATCAAACTAAGACCTGTATACGTCTTCCCTTACGTTCCTAACTGATAGCCGGTATATTTCACGTGTTCAATTTATGACCCTCAGTTTGTTCTAATCCCCTGAGGGACAAGTCTTTACGCCAAAACAACAGTATCGTGACGCAACGCATCATGAGTGGGTATCACTATCGAATTATTCAAAAGTATTTCCCAAGACGAGCCGCCGGGTGACCTGAGGGGGCTGCGTAGAAGCACTGGATGTGACATGATTATTCATTATTTAGCGGGGACTTAATAATAGTGTCCGACCGAAGCTTCGGCTTCGGCTTCGGCTTCGGCCACCTTCGGCCAAACCTTCGGCTTCGGCCAAAATTTGGCCGAAGCTTTGGCCGAAGCCGAAGGTTTGCAAATTGTGATTTGAAATTGAACGAACGATGCCAGAGCGAGACGGATAGTGCGCAGCGCTTAGCAGAACAGCGTTTCGCTGACCCGATCGCATTGCTTGCAGTTAATCTTATAAATAACTGACAAAACATAACATAACAACATAGTCACACTTGATTTCGAAGTGAAAACTGCAGAAAATTTACTGCTGTTTTTTTTACTATTAGCAAATTCTCTCATTTCTTTGGGTCAACACACCTTCGGCTTCGGCTTCGGCTTCGGCCGAAGGTTTTCATGAAAGCCGATTAATCGGCTTCGGCTTCGGCTTCGGCCAAAATTGTACCTTCGGTCGGACACTACTTAATAATGATGTTTTTCATTTATAATGCCGTTTTAATATTCCGGGTGATTCTGCCGCGTTGAAGCCGCCATGGTTACGGGTAAACACACTACTGTACTGTGATTCTGTAACGCGGCCATAAGGTCTGTCACTGTCATGTCCTGTCAATCATTTGGAAGAGATCCTTTTAGGGATATGTACGGTTGAACCAATTTATTTCTGACCCACCGCAGAACGTTGTCACAATAAACGTAATAAAGATTTTCTTTGCTGATCAGTACAATGTCACTATGATGTTAAGGCTGGTTTTAGTTTCAAGCTGACGGTCAGCGCTTACATTATGTTTGATGTCGAGGGAGTGTTATAGAATGCTCGCTCTACCAGCGGTAGAGGCAAGCGAGCTGCTGTCGGCGCTGACCGCTAAGCGGCTGCGTATGCGTCACGTCAGCGCTCACCGCTCAGCAAAAAGCTCTCTTTACCACCCTGACTCTAAACAGGTTCTACGGAGGGTCTGGACTCTGGAATCAATTGTTTCTATAGTTTGCCTGTTTAAAAGTACACATTTGTTCTGTGTTATCAACGTTGTCAATACAGGATAACCTAATTTTTGCACTTTCCAGACAAACTATAGTCTTTGTCCGACGACCGAGCCCCGTCGGCCACTGGTCACTAATCAAATATGTTTTCCGGCTCCGAGTAGGTGACAATATGTGACGGACGACACCGCTTCTCAAACTGTCCACAAAACGTCAAAAACATTTTTATTTTTTACTTCTTTGTGGCATATGAGAACCGTTTTTTAATAATCGCTTACAGCCAGCCTCGGAAGTAGCTGAACACTAGTAGTTTGTCACATTTGACTGTCAACATGAAGACATGTAAAACTACTCAAATAAAAGCTTGTAATAAAATAATAGCAGCTAGCTCACAAGTCATAGCGCTACCACTGTAAAAATGTATGAGATCCATAGTAAAGAGAAGCTGTTTTAACCTGCCTTTACTAACCCTACACTCTGGTTTTGAAATGTAACCTGACCGTTTCGTATTCTCTCAGTCTCTCACACACAAAATAAACAACACACCTTACTCCCTCCGGGTTAGGCAGAGACAACAGAGCGCCATTCGCTTCTGTTCTGGCATACTTCTCTCGCTTTCCTCACATTTAACCCTGTCGTCACACATGTTCGACGGTTTCAGATACTTTTAATTTAGCCTCTTTTGAGAACATCGCCGATCTGATCGAGACCAAAATAGCGATGCGCAATACCCCCACCACTTTAAATCTTGCCAAGTTTGTCAACCACTAGTGTATCCCACGCGCGCCCTCTTTCTAAGCCTACAGACTAACCGGTCAAGTCACCACAGCCACAGTTTGAGCACCGCACGCCGCACGAGGAGCGAATAGCAAAATGATAAATAAAGCTAATCCCATTAGGCGGCGCGGGCGCGGCATTCGATTACGGTATTACGCGATTTGTCAATACGCCCCGCGGAAAGTTCCATGGTAATATTACTTGAGGTTCGAAGCGAAACCAATGGGTAATTGAATGGTAATGATAGCTGAGAAAGAGTCCTTTCGTATGTAATAGGCCCTGCGCAGACGACAGACTATCCGCGGCGGACTTTTAAGTCTGTGAAAATAGAAACTATGGAATTATATGCAGTAACGCACACGACGCGCAAAAAATCCGGCGAACAATGCATTCAATCCACGCAGACTTTTTGTCCGCTGCAGACTCGATCGCACAAAAAGTCTGTCTTCTGCGCTGCGCCATATTGGGTCCTTATGAATTCTTCTAACTCCAGTTAATCTTCGGGGTACAACTGAAAATCAGCATTGTAGCTTGCCGCAATATCATGATGAGTGGAGTTCTTTTGGAGCTATTTGACACGAAATTGTACTATGTATTTGATTTCATGGTTCGGTGTGGTGTCGGGATAGAATAATACTTCACTATTTCTTCTGTGATAAGAATTCTTATGTGATGAGTAATAAGGTTTAGGTATGCTTTGGGCGACAGGTTGTAGACCTGTCACTATTTTGCGTTCTCTTCTATCTGTTATTTTAATAAGCCTAAAATTATGTTAGAAGTGGCTGCGAAACGCGAAAAAGTCATAATCTTTCTTTGTTAATTTATTTCTAGTAAGTACACATATACATATTCTCACGCCTGTATTCCCAGGAGGGGTAGGCAGAGCACATGAATTCAAAAATCCAGTGCCACGCTTAGCAAATTCAGGGTAACCAGATGGTCAAACGTGAGATTGTGGTGACAGGTTGCTAGGCCATCGCCCACAATACACCAACCTTTTCCCAGAGTCGATTCTTACGACACCCACGGGAAGAAAGGGGGAGGTGCTATTCTAACCCGGCACCACACGGGTGGGGGGTTCTAGTAAGTTTCATAATATAATTATGTACAGTCGAGTTCATAAATATATGAGCAGACAAATACCCAATATGTAAATTTTTGCACCTTATTGTCAATGTCATAAAGGTGTACAGATATTTTTGAACCCTCAGTTTTGCTCATATATTAATGAACTCGACTGTACAGTCAAAGAATTTGATATGTGCCGGCACAGGTATCAATTTCCTTGACTGTACAACTGACAGAATAAGACATTTAATACGCGCGCGTACTGTACAATATTTAGATTTCATTGTGCCATTTTCTACTGTCAGAAATCCAGGGCAGCTTCAAAAATCGTGTAAGTAATTTAGTAGTAATAGTCGAACTATTTTTTACATTTATTAGGTGACAAACACGTTCAGAAACTCACATCGCACTCGCAACACCCTTTCATTAGTAGTTAAAAACAAAATCGCACGAATCCCATTGCTAGAAAACAAACGAAAAGCATTATTCTAATTCAAAGCGTGCATCAGAACAAAGGCTGTCCCCCAAAGGAAAGACCACAAACAGGGGCCAGTCTCTATAATCATTCATCTTTGATAAAAGACACGTTATTAATGGTGGCCGGTAATGTCGCATGATCTAATCCCGTTACATTGGGACTGTGGTATCGGGAATGCGGGAATTGCGGGATTCTTTTCACACTTTTTCGTCTAGCTGCACAACTTCGTCTAGGTCTCACGGGGTTTTACAAACGAGATTAAAAGCTGTATTTAGTGGAAATAATGTTATTTTATAGCGGCCGCCCGCGACTTCGTTAGCGTAGATTTCGGTTAGTTACTTGACACTTATCGTCACATTTTGGACAATCCACACAATATCTTTATAAATTGTAGCCTATGCCTTATTCTGATGTATTAGCTACATTATTGTAAAGTTTCATTAAAATCAATTAAGTAGCTTTTGCGTGAAAGAGTAACAAACGTCCACACATACATACTCACAAACTTTCACATTTATAATATTAAGTAGGATAATAATAAGGTTTATTAACTAGAGAAAGTACACTTGCATTTGCATAGAGTATAGAAAAATAGATATTAAAAAGTTAGAATTATCAAGTAGAGGCGATATTTACTAAAGAGTCTAAGACACCAATAATTTGTCGGAAGAAAACTTTTAATTCAACACACATGCACTTAAGTAACTTGAACTTAATAAGACGCGACATTCGTAGGCCGCGACCTACTTTAACATAGGGAAGATCTCCCAAAAACTAAACAAAAGCCATCGACCAAACTGTCAATGAAAAGAAAGCTCCGTTTCTTAACGCTAAGACGTCCATAATCCGCTTTATACCCAACAATGAGACGCAACAATTGAACTGGGAGAACTAAACCCCATTATATCAGTAGATTAAAGGGCACTTTGGTCGATATTCCATAAAATATTGCGCCGTAATCCGAGACGTGATCAAGTCGGTAACGTCCAAGTAATCCCTTTAAAAATGGCCAAACAGAAAACAAACCCGGACCGCGGACGGTTATACATCAAGTGGCTTAAAAAGAGGAAAAAACGAGCCAAGTGTGAACCGGCAGGACGGTGGAATGAGTGTTCAAATCAGATCTGTGGAGTCTGCGTATAGTCTTAGAGATTAGTCCAGGAAAATGTGAGTACGAGACAGATGTTCATACTGCGCTTGATGCTGCTCGAGCTACAACGTTTGAATACTGAGAACAACGACAAAACATCTACACGAAATTAAAGTAGCTTAAAGACTGGCGAATCTTTTGTGGTATTTTGGGATGAAGGCAATAGTTTTAGATTTTCCAATGTAGCAACATTATTAGCTGTCGGTATGCGTTTTATACAATGACCAGCTGTATTAAGATTTCATTTTGGCCTATTCCCTTCTGATAGGGTTTGACAAAAAACAGATTGTTATTTGACATTCGCCGACTGATGAAACAAAGACAGTTTTACAATGACAAGCAGAGTTCCTATGAAATTCCACATGATATCCGCACCTCAAAGTTAAGAGGTCTACCTTTAATTATATGGTAAAGAAAGAGATGATGTTTACCTAATTGAAAATGCGTCTTCTTTTTCCATATCATCTCAATAAGATTGAGTTAGTCACCAATAACAGACAAACACACCGACGCCGAACGTCGCGCGAAGTACCAGGCCATCATCAAACGCAAGATACAAACCCAATAAAGGCAATAAGGGCCAATCCCCATTTGTCTTTATCAATAAAAATGCTGGACCCCAAAGCCTTATATTCTGAAAAGCCGCGAAATGACGCCGAGACGCATTCCAGCGGCCGTCGGCGACAGGGATGAATGGAATCGGGTGGTAATAGAGACGGTCAGGCCAAATGACCGCTATCCGGACGTAGACAAAAGCGAAGCTGCCGTAATAAAGCAGGATTGATGAAAAAGCGCTAAGCCACGCCGATATAGCGGTGTGGGGCAAGCCGGGAGAGGATGGCGGGAGATTGCGTTGCGTAACCATGCTGGTTGTAGGGGCCAAACGAGAAGACGATCGCACAGTGGTAGACTTTAACTGTAACTTATAGACATAACAGTCTCAAAAGCATAGATGGGGCCTCAAGAAGGAATACGTTCGCTATTTTTTGTAGGTGCTATTTCAGTTGGGCGAGACAGGAAGGTTTTTGAGAAACGCAGTCTTGATTAAAATCTGCTAGTGTTAAGCGTTAAGGATGAAGGTACTGACACGTTTAACAATGTTTTTCTTGGGCCGACCCAAAAAGGAGTGTGATATAAGTTTGACGCCATTGTCTGTGGTATCGTTGCTTTCAAACGGATGGACAGTTGTCTGTTTTTGTTACTTGCAGTGATGTCGATAGGGGATAAAGCTGCAATTCCACTGTGTCATTCATCTAATGCAGCCGCCCCATTCCAAACTACATCGTTCAACAAACGTCATATTTACACAAAAGTAAGTCGATCGCGATCATCTAGTCAAACTGTGATAGTTGTCGCTCGCAGAATGCTGTCGACTACTTTACACTTGTGAACATATGTAGCATGCGACGAATGACTTAACTATCCGCTTAAGTAAACGCAAACGCTATCGCACATGTTTCACACTTGGATCACGCGCCAAGACGGTCTTCTGTCGGGCTTTAATACGAAGCTATTGCTATTACGGAAGATCGCGAGCGCCATCGAACGGGCCCGGCTTTGCTGGACTCACTTTACCGGGATTTCGGATATGACGTAAAGCACTCACTTAGTGCCACCCCGGGATCCCTCTGACCGAGTTTTTCCCGTATTTATTAGCTTAGGATATAAGAAATGGTGCAGAGATTCCCGGGATTATTGTCGGAATGCAATATGGCCGGGATTTTGCTTGACGTTGTAAGCATTAATCGTTTAGAAGTGTTTATCTGGAGTTATGTATCTTCGGGGTGCTTGTAACTAGACAAGTTGCACTGCTCAAAAAATAGGGATCAAAAGCGTATGACAATTTATTCGTGACTAGTCGTTACCCGCGACTTTGCTTGCGTGGTATCCAGTTAGATACAGTGAAAGCGGGAGAAAAGATATCTCATCATTATTTTGAATCCGATTCGTCCCTCTGCAGAGCAAAGGCCTCCGAGCGATTCTTTTTTATGATAATCGTAAATTTTTACACTTCATGAAATGAATATTCTAGAATATTTAGAAAAAAGTTTTACCTTCTGTTTAGTGATTGAGAATGAGAAATAAGCTTATTTAGATTATAATTTCCGATAGATTCGCTAAATAAAGAAAAGCTTTAATTATTGTCAATCACAGTAACTCGGCGGTCTTAGCATGTCTCTCGATATTTAAACACGAATTCCTTAAATCTGACACAGGCAGAATTTATAAATTCATTAAATGATAAGAGGATTTAAAATGAAACTTCTCCTTTTAAATATTTCCTATCTACCTTTCCTAGCAATATTTCAAATTGATCATCATTAATTTGTTCACCACCTACGGGCAGGGCCAAAAGTACGTTCAAGGTGAACAGGTGAAGTAGGACTACAAATTTATGAATGCTGGTGGAGAAAACTGGAACTAATGTCAGAGCCATATCAATATCTGATTAACAGCAATACTAAGTTCACCAAGAGCGCCGCGGTCATTGGAACTGGTAAGTTTGTAAGACTGTAGCAGACTTTTCCGGAACTTTAGGCTCCTATAAAAACTTCGGGAGTCCTAATAAGGTATATCTTAGTGCTTATGCTGTCCTAGTAGTTGGCACCTGCTTACAGCAAAAATGCGACGGTTAAAGTATCAAAGTATTGGGATTAAAGGGCAATGAAAATAATCATGAGCAGCATTAAACTTACCTATAGGATGCGTAATAGTGTGATTAGAGAGAAATGTAGTCTGATAGAGGGTAATAGTTTTGTAACCCGGGTAGAAAAAGGAATATTGTATTGGTTTGGACATGTAGAGAAAATGAAAGAAACAAAGTAACCAAAATTTGCAAGGGAAGCGTGTTAAGGCAAGTTGGGCGAGGGCGCCCTCGAAGTATGTATTTTCTGTAAAGAAGCCTAATTAAAAGTACCCGAAACCGTCGAGCATGTAACAGGAGATGAATGTGATTGAAGCGAGAGAAGTATTTCAGAATAGAAGCGAATAATGCTTTGTTGTCTGTGCCTACCCTGCCGAAAATGGTGGTGTTTAACTATTTGAAATGTCTGTTCTGAATCCTTACTTTACAAAAAATAACATATCCTTCCTTATAGGTACTCTATCAAGCCTTTTCATTTAAGTAAAGTAGCTCTAGCAATCAAAGTATTGAATAAGTACAAGTTAAATATTAACCAAAAGCCTTCGCAAACAAGTTTTTGCGGGCGTTCCACAAGGAAGTGTACTTGGACCGATAAAGTTTAATAGGTAATTAAT